>JASPKZ010008890.1:1920000-2160000 GCA_030220185.1 Diploptera punctata | reverse complement strand
CTAAATTTTGCTGATATTTATCTTACAGGTGGGGAAATCCCGAAGATACTCCACTCAGGAAACTTAGTCCCGACCGAGTATCGAACCGTCTACGTCTGAGGCAATGATGTTACTTACCACCAGACCACAGCGGTGAACTATTCTGTCTCTAACAAGGTATTCATATGATTTCATCCGCATTCCTGGTATTGGGGAAAAAGTATAATAAGAATGCTTAGGTGTAGGTGGGAATATAACATTTAGATAGTTCTTAAGAAAATGAATATAAGCCATATTAACAGAATTCATTTTGCTGAGATTATGTTCTCGTGGAAGATGTAAATGAACATAGCATTAAATCTTCGATTATCGTAAGCCAAATTTATATATCATATTATTATATATACTAGTGGTCGCCCAGTGGTGGAAATTCATTAATTTTTTTAAGTTTTTCATGAAAATACGTCATTATGAATTCTCTATCTATCTTCGGGTTTTTACAGCTGCTGCCGTCTTCCCGTGTCAAACCTCCAAAGCCTACGATCTTGGGCATCTTCGATGCTTAGCCCTCTAGCTGCATTACTGTCTTCATTATGAATTAATTTTCGATTTATTTTAGGAATACAAACATAGGATATATGTGGTATAGCTTGGCTAAGCCGTACTTAAAAACAATAACGCGTCATTTGACATTTGTATACTATTCATACTATTTAAATTTGCATTTGGCCTATTGTTATATGTATGGATATATATATATATAATATATCCCTTCTTCTTTGTTCTCACTCCGGTCCGTCAATGTTCTATCTAGAGCCATAATTGAAGTAGGCGCAAATATCTAAATATAAAAAAAATGTAATGCAATTACTGAAACCAAGATTAGACAGGTTTTAATTTCAATTTAAGTAATAAAATGTACTGACTTTTTTTAAACCAGTAATAATATAAATAATATAAACCACTGCTAATAAATACACGAGAATAAGTGAATTCACATTGCCGCTGCACTATTTTCTTTTTGCAACAATGCACTTTAAGTATGAACGTAAACATATGAATTTGTATACAAATGAATGTGTAATACACATAAATTCCTTTGAGGCAATTTATTTTATTTTGTTTAATTTAATTTATTTGTAACACATATTATAATAAATTTTATTTTTCTGCGCTCCTTCTCTATATGAACTTTAATTATGCCAAATTTCACGTTCCACCGTGTGCGCACTGTGCTTAAGAAGGGGTACAAAGTTTTTCTTCACGTATTAATATATAGATATAATCTTTCTTGTTATTTTAATTAATTAGAATACTTCTGGTTTTTTAAATGGCACAGTGTTTATTGTACACCCCTGAACGTTAATAACACGGGGTAGTAGGGTAAGAATGGTATAGGGTAGGAGGAGGAGGAGGAGGAGGAAAAAAGTATGTGAGAGAGCACAAAACAGTATAATTGTGTATGTGGACCCCAGCTTTGTGATGCTGTTCATTACATTAGGTGACATTGCGGGATCCGGCCATGTAAATGTATCAACACTACTTTTACGTTCCTATCTCGTTAATTACAATTCTTTCTCTTTTTTCTAAAAGCAAAATATTCATGTGCCGTTATTAATTTATTTCATCATATCTCTGCCACATATTATATGTACATTTCTACATCAACCCATCTCGACCTCAAAACTTTTTTTAATTTGGTTTTTTATTCACTAAAACTATACGTGATCATAGTGTGACATTAACCCACAGAAAGTTGATCATTTAAAGTGACAGCTCCAATGGGCCCTGAAATTTATAAATTTAAAATACATTGACCACGGAGAAGACGGCTAAGAATAATACATTGGATGACGTTGGAATGACACTAGAAGTTTAGATTATTGTAGAACTAGGAAATGAATCCTAAATATACAAGCAGTTTTGGACAAAGGGGAGAAAACATTTTCTCAACTTAGAGGGTTATAAGTTTTTATACTTTTAAAATTAATTTTCAACCACCGTTGAGGTCATTCTATTAAAAGTTGAAATATTAAAACTTGTACATGAGATGTCGTCATTAGTTTATATATGAATACATTAATAAACGAATGGAGGAAAACACAACGAGGATATATACCCATCTATAGGAACCTCAAACTCGATGCTATTCTTTTTGCAGACGATTTAGCTCTTCTGGCACTTTCCGAAAATGATTTGCAACGATCAATTTATAATTTACAAAAAATAGGTGCCAAATTTAATATGGAAATATCAATTAACAAAACTAAAATTATGGCATTTCATGGGAAGGACCCCATACAAAGTAAAGTCTCTCTCCAGAATACAATTTTAGAGAGATCTAATCAATTTAAATATCGTGGATATTATCTCTCTATCTGGGATGAAAAGGATATCCCTGAAAAAAATTACTAGTTATAATAAAAGTTTGGGAATCATTAATCAAGTTATGTAACCATCCCTTGTACAAAAAAAACACCAGATTACGTTTATATAACACTTTGGCTAGACCAGTGTTGACCTATGGTAGTGAAGCATGGATACTAAAAAGACAACATGAAAGCAGAATAACGGCTTGTGAAATGAGATTCATGCGCAGAACCGCGGGTTACATCGGATGGGATCGGAAAAGAAACACCGATATCTTAAAAGAATTGAAGACTACGCCAATTTTGGAATATATTAAACAGTACCAACTAAATTGGAAACACCATCTAGAAAGAATGAGTTCAAATCGGATCCCCAAAGCTGTTTATAATTATATACCAAGAGGACGAAGATCATTGGGCCGTCCTATGAAACGCTGGTGGGTAAATTTTCTATAGGATCGTAACAGGCCTTGGCCTAATACTTGAAAGGAAGAAGAAAAGACATGAGATGTCAGTGTCCTCAACAATGTAAAATTCTGGTAAATATTGTAGGCCTTTTAGAACTTGTTTCATCTTCAACAGCTAATTAGGCATTAATTGTTTTAATGATAATTTTGTATAGAGGGTTCAGCTGTGTTCACATTAAATAGGTTTTTGTCTCTCACTTCTTTCAAGATGTTCCCAAGATGTTTATTTTGTCGTTATTACTCTTTCTATGTACTATTGAGAGTACGTTGTCAGTTGTGTTAAACTAATGACCTGTATTTATGACGTGATTCACAAAACATGGTTTTCTCTCATCATATTTGGAATATTTAAAATTTTAGTTGAATCTTGTATTAAAATTTCTGCCAATAAAAAAAAACTTGCATTTAAGTTCATAAACTCACTTATTTCATGTAAGTTGGTGTCTTCAATTTCGTTTGAGATACTCTTGTTTCATGTATTGTTGGTTTTGTAAGCTACTTTTAAATTTGTTCATGCTTCTTATTTGTTTTGGCCAGTTTTATAGTTTAATTGCCGGTAATATAATGATAAATGCAATTATTTTTATTTTAAGTAATTTCCTTATAAAGTGTGATGATATGTATTAATACGTATTTTCTTATTTATTTTCTTACTAATTAGTTAATTATTTTTTTATTATATATATTTTTTGGAGAACCAAGACACTGTCCCGACCGGGGATAGAACCCGGGCCCACTGCATACGAGGCAGCGACGCACAGTGTGCTATTTCAACAATCTAGGGGGATTTAATTCAAAATTTAAAGTTTAATTAATAAAAGTGGTATTTTGTAACTTAAATGTAAACAAACCTGTTAGCATATATGTGTAATTATTTTGTTCCTAGGCATGCGCAGGAACACATAAATAAGGTCTAAACACAAGAGTCACCGCAGATGCATAATCTGTCTTATTGAGTAGGTTGATCAATCGAGCTGCTTTGTGTAGAGAATAAAGTCGGTTTACATGTTATTGTGATATTTATGTTTAGTTTAGGGTTCTGTAAGTTACGTAAGATAGGTTTCATCTGTTTAGATTTACAAGAATGTTAATATGAGAGAACACTTTTAACTGTGTTCCAATTTCAGTTTATTATCCAGATATTTTAGACTAGAACTTCCTTATATGAACGTATACGGCCTTCTAATTGCATTATTTTTATTTATTGACATCCCTTCTGTTGGAAATAGAAGAGAAAAATTACGGTCATCTGCATCTCTTTAGCTTATTCTTCTTTGTTTCACAATGGTTCCCCTTACCTCCCGGCGCGCAATTTTTTAAGTTTGGTCCGAAAATAAAAAAAAAGAAACGTTGTGAAGCAGTGTATGAATTTTTATTTAAACAAATTAAGCATGTGATGGTCTCTGATGTTGTTATTAAGAATTTAAAGGCCTACATGAGAAGTGTGTGCCAGCAAATTGAAGTAAGATGGAACAAATGTTATCGTCAACGTGGCAGATTCCTGGAAAATTATTCAGATTGGCTACAAGAAAATATTAATTTTCCCGTGACCGATTGTCAATCTCTGTCTTCTACTTCTATATATCAACCGCCTTCTAGTTCTGGTAGGCCATCAAAATCATTCGAAGAATGTTGTGAAAAGACGAAAAGGCGGAAGCTCCGAGAATTCGTTCGGTCAACAAGCCTAGAAGAAATATCTACTGCTGCTGAAATGAAGTTGCGGATAAGGGGACGAAAAAGACTCTGCTTCAATAGTCCAATAATTATCCCTTGCATCGCATACACGAGGCACCAGAATGAAAAAGAGTTGGCTGTTTTTAGATAAACCGAAGAGTTTATCAGCTGATCGAGCCCGAGCGATGATGACAGATGGCGGTCTTTCAACTCACCAAAGACTAAAGTTGAGAGTAGGATAAAGTATATTCAGAACAGATTCAAGAATGAGGCAGGCCCAACACAACAAGCAGGGAATATGAATAATGGAAACACTGCTCGTCGATTTTCCAGAAACACCGAACAGGCTGCCCAAATAACAGGTGTCAATTTTGAGCTAATTTGCCGATTTCATGTCATATTAGAAACACTGAGTTGTGGGTTTTCCATAAATGCTCATGCTTTTGGAAAGTAAGCTGATGAAACTAGACATTTGTATTTGAAAGAATACACTTGGTTTTATACGCCAAGCAGTGTGCACAAAAATTTATGCCACGGCAAGCTTGTTATTGCCTTTTGTATTCTTTCGATTGGTCAACTTTCAGAAGAAGCACAAGAAGCAAGAAACAAAGATAGTAGAAGATATCGGGAATATTTCACAAGAAAAACATCGAGGGTCAACACAAACACCGATATTTCCACAGACTTTTGATATCTTCTGACCCTTTCTTGGCCAACTTGGGGCATAATCCTAAAAGAAAGCACGGTATAATGACACAGGAAGTTCTCTCACTGCGCTCAGCACCTACTTTAGAGTAGATACAGAGGCAACAGATTCCGACAAAAGTGACTCAGATTATGCAGATTAATATTTTTGTACAACATTACTGTCTGCCCTTTTTTCTTTATATGTGCAAAATAATGAGAACAAAAAATTCATTACATTTTTCTGTAAGAAATGGAAAAGCAATTGTGCATTTTGTTTTAATTTATAGAATAATGACAATATAGAAATCATAATATACTTTCTAATAATTAGAATACCTGTTTTTAAAATAATGAAATTAAAAAAATACTTAATAAATTTATATGTTGTTAGAAATATAGGATCATTTGTATTTTCTTATATTTGTAAAATGATAAGAAATTATGGATTTTGTAAAAAAAATTTAAGAATTTTTAATTTGAAAAATAATGATAAACAATTGATAATAATTATATGTTTTGTGTATAAAATAAAATACCATTTGTCCTCATAATATGTTGAAATGTTTGAATTACAACCATACAATATAAAAATATATAATACGCGCATGCGATTTTTTCATTTGTAAAATAGCGATAAGTTAAAAATATTTGTTGTTTTTAGAAATGCATTCTATTTGTATTTTATAATATGTAAATCGATGATATACTATAAAAAATAATAAATTAAATGTTTTGATAAGAAATATAAAATAATTTGTGTTCATTAATTTTGTAAAATATTGGGAATAAAACATAACAAAAATTATTGTTTATGGAAAATATTACTAGGAATAATTGAAATTGTTAAGAACGTTATCCAAATAATGTTACAAGTATCATTGAAAACAATTAAGACTGAAAAATAGTAAAATTATCGAGCCAAGAATTAAATCCCCCTAGAATCGTCAAATATCACACTGTGCGACGCTTCCCGAAGACCACAGCGGTGGACGGGAATCCATAGGCCTACATCTTATAAAATACTCTAAGAATGAATAATTTGTATTCTTCTTCTTCTCCTTTCAAGGATTAGGTGATATTACCTGTTCCGGTGATTGGTCGGCAATTCATTGTCTTCTTTAGTAACTATTCTATTCTCTGTCATTCTGTCACATGATCACCCCATTTCGTTGTATATTCATCTTATTATTAACTGAGAAAATATTAAAATCTGTTCATATTGTTTAATATATTAAGCTATTTATCAGCTTGAGTGCATCCTCTAACTTATGTCATATATTTTATCTTTGCAAAGTGTATTTATCTCGTTTTATTATTGCCCAGGATTCGGAACCATATATAAGAGCCTGTCTTATCTAACAACCAACAATAATAATACCAAATTGCCGAGGTCCTTCCTGGCCCACACCGATATTAACTCCCACATTGAATTCCCCGGTAACTTGGTTCATTACCATCAATCAAAAAAATAATTTTATTTATTTATTTATTTTACCTGGTGGAGTTAAGACCATAAGGTCTTCTCTTCCACTTCACGAGGGTTAAATTATACATATAATAACAATCATGAATTATATACATATTGATTAATGATACATAATAGGTATAGGTTACACAATATAAACTTGACAAGAAAAGAAAGAAAAATGTTATAATAATAACAATAATAATAGTAATAATAATATCAATAATAACCTATAATTAGTTTAAGTAATTGGCTTGGTAAGAAAAGTTCAAAATATAAATGAACAACAAAATAATGCATGGAACACGGTTATATATTGTATTGTCTAAGTAAATATGAAGTGAGTTTTGTTTTGAACTGTTTTTGAGTCGGGCTGTCCTTGATATACGAGGGGAGGGAATTCCAGAGCCGTGTGGCTGAAACAAGAAGGATGAGGAATAGTGAGATGTTCGATGTAGAGGAACAGCTAGAGTTATATTTTCTCTCGATCGTGTGTTTAAGTTATGGTGAGAGGATAGCGAATGGAAGAGGGTATAAAGGGGTGATGAGGAGGACAAAAGGTTGTATAAGAAGCAGAGGCAATGTATTTTTCGCCTGTCTTCCAATCGGAGCCGAGACAATATTTCAAATATTGGAGGTAGGCCTATGTGGTCTGATTTAGCGAGGTTTCACATATAACGTGCACAAGCATTATGAACTCGTTGCAGTCTTTGTCCGAATTTGATACTCATGTCAGTTAAGAGTAAGTCACAATAATCAAAGTGCGACATAATCAAAGTTGAGACAAGTACTTTTTTCAATGAAGAAGGAAGGAAATTTTTCAATTTTTTTAGGGAATGGAAGATTGATAAGAGCAAAGAGGGCATAAAAATAAGTCCTTACATTGTCAGGGATGGTACGGCATTCCGAAACGTACGACAAGACGTACACACAACTTTATAAAATTTTATTCTTGCTTCTTTTCTGGTTTTTCTTCCTAAAGTTAAATTCCAATTGTTACACAAATGATTTGAAATCTACGAGTATTAATTAACATTCGCTCCAATGCATTTGTCAAATTTATGACTATCACATCTTAGATAACTTAAATGGGATATTTTTTTATCTGTTATTATCTCAATTTAACATGATTCCTGCCTTTAAAAGCCACTATCTTCAATTTGTAAATATACCTATATTTATGTTGTAAAATTTTGCCTTTTGGCTTAATCTAGATACTGCTTTTGTACATTATTTTCAATTTTTGGATAACTTTTTGATGATCATTACCGCACAGGCTTCTTTTCTTGTTCATTTCTCAGACACATGAAACACATTATGTGGACATGGAGTTAGGCAAATGTTATGACGTCAGTCTCTTATACAAGCCGCGATGTGCTATAGCAGTCAGTTTGTTATTCGCGCTGGTGTAAACAAAACAGTCAAGCATGGCAAAAATAATCACAAGATGCTCGTATCCTCACTAACAGATCCACCGGGAATAAGAATCAACAAAAACACGTCACTAAATACAGTACATTTAAAGATGACCAGGATTTAGGGTTAAAAAATAAATTGTCTCATGTCAAGGATTATGCTACTATCATTAAATGATATAAAGAACACATTTAACAAATATAAAGTTAAAATAAGTATCCATCCATAGTAATTCTGTCCGAAGGCAGGTCCTTCACCGCAATCATAGCATTTTCATGCTATGCTTGCAGCTTTACTAGGGAACTGTAGGCGTGGAAGCTTCCCGTTGCTTTCCACACCGGTGAAGGATGATGATGATGATGATGATGATAATGATGATAATGATAAGGATGATGATGATGGCCATATGATTTCGGGGACCGTTTGGGCCTTAAAGTTTTCCTGACATTTGTCTTACAGGTGAGGAAAAACCCCAATAAAACCCTCACCCAGAAAAACTGCCCCGACCGGGGATCGAACCCGGCCCCGCTGCGTTACAAGGCAGCACGCTACCTGGAGACCACAGCGGTGGATAAATTAAGTATAATACCTGATATATCAGCCATCTCTACTAAAAGGAATTTTTGTTCGAGAAACTTCGTCAAATATGTATTAAAAGATGTTCCATCTTTGGCATGTCACATTGGTACTCTTTTCTCGCCGAAGATGGAACATGTTTCTTAAAGGCCTACATGGTTTTAATTACTTGACGAAGCTTTTTAAAAAAATAATTTTAGTTGAGGACGACTGATTTATCAAGTATTTATTTTAATATTTTAACATTTTATTACATACAATGAATTTTATAAATTTAAAGTATACCTATAATTAAAAAGTATATTGAAAAATATATTTAAACTCAAGAAATTCTAACAATTATTATCTTATAGAATGATGTCCTCAAATAAATGCTTTACAACTTTTCTCCTTTTCCGGATTACGAACGCTTTATGACTTGAGTAAATAATAGGCCAATTATCACGTTTGCTTTCTTCAATATAAAATTATTTAAAAAGAATATTTAACAATTAATTGACACTATCAAACAAGGAGGTTCATGGGCGCGTGGTAATGAACTCTCCATGCACTCCTATCTTGAAGTAATATCTTCCAACCATTCCCCGTATAACTCACCACCCTTAAATGTGGATCAATGTTATTATTGTTCTCCTCCCCTATATAATAAAATATTGTTAAATTAAAATCCCACAGTGAATAATATAAAACAAACGAAACGAACAGTTAAACTGTAAAAAAATAAAAATATTCCAAAAACATTTAAGTATCATAATGAAACCATCTCTAAAATTAATTCCTTAGAATAGAATCCTGCCTGCTAGGCGTTCAACATTCTTCCAACAGTTCCTCTTACATTCTCATTTCGCGCCACATGTCCTGCCAAACGCATTCTACGACTGTTCTTATACAATCAGATCTCCTATAAATATAGTATTTTCCTAGGTCTAAAAATTTTCCTACGGGCTTTATTCACAAATATTCACGTCAATATTTTCTCATCTTTTATCATGTCATGTAAGATCATGTTTGGCATCCATATAATATAGACCTAACTGGAGGATTGAAATTTAGATTTAAATAAATACTAAAACAGAACAATAACTTAATAACTAGCAACACAACATTATAGTAGGCCTATGTCTATTATTATTATTATTATTATTATTATTAGTATTATTATTATTGTTGTTATTATTATTATTATTATTACTATTAACTAACTAAGTCACTGGCACTATTGAACCCGTAGGTTCATGGCCGCGCGGATATAAGCTCTCCATACATCCCTATCCTGAGCTAATGCTTTCCAATCATTCCTTGTATAATCTACTTCCCTCAAATCATAGTTAATGTTGTTCTCCCACCTCATTCTTGGTCTACCAACTGGGCGTTTTCCCTCTGGTTTTCCTACAAGAAGCTTCCATGAACGTATTTTATTCCCCATTCGTGCCGTATGTCCTGCCCATCGCAGTTTACAAGATTTAACTGTTCTCATTATACCTGGCTTCCTATAACACCATGTAGTTCACTGTTATGTTGTCTTCTCCATTCACCTGTCTGTTCATCTCTCTTTCGTCCAAAAATTTTCCTAAGAATTTAATTCTCAAATACTCGTCATCTCCTTTCCTCTCTTAAAGTAAGAGTCCATGTTTCGCATCCATATACTATAACTGATAGAATAATAGTTTTATATAGTGAATTTAACGTTTTTTGAAAGGAGTTGGGACGTCAAGATTATTATTATTATTATTATTATTACTATTATTGTTATTACTATTATTATAAAACATTGGAATGGTGTCCACCTGGAAGAAGAAAGAAAAAAAGGAAGAAAACCTGCGAAACTCATGGATACAATAAATAAAAACTGGAATGAGAACAGGAGGACTGGAGGACATGGAGTGGATAAATAAGGACGAGTGGGCAGAAGGAACAAAAAAAACTTTAGGCACAGAAAGATGTGTAAGCATTTATAAATAAATTATTTTTTAAAATATAATTATCTTTATTAAAATATTTATATGTTCAAATTTTAATTTCAGATCAGAAATGTCAATGCAGAAATGTATTCTACCAGCCAATATCTGAATGAAAATCAGACATTTCTCAGCTACAAAAGAGCATCGGGGATGAGAAAGATGACCTCTGACATCATAAATTTGGAAACGATGACCACTGTACGTACTACTAACTGACCATCAGCTGGACATTGCAAAATTCGAATCTCCCCTCTTTTCCACTATTGTTACACATTCTCTCCCTCTGATAGAGAGAGAAAAAAAAAGGAATAATAAAGAAATGGGAAGCGAACTACGTTAGTGAAAACGGTTGGTTTTAACACGAAAAGAGCAATAAGTGGCTTTTTAATCTTACAATCTCCATCAGGTGAAAAAAGTGTCAGAAAATATTCTAAAATATCCTAACGTCTTCTTATAAAAACATCAATGACCACTTTAAAATCAACCAATATTATTATTACATATGCAACAATGGCTTAAGTAATGTTATAAGGTAAGATAAGTATTTTTATTTCCTCTTCAGTCAATTTATATCCTATACTGAGGTTTAATTCGTTGCCGTTCATTTTTTTCTATTTAATTTTTCATATAACATTTTTTCGTAATTTTTAAATTCTTAAAAACACTTTTTCTATAAAACATTTTCCATTTTTTCATTAAAAAATAAACTATCAACTAACTAACTCAATGACACTATCGAACTCGGAGGTTCATGACCGGGAGAACATAAGCTCTCCATACATCTGTATCCAGAGCTAATGTTTATCAATCTACCCTTGTAATTTTCCTTTCTGAAATCATGGATAATGTTATTCTCCCAACTCATTTTTCGCCCACCAACTCGACGATTTCTTTTTGGTTCCCCACAAGGATTGATTGACCTGTCTGTTCATCTCTGTTTGGTTCAAAAATTTTCCGATTCTGATTCCGATTGAGGGTCTTTCCACTTTTCAGCGGTTGCCCTTTTACCAGCCGGCTGCTGGCCCTTCACATCCACATGTGTCAATCACAGAGGTAGATGATCAACAGCCAGTGTAGGGGTGACATGTGGTTAGCATGTCGAGTCCCCCAGCCATTATAGCTGGTTCCTCAACCTGGAGCCGCTACTTATTGTAGCTACCCAATTGCCTCACGATGCTGGGTGGGCACCGGTCCCATACTGGCCGAAATACCATGAGAAAATTTATTCCCCCATGGAGACTCGAACCAGCGCAAGTCCCGTAGCTCTGCGCCAAGGCTTCCTACCTTAACCTCTCGGCTACGGCCGAGAACTTTATTCTCAAATAGTCGTAAACTTATCGCCTCCCTTAAAGTATGAGTCCCAGTTTAATATGGAAATAAAAAAATTAATCTTCAAAGTGTGATCCATAAATCCCTGGTCTATTATGTATTCTGTATAAACATAGAAGCATAGAATGTATCGGTGCTTACACAATCTCGCAAGGAAACTGTCAACAATTGCATGTCGAAACATACCTTGAAATTTGTTCTAGAGAAACGTTGTGATATACCAAGGATGTGTCCAAAAATACTTGCCGTTTTTAACGGCAAAGCATCTAAATTCAGCGCTAAATCTCTCATTTAAACCATAGGGAAGTAATATAATTCCTTTATTGGTAGATATCTCACTACAAGTCGTCCGCCCCCGTCCCACCTCACTCCACTCCTTTCTTCAAGAAGGGAGTCCATCTGGTTTGCCATTGCTGTTTTCTGGCTTCGATTTCTGTACCTTGCAGATAAAAAGACATACATTTTTGGACACGACCTTAGAGCATCAGAACGATTCTCTGGGAGGTATTTCAAGGTAGGATTCAACATTCAATAGTTGACAGTTTACTTGTCAACCTTAATGATAATAAAAACAAACGTCAGGAAAATTTAAGGTGCAAATTGTTCCCGAACACCATCTAGTTATCATATTTACCTTATTCGAATACTCATTTAAATAGGTAAACTTAATACAAACACAAAGACTATTGGTTATATGTGAAGATCTTAAGATATGATCTTAATTTTAAAAGTCTGTAAATGAAACGACATAAAAGTGAGTTGCAATTTACATTATAAAATTGTATATGGACTTCGAGTTTTGAATATTAATTATATTAAAAAAGGATACAGGACTCTGGATATCTATTTCCTAAAAGGATGTACTGGAGTATGCAATAACCTTGAATGAAAATAGCCTGTTCATTAAGTCAGAATTTGAAGCAGTTATCTGCTTTATACATTTTTATTTCCGCTCTCACATGCAGATAGCACGATCGGACAATGCAACTCTACTGGACACAGGAAATTCCTTATCTGCCATTGTCGATATAAAGTCACGTGGTCACTCACTGTACAGGAAGTTAGAAATTGTTTCAGACGATCATAAAGCTTGGAACTAGAACAAATCTTCATTTTCTTAATAACTGTTTTAATTAGGTATTTGGTTATATCTATATATCAAAAATAGTGTGAGTTTGTTTGTCTGGACTGGAAAATTAATTGACCGATTTTAATGTTATTTTTTTACATCATTTGGAGAATTTTTCTGGGACAATTAACGTTTATAACATATTGCCCTACGCACTATAGGACCGGATCTAAAAAGAAAACGGCACCGATGAACTAAAACAGTAGCTTTTTGAACGCTTATATGCCTTGTGCTGCCCAAACCATAACATATAGCCTACACCAAATAAATGTATACATCTCAGGAAAAAAAAAATCACAAAAATGTCCGGGACAGCATATGCCTATATTTTACGGACAATTTACAATAATTATTTTTGTCTTTCATCTCACTGATGCCAAGAAGATCGGGATGAGTAGATTCCCGGGTAAGCGTAGCAGTGCACAGCGGGTATTCTTTTATAGATAACTCACAGAAACCACTTTTGTCTTTCAGCTCATCGATGTTAAGAAGATCGAGATAAGTGGATTTCCCGGCAAAGAGGTTATTCAGCATGGAGTATGTAGAAATAATTACGATATAAATGTATAGGGCCTAATTATTTTTCTTTTTACTTATACAACGAAACATAAAAAACACATTTCATTTGTTTAGGCGTAGCAGCGCACGCCGGGTATTAGCTAGTCAAGGCCTATAATAAATCATCATCAAATTAGTATTAAATAAACTGTCCTATTAAGGGTGACAGTTTCATTTAAGATTTTCCGCCAAGTTGATCTCTCTATAGCTATATTCCACAGTTCTTGATTGATGCCAGTTTCATTACATCCTCCAACACTTCTTCAATCCACATTTATTGGGTCCATCAATCCTTTGTCTCCTTTCTACTCGTAGTTTGTTATTTTTTTAATTCTCTGCACATCTAGCTATTTTAATGAAGTTAACTATGTCAAGTGAGTTATATACGTAGTTCATAGAGGATTTTGTTGCTACTTGCTTTCCAGGTATCGTTTTCATTATTTTAATCATACATCCTTCCCTGGATTTTTCTTTTCAAAATTGTTCAATTATTTTTCATCATATTTAATTCATATCTACATTTCACTATTTACATCCAGTCTTATATAGAATGCTGCAAATTATACATTTATATTTCAAATATTTTATACGTCCACAGTAATACCTGTTTGTATTCTCAATTCGCTTATTCATGCCTTCATATTTTCGTTATATTTTGTTATTAATCGCCTTAAATACAAAACTACATATATTTTTTAAAGTTCGTACTGTTTGATATATATATTTTCTATTATATTTATTTTAGGAAACAATCTTCTTTTTTCCCTTCACTGATCACACGTCTCTTTTTTACCTCAGTTCTTTAATACATTATAAACTTGCTAATACCCGGCATGCGTTGCTACGCCTAAATAAATTAAATATAAAAACTTAATTAAATCATATGGTATACGCTGAAACGAAACCAAACATGACGCTTATTAGTTTTTTTAATTTCGGATTTCAAGTAAATCTCCACATTTAATTGACGGATTTAATTTATTTTTTGATAATAGGTTACCTACTTAGGTTTATTTTAATAAGATATACTATGTTTCGTTGTGAAACATCGAAAATTGTGACCGCTAGAGCGATTTTTATATTTTCACAACAGGTGAACTCCTACACCTAATGGTTTTATAGGGTTCAGTTGTTAATCTAAACCATCTATAGACCCACTCAAACACACACAAAAAAAATAATCAAAAACTGTCCAGTCGTTTAGGCAGTTTCGGATTTCAGGTAAATCTCCATTTCTAATTGTCTGATTTCGTTCATTTTTGGATAAGAGCTGCCTCGGTTTATTTTAATACGATATATTGAGTTTCGTTGTGAAACATCGAAAAATGCGATAGCTAGAGCGATTTTTAAATTTTCACTTCAGGTGAACTCCTACACTTAATTGCTTTAGAGAGTCGGATTGTGAATCTAGACCATCGAGGGACCCGATCAGACATACACAAAAAAAAATCATCAAAATCGGTGCAGTCGTTTAGGAGGAGTAGAGTGACAAACACACGTACAGACGAACTATGTGATCTAAATTAATTAAAACGGAGACATTTATATGGTTATGGATGTGTTTCAAATTAGGAGTTTTAGATAAGGAACGTAGTTAAACGAAACATGCTGAAATTAATCTGTCGGTTGTTGGAGTCCTTTAGATGTGGTACCCATAATCTAGTATTAAATTAATTAAATGTATAGAATGGAACGAGGTAGCTTTAGGCCTTATTTAGAGATTGCAGCAAACCAAACTGAAAAATTTAGCCAACCGTATTTTTAAAATGTATCCATATATTTTGAAAGTATAGCTCGATAATTGCTGAAACATTCTGTAAAGGCTAAAGTTTGTAAATATAGTTGGTTATTTCTTATTAATCGTCGAGTTTAATCGAATCCCTAATTATATATAGTCCGAAGCATCTCATACTACTTAGTATGCCTACGCCTATTTTAATGTTGGGGCGTGAGTTTTAAAAATTAACATAATTATATAACGCATTTTCCTTAATAGGTGTATGTATACTTCTGAGTATCTTTCTTTCAAAAAGCTAGTTGAGTTTTGTCATGTTCATTCAGAACCCAGGTTTCACTCCCATAAAGTTAACACTGGTATAATTAGTGTTTCATTTCAAATATTTTGAATTTAAATACTTTATTTATTGAAAGATGACATTTCTTAGCATTTTGTACTCTTTTATTTCTTCCTGGATATTATTACGTTTATTTAGTCCTTCTAAACAAGAGTCCATAAATTAATCGGTTATGAAGTAATGCCAATTTTACTGTTTGGCACTCGCTGATAGCAAGTGCCAATTGTAACCATACAATCACAGTCTTATTCAATTGAGCTGCAAGCGCCGATGGAAAAAACCTTTACCCTAAATTGGTAAATCAATAATTTCTCCTGCCTATTATCTAAATGTTCCGAACCGCAAAGAAAACAACATCATGTAAAACTCCTATGTTACTATTGTACATGTTCCGGACCGCAAAGAAAACAACATCATGTAAAACTCTAAAGTTATTATTATTGCACACCATCCAATACCCAAATAAATTAAATGTGTTTTAATGTTTAGTTAAATAAGTTAAAACAAAAATAATTATACATTTATGTCGTAATTATCAGTTTATCGGTTTTTTGGTCGGGTTAGAGGTGAATTAGCTGGTTCACGCTTTAGAGGTAGATAGATAGATAGATGGAAAGCTCTGCGGCTATCACTAAAGTGTTGGCGGTGAGCGATCCATTTTGGTCCTCCTTAATAGGTAGAACCCCGGTTTCCTGTAAAATAATTAGCCCCGGTTTAAATTTTGAATTCAAATTTGAAGTTAATTAGCAGACTGAAGTTGGAAGCGGACCTTTTGGGGTTCTGTTCTATTCCAGCATTTGCTCTTTGGATTGAGGGAAACCGCTTAAAACCTCAATCGGAATAATCGATCACGCGGGATCTTGCCAAGTTTGGCTTTCGGATGACTCTACATTGGGAGGGCCAAAACCAGGCATCAGGCTTCTCTTTATTTAAATACTAGCTAATACCCGGCGTGCGCTGCTACGCCTTAATGAATGAAAATTAATGTGCTTTTATGTTTAGTTGAATAAGTAAAAGGAGAAATAATTATACATTAAGATTCAATTTTGGGTCGAGGTTGAGTTAAGGTTAGGTTGAGGTTAGGTTCAAGTTAGGTTAAGGTTAGTTTCAGTTTAGGTTAAGGTTAGGTTAAAGTTAGGTTCAGGTTATGGTTAGGGTCAGATTAGGTTTAGGTTAGGTTCAGGTTAAGTCTGGTTAAGTTCATGTTAGGTTAAATTTAGTTTAAGGTTAGGTTAAGGTTTGCTTTAGGTTTCGTCAGGATAAGTTCAGGTCAGGTTCAAGTTAGGTTCATGTTAATTCAGTTTATGTTAGGTTAGGTTCAGTTATGTTTCTGTTAAGTTCGGTTTGGTTAGGTTACATTAGATTACGTTAGGTTTGTTCAGGTCAGGTCAGTATAGGTCATGTTCAGTCAGATTAGGTCAGTATATTTCAGTATAATACATGTCAGATCAGGTCAGGTCATTTAAGCGATAAAAAAGCTACTTTTTCAGTACAAGGAGCGTTTTTAAAAGTGTACGAGTTGTTTATCATAATCCTCTTATAGCCTATGTTCATCCCGGGAATCTCCTGAACATATTGCAAAAAGCCCTATCAAAATCGGATAAACAGTATGACAGCGCATGAAATACAAACAAACGAACGTTAATTTTTATATATTAGATGTATAGTTACAATATACGCCTTAAATTATATACGGTAATTAATTAATTAGACAAAATTCCGGATTAAGCAAACTGAACACAGGTAGATTTAAGAATATTTCATGTCGAATACTTGAAAGCATTAGTTATTGGTTGCATTGGTATGCGTGATTCTGGGGTGTCCTCTAAAATACTTCTCATATACTAATTCTGATATGCTGGTTTTAAAACTGGTGTTTTACCTAAATATGCAAATTTTTTACAATTAACAATTTTATAGATAATATGTTTTTAATGTAATTCTGTGTACAGCTCTTAATTCATCTGAAGATATATACAAAATCAGAGAAAATAATCAAACGTAAGTAATTAATAATTGAGATAAGTGGTTAATTATAAATGTTTGATTAAGATTAGTGTGGATAATATTAACTTACAGTTAACAATAATATAGTTTTGATAGGACAAAGAGTAAGAAAGTGTAGTTTATTATTTCTCACATTGTGAAAAACTGGTACGAGATAGAGAAAACCCGATTTCATATTTAAATTCAGCACTATTGAATTAAGTCTATTCACATATTGGAATAGAAACTCCAGGCGAAAAGTTAAAATTTAAATATCTGCATGGGCGCCGGGCAGGAGGTGCACTTGCACCCCCCTATCGGGAAAGAAAGTACACAGACAAAATTAAGAAGTATTAAATAAAAACAAAGATTTAGGGTGCGTGTAGGCAAACAGTTTTCAGACACTTTTGAAATCCAGAATGGGTTGAAGCAAGGAGATGCACTATCTCCTCTACTATTTAATTTTGTACTAGAGCATGCCATTAAATGTTTAGAGAATGAGGAAGGCTTACAACTGAATGGTATTAATAAGCTGTTAGTTTATGCTGATGATGTAGTACTACTGGCCGATAGCGAGGAGATACTAAAGGCCAACACGCACACACTATTGAGTAACACTAAGAAATTGGGACTGGAAGTAAATATCAATAAAACTAAATATATGGTCACACGTAAGAACTTCAGTATATAATGGAAAATGGACAGCTAAGGAAAAATGAGGGAAATTTTGAGGAAGTGGCTGAATTCAAATACCTAGGAACAATAATCACAAATAGGAATGAGATGCACAGAGAACTTAAAAATAGGCTCAATTCTGGAAATGAGTGATATTTATGCATTTACAGAGACTTTTGATGTCCCAAACTCCTTTCAAAAAACGTTAAGCTGAAAATATATAACAATATTATTCTACCAGTTATATTATATGGGTGCGAAAACATGGACTCTTACTTTAAGGGAGGAAAGCGAGGACTGCGCAGTTATTTGAGAATAAAGTTCTTAGGAAAATTTTTGGACCAAAGAGGAATGAAGCGGACAGGTGAATGGAGGAAGAAAGCAGGTGACTTCATAACAATGAACTACATGGTCTTTATAGGAACCAAAAGTATAATCAGCACAGTTAAGTCTCGTAGACTGCGATGGGCAGAACATGTTGCGCGTATGGGGAATGAAAGACGTGCATGGAAACTTCTTGTAGGAAAGCCAGAAGGAAAACGCCCAGTTGGTAGACCAAGAATGAGGTGGGAGAATAACATTAACTATGATTTGAGGGAAGTAGATTATACAGGGAATGATTGGAAAGCATTAGCTCGGGATAGGGATGTATGGAGAGCTTATGTCCGCGCGGCCATGAACCTACGGGTTCGATAGTGCCAGTGAGTAAGTAAGTAAGGTTATGTTGTCGATATGAGAAGCATATTCAAATATTCGAGCAATTTTAATTTGTTATAACATAAATGTATAAAATTATATTTTATTAGTTAATAGTATTAATTTGATATAACATAAATGTGTAATTATAGATTATATTTTATTAGTTGATAGTATAGAGTGTAGACGCAGATGCACCTCCTTCCTGAAAGTAATCCTAGCGGCGCGGTGCCCATGAATACCTGCATTAAGTCATAATAAATCTACCAGATGTCTATTCACTTTCTAACGAATGTCAACATATACTAAAATCCACCTGTGAATGTCGATGTTAAACTAATTAAAATAGAAATTTGGGAAATGTTGTTTTCTTTCTTAGGAAAGAAATAATGAAATGAACATGAAACGATTCTATTGGTTTATATGAATAGCAATTATAGCTTCAATTGTCATGGCGACAGGCTGAAATATGATAAGATAATACAGTATGTTAGTAACTGCGTTGTAACATTTACCGGAACGGGATGACATGTCGTAGGTTAACTATTTTATAATAATAACAATAATAATAATAATAATAATAATAATAATAATAATAATAATATATTTTTATTTCAGGATTGTTTCTTTTATTTACACAGGTATCCTCAACCAAAATATACAATTTTTTAAATTTTTTCTTCCACACTTCCCGGTCTTGCGTGTCTGCATCTGTCATATTTCTCTTCTTCATGTTGTCTTGAATTCCCTTTATCCACGTTGGCTTTGGTCTACCATGTTTCCCTTTTCCAAGAGGTATCCATTTCAATACTTCTTTGTTTGTTTCTGTATGCCTTCTTCTCATTATATGTCCATACCATCTTAGTTGGATTTCTTCAATCTCTTGTACAATATCCTTTTCTACTTTCATTATTTCTCTTATTGTATTATTTTTTATTTTTCTAATGTTGATATTCTTGCCTATCTTCTTAAAAAGTCCATTTCTGTGACTAATAATAATAATAATAATAATAATAATAATAATAATAATAACAACAATAATAATAAATATTATTATTATTATTATTATTATTATTATTATTATTATTATTATTATTAGTAACTCATTGATACTAATTAATGCGTAAGTTCATAACCACACGGACATAAGCTCTACATATATCCCTATTATCAGCTAAATTCTTCCAAACATCCGCTGTATAATTTACTTCCTCAAATCTTGGTTAATGTTATTATCTTAGCTCCTTCTTACCATGCAAACTGGGCGCTTTCCTTTTGGTTCCCCTAAAAATAGGTTCCACGTTCCTCTTTCATTCCCCATTTTGTGTCCCTTGTTCTGCCCATTACAGTCTACGAGACTTCTTATTATATCTGGTCTCGCATAAAGATAATGGGTCACTGTTATGAATTCTTTTCCTTTCACCTATCTATTGGTCTCTTTTCGGTCAAAAGAAATCCTAAGAATTTACTCCAGTGGAACTCATGCACGATTTTCTTGACGGTTGTATTATTTACAGTGGCAGATCGCCACTCTTTATCCAAGGTACTTTCTGGTTCAGCCCTTTGTCCTGTCGAGTTTGGGTGATATTTTCGGCATAGCACTACGGGTCATTTAAGTTATTAATTAACTCTTCAGGTTGTGGTAACCACAGAATTTCTGCCGAATTCATTAAGCCCTCCACAGTTCCTATGCTCAGCTAGTTCATATGTCTGATATATCGAGTTTTTTTAAATATTCATCCTTATATTGTTATTTTATGCATACCTAGGCCTTCATCCATCTTATTTTTTTTCTCCATGTAATTTAATCTCAACTTATAGATAGTTTTACAGGCCCCAAGCCTCATGTAACAGTATCACGGCCTATCGGGGGGGGGGATTTTAAATTTCGAATCACACACATACCTTTTTGACCACATAAATATATTGAGGGCCTCCTTGCATGCATGATCAGGGCCTCCGCCGAGACAACACAGGATTTAAGACGAAAACAAACTATTCACTCACACTATCGTACTAATCATGTCGAATATGATGAAAATTATGTTGGGGCCTTACAGTTTCCTGACAATTGTCTTATAGGCGATGAAAGACCCGGGAAAAGAAAAAACGATCACCCAGGAAACTTGTCCCTAACCAGGAACAGCTTCATTCGAAGTAACAATACTACTCGGATACCATAGAGGTGGACATCTAGGCATTAGTAATGGCGTTTTTCTCAAACTTGTTCCATATAAATTATGAAAACATTTTTACCATTTGTCCTGTACATATCAGTCCTTAGGATATTATATTTAATAACCACGATATATTAGGACGCTGATCTAAATTATGGAGTCCCTTATTGTGAAGCTCTTCCAATCTTCTTTCTCATCTTTTATGGGACAGAATATTCGCCCCAGAATGCTATATTCCCTTTAATAAAAGACACCTATAAAGTAGGAATATCACAGGCAAGATAACCGTCTCACAAACTTTAATAATTTATTCGATTGTTAGACAAAAGCCGATAATACAGGAGGCACTGTACAGAACAGTAATGCGAATTTCCTACTTTAAATTGGTAATTAATTATTTCAAGTGTATGATTATGGTGTGCTATCCCATATATTTAAATATGTTTACTAGGCTTATTACTATAACGTCATTATTATTATTACTACTCTTCTTCTACTTCATCTACTCAAGGATTAGGCATTTCTGCCAGTTCCGGCCTAAAAATACTATTTGCATTTTTCCATTCATCTGGTAAACATCGTTCTTAACCCCTGTGTCCTCTTATTATTATTATTATTATTATTATTATTATTATTATTATTATTATTATTGTTATTATTACTTACTTACTTACTCACTGGCACTATCGAAACCCGTAGCTTCATGACCGCGCGGACATAAGCTCTCCATATATCCCTATTCTGAGCTAATACTTTCCAATCATTCCCTATATAATCTATTTCCCTCAAATCATAGTTAATGTTATTCTCCCAACTCATTCTTGGTCTACCAACTGGGCGTTTTCCCTCTGGCTTTCCTGCAAGAAGCTTCCATGCAAGTCTTTCATTCCCCATACGTGCAACATGTCCTGCCCATCGCAGTCTACGAGACTTAACTAATCTTATTATATCTGGGTTCCTATAAAGACCATGTAGTTCTCCTTTCACCTGTTTGATCATCTCTATTTGGTCCAAAAATTTTGCTAAGTACTTTATTCTCAAATAGTTGTAATCTCCTTTCCTCCCTTAAAATAAGAGTCTATGTTTCGCATCCATATAATATAACTGGTAGAATAATAGTCTTATGTATTTTCAGTTTAACGTTTTTTGAAAGGAATTGGGAATGCATAATAGCAGGCATTTCCAGAATTGATTATTATTATTATTATTATTATTATTATTATTATTATTATTATTATTAACTATTGTTAGTAAAGGACGGAAAAATGTTTGCTTATACGCGATGCAAGGTAGGTTGTTATGGCGTACAGGTAGGCCTACATCCGTTATAACAAAAAACACTACTTGAAAAATCCATATTTTATTTCTGGAAAAATACTGTATACGACACAACATATTTCACATTAGTCTACAGTTCGTAAAAATCCAATGATTTGTAACTACAAAGTGTCCCAAATTGACCTAGATTCTTTGAAACGTTATTTCTCAGCAACGAAATGAAGCAGAAATACAATTTTTTTGTGTTTTATTTCTTAAGCCCGTACGTGTTCAAAATGCTCACCTCCTTCCTCAGTACACTCCCAACAACGACGTTAAACAGAGCGACACAAGTTTTGGATTATTGTTATTGGAATGTCATTGACGGCATGTTCAATCTGATCTCTCAGTTCCTCCAGTGTTTGTGGTTTTGTGGCGTACACCGTGTTCTTTACAGTTCCCCAAAGGAAGAAGTCTAGAGGGGTTAAATCAAGAGATCGAGGCGGGAACTCCGTAGCACTTCCTCTTCGTCTTATCCATCTCTGATTTAATGTGTGGTCGAGAAAATTTCTCACATCGACATGAAAGTGAGGTGGAGCCCCGTCTTGTTGGAAGTAAACCTCATTTTTATTCTCAAAGAGATCTTCAATACGTGGAATCATGATTTCCAACATTTCCAGGTAAGTTTTACCCGTGACAGTTTCTTGTAAGAATTACGGCCCAATTAATCCTCGGGAAGACAAACCACACTATACCGATACTCTTGGAAGATTGACGGTCTTTTCTTCAATGATGTTTGGGTTTTGGTTAACCCATTACACACAATTATCCTCATCTAGGGGATATGTGGATGGCGACCACAAGGTGCCCAAGCTGTGCAAAACATTTCTTCCACTTACTTGTGTTTTGCACTCTTTTAACTTTACTATCTAACCTCTCTTGGTTAACTCTTGTTTTTTCGACCCCGACGCTATTAGGGCATCCGAGGGCTAGGGAGTCCTTCCTTTCTTCCATTTCTTCTTTCCTTTATTTTCTTTTCTTCTCCAGAAAGCCTGACCAGAGGCTATAAGATGGCAGCCCCATCACTGGTCTTGCCTTCCTTTGGCCAGCAACCAATCGAAGGGACTATTATTATGCTTTCAAGTCTTATATGAGAATTTCCCATAAGGGAAAATTTTCTATAGGATCGTAACAGGCCTTGACCTAATACTTGAAAGGAAGAAGAAGAAGAATTGTGCCATTAAGTTTGAATGTGGCTTCATCTGACCAAACAACTGAGTCTGGAAAATCTTCCCTTTCGTCACACTTCAGCAGGCACCACTAACAAAATTGCAGTCGTCTATCTGGGTCGTCCTCATTTAGTGCATTGGAAAGTCTCGGAATGTAAGGCTTCCATTTTTGGTCCCGCAAAATTCGATGAACACTGCTTTTCTTGATACCAATCTCACGAGAACCTTGCCTCACTGACTTCTTTGGGGATCGTGCAAACACTGCTTTTCTTGATACCAATCTCACGAGAACATTGCCTCACTGACTTCTTTGGGCGTCGTGCAAACACTGCTTTTCTTGATACCAATCTCACGAGAACCTTGCCTCACTGACTTCTCTGGGGATCGTGCAAACACTGCTTTTCTTGATACCAATCTCACGAGAACATTGCCTCACTGACTTCTTTGGGCGTCGTGCAAACACTGCTTTTCTTGATACCAATCTCACGAGAACCTTGCCTCACTGACTTCTTTGGGCGTCGTGCAAACACTGCTTTTCTTGATACCAATCTCACGAGAACATTGCCTCACTGACTTCTTTGGGCGTCGTGCAAACACTGCTTTTCTTGATACCAATCTCACGAGAACCTTGCCTCACTGACTTCTCTGGGGATCGTGCAAACACTGCTTTTCTTGATACCAATCTCACGAGAACATTGCCTCACTGACTTCTTTGGGCGTCGTGCAAACACTGCTTTTCTTGATACCAATCTCACGAGAACCTTGCCTCACTGACTTCTCTGGGGATCGTGCAAACACTGCTTTTCTTGATACCAATCTCACGAGAACATTGCCTCACTGACTTCTTTGGGGCGTCGTGCAAACACTGCTTTTCTTGATACCAATCTCACGAGAACATTGCCTCACTGACTTCTCTGGGGATCGTGCAAACACTGCTTTTCTTGATACCAATCTCACGAGAACCTTGCCTCACTGACTTCTTTGGGGATCGTGCAAACACTGCTTTTCTTGATACCAATCTCACGAGAACATTGCCTCACTGACTTCTTTGGGCGTCGTGCAACAACCACTGCTTTTCGCTGATACCAATCTCACGAGAAACCTCCTATCTCCCTTGCCTTCATCACTGCATTCTCTGGGGATCGTGCAAACACTGCTTTTCTTGATACCAATCTCACGAGAAACATTGCCTCACTGACTTCTTTGGGATCGTGCAAACACTGCTTTTCTTGATACCAATCTCACGAGAACATTGCCTCACTGACTTCTCTGGGGATCGTGCAAACACTGCTTTCTTGATACCAATCTCACGAGAACCTTGCCTCACTGACTTCTTTGGGGATCGTGCAAACACTGCTTTTCTTGATACCAATCTCACGAGAACATTGCCTCACTGACTTCTTTGGGCGTCGTGCAAACACTGCTTTTCTTGATACCAATCTCACGAGAACCTTGCCTCACTGACTTCTCTGGGGATCGTGCAAACACTGCTTTTCTTGATACCAATCTCACGAGAACATTGCCTCACTGACTTCTTTGGGGATCGTGCAAACACTGCTTTTCTTGATACCAATCTCACGAGAACATTGCCTCACTGACTTCTCTGGGGATCGTGCAAACACTGCTTTTCTTGATACCAATCTCACGAGAACCTTGCCTCACTGACTTCTCTGGGGATCGTGCAAACACTGCTTTTCTTGATACCAATCTCACGAGAACATTGCCTCACTGACTTCTTTGGGCGTCGTGCAAACACTGCTTTTCTTGATACCAATCTCACGAGAACCTTGCCTCACTGACTTCTCTGGGGATCGTGCAAACACTGCTTTTCTTGATACCAATCTCACGAGAACATTGCCTCACTGACTTCTTTGGGCGTCGTGCAAACACTGCTTTTCTTGATACCAATCTCACGAGAACATTGCCTCACTGACTTCTCTGGGGATCGTGCAAACACTGCTTTTCTTGATACCAATCTCACGAGAACCTTGCCTCACTGACTTCTTTGGGGATCGTGCAAACACTGCTTTTCTTGATACCAATCTCACGAGAACATTGCCTCACTGACTTCTTTGGGCGTCGTGCAAACACTGCTTTTCTTGATACCAATCTCACGAGAACCTTGCCTCACTGACTTCTCTGGGGATCGTGCAAACACTGCTTTTCTTGATACCAATCTCACGAGAACCTTGCCTCACTGACTTCTTTGGGGATCGTGCAAACACTGCTTTTCTTGATACCAATCTCACGAGAACATTGCCTCACTGACTTCTTTGGGCGTCGTGCAAACACTGCTTTTCTTGATACCAATCTCACGAGAACATTGCCTCACTGACTTCTTTGGGCGTCGTGCAAACACTGCTTTTCTTGATACCAATCTCACGAGAACATTGCCTCACTGACTTCTCTGGGGATCGTGCAAACACTGCTTTTCTTGATACCAATCTCACGAGAACATTGCCTCACTGACTTCTCTGGGGATCGTGCAAACACTGCTTTTCTTGATACCAATCTCACGAGAACATTGCCTCACTGACTTCTCTGGGGATCGTGCAAACACTGCTTTTCTTGATACCAATCTCACGAGAACATTGCCTCACTGACTTCTCTGGGGATCGTGCAAACACTGCTTTTCTTGATACCAATCTCACGAGAACATTGCCTCACTGACTTCTCTGGGGATCGTGCAAACACTGCTTTTCTTGATACCAATCTCACGAGAACATTGCCTCACTGACTTCTTTGGGGATCGTGCAAACACTGCTTTTCTTGATACCAATCTCACAAGAACATTGCCTCACTGACTTCTCTGGGGATCGTGCAAACACTGCTTTTCTTGATACCAATCTCACGAGAACATTGCCTCACTGACTTCTTTGGGGATCGTGCAAACACTGCTTTTCTTGATACCAATCTCACGAGAACCTTGCCTCACTGACTTCTCTGGGGATCGTGCAAACACTGCTTTTCTTGATACCAATCTCACGAGAACATTGCCTCACTGACTTCTTTGGGGATCGTGCAAACACTGCTTTTCTTGATACCAATCTCACGAGAACATTGCCTCACTGACTTCTCTGGGGATCGTGCAAACACTGCTTTTCTTGATACCAATCTCACGAGAACATTGCCTCACTGACTTCTTTGGGGATCGTGCAAACACTGCTTTTCTTGATACCAATCTCACGAGAACCTTGCCTCACTGACTTCTTTGGGGATCGTGCAAACACTGCTTTTCTTGATACCAATCTCACGAGAACATTGCCTCACTGACTTCTTTGGGCGTCGTGCAAACACTGCTTTTCTTGATACCAATCTCACGAGAACATTGCCTCACTGACTTCTCTGGGGATCGTGCAAACACTGCTTTTCTTGATACCAATCTCACGAGAACATTGCCTCACTGACTTCTCTGGGGATCGTGCAAACACTGCTTTTCTTGATACCAATCTCACGAGAACATTGCCTCACTGACTTCTCTGGGGATCGTGCAAACACTGCTTTTCTTGATACCAATCTCACGAGAACATTGCCTCACTGACTTCTCTGGGGATCGTGCAAACACTGCTTTTCTTGATACCAATCTCACGAGAACATTGCCTCACTGACTTCTCTGGGGATCGTGCAAACACTGCTTTTCTTGATACCAATCTCACGAGAACATTGCCTCACTGACTTCTCTGGGGATCGTGCAAACACTGCTTTTCTTGATACCAATCTCACGAGAACATTGCCTCACTGACTTCTTTGGGGATCGTGCAAACACTGCTTTTCTTGATACCAATCTCACGAGAACCTTGCCTCACTGACTTCTTTGGGGATCGTGCAAACACTGCTTTTCTTGATACCAATCTCACGAGAACATTGCCTCACTGACTTCTCTGGGGATCGTGCAAACACTGCTTTTCTTGATACCAATCTCACGAGAACATTGCCTCACTGACTTCTCTGGGGATCGTGCAAACACTGCTTTTCTTGATACCAATCTCACGAGAACATTGCCTCACTGACTTCTCTGGGGATCGTGCAAACACTGCTTTTCTTGATACCAATCTCACGAGAACATTGCCTCACTGACTTCTCTGGGGATCGTGCAAACACGCTTTTCTTGATACCAATCTCACGAGAACATTGCCTCACTGACTTCTCTGGGGATCGTGCAAACACTGCTTTTCTTGATACCAATCTCACGAGAACATTGCCTCACTGACTTCTCTGGGGATCGTGCAAACACTGCTTTTCTTGATACCAATCTCACGAGAACATTGCCTCACTGACTTCTCTGGGGATCGTGCAAACACTGCTTTTCTTGATACCAATCTCACGAGAACATTGCCTCACTGACTTCTTTGGGCGTCGTGCAAAAACCTGCAACAGTACTCCCGTTATCAGTCGAACGTGTCTTTCTTCCGCACCGACCTTTCAGCCCATCTTGCACCGTTCCCTCGTCTTCAAACTTGTCTCGGATTCTTGTTATTGTTACCCTTGGTGGTGGTGTCCCAAATTCAACCATCCAACGTCGTTGCACTTCAAAAACATTCTCCAATTTCCAATAACACTTCAGGATCCACTTACGTGCATCGAATGATAATCTCGCCGCCATTGTTGTTTATAAAGACGTGAAGATCGATGAACGTGTTGCTATGCTTTTCCAGTGCCCTGTGGATCAAACACAACAAAAATTGTATTTCTGTCTCATTTCGTTGTTGAGAAATAACGTTTCAAAGAGTGTATACATCAATTTGGGACACTCTGTGTATCATAATTTAATTCAAGTATTTGTAGATTATGAATTTAGAGATTGAGTTCAATGATGAGTTTGTCGTTAACCCATTGTACTCTGTTGGCTCTATTTATATAAACCAATATGAACAGATGCTATAATCCATTGACACTCTTCTTCCGTCCTTTAATTATTATATTCTAAAGTTAACTCTTAGCATTAAAATAAACATAACTATAAATTTGTTTTATTTCCAGTAGCTATAATCATTGTTTAATTTGTTCATCTAAATATGTAAGTCTAATTATGCACTATTTCCTTATTATTTAATGTTGTACTAGAGCCTGCCAACTAACCTTTAGAGGATGAAGAGGGCCTACAACTTAATTATATTAATAATGCTGATGATGTATTATTAGGCGATAATGAGGAGATACTAAGGGTCGACACGTGCACTGTCTTGAGTAACACAAAGAAATTGGGACTAAAGTAAACATCAATAAAACTAAGTATATGATCATACATAAAAATACATTATACAATGCAATTGAACAGTTAATGACAAATGAGGGATATTTTTAAGAAATTACTGAATTCAAATGCCTAGGAACAATAATTACAAAGAAGAATAAAGTGCATAAATAAATTAAACATTAGGGTACATTCTGGAAATGCATGCTACTATGCATTACAGCCCAATTTCTGTAAAAAATATTAAAATGAAAATATATAAAACTGTTATTCTTCCAGTTATATTATATGGATCAGAAGCGAGGAGAAAGGAATAGGCTACGAATATTTGAGAATAAAGTTCTTAGGAAAATTTTTGTACGAAAGAGAGACGAACAGAAGGCGAATGGAGAAGATTACTTAACAGTGAGCTACATGGTCTTTATGGGAAACCAGGTATAATTAGAATACTTGTCTCGTATATTGCGATGGCAGGACATGTGGCCTGAATAGGGAGTGAAAAAGGGGAATGGAAACTCCTTGTATGAAGACAAGAGGGAAAGTGCCCACAAAGTAAACCAAGAATATGGTAAGGGAATAACATTAACCTTGATTTGAGAGAAGTAAATTATACAGGGAATGATTGGAAATCTTAGCTCAAGATAGATATGTATGAAGAGCTTATATCCGCGCAGTCATGAACCTACGGGTTTGATAGGGCCGGTGAGTTAGTGAGTTATGTAAGTTTAAGTTCTATCAATTAATTCTAACATAATTTACTACTTAACTAAGTAGACTTATAGCTATGAAGCGAGTGTTTTGTGTGTGTGTGTGTGTGTATGTGTTTTTCCAATGCCACTCGCAGCACTTTCCGTGCATTGGGTTCCGCGCTAATGGATAAATTGCGTTATTGTAGTCTATTTTCATTTTACGCATCACTTCTGCTGCCCACTTTATTTAGATCTTGTATTATTTACAAGGAGGCGTAGATGTAAAGTGGTTGTATGAGGAATAAAGATGAATAAAAGGTAGAAGATGAAATCTGGTATTTCTTGATAGTAGTTATTTGTCATTTTTCATCTTTAGAAAGCTCTTTAGACAGCCTAATTCTGACGATAGCACCAAGGGGTTGTCAGGCTTAACCCCCCAATCTGACGGACGAATAGCTATTAACATTGCTACATGGCTTATCACTGCAGATAAGTCTAGAATGTAATCCATCATCTGTTGCACAATACAGCAATTAAAAATTATTCACTCCACATCTGTTGTGCCGAGATTCAAATTTTCCAATTCCTCTGGTACCGAATCCGGGTCCACCAGTAAGGAAAGAGGTTACTACTAGTAAATTTGAAAATTTGAAAATTATAGATGCAATTAAACTTCAATTATTTGACTGAATATCATTAATATTTATAGGATTTGTATTTTTTATTTCTTCTTTAGTTATTCTTTAGGTATGATTCTAGAACTAAGATCTCGATTCAATTGATGTATGATGATTGATGACAATCCTGCTGACTATTGTATCATTATATTGATAGTGACAGTAGTAGGTACTATGCAGTTAGAAAAATTGACATTTTTCTCTCAATTTTAATGCAAGAGGTTAATATTTTCTTATAAGAAATTCTGAAGAAAAACAGCAGGATATACAATAAGGAGTGAAAAAAACAATGAATCAATCAGAGAAGAATTTGGAATGATCAATATTGTACAAAGGATTATGTCGGATTGTGGACTAGTGGTTATGCTCCTTGCCTATGGTCCCGAGGGTCGCGGGTTCAAACCCGGCCGGGGTCAACGGATTTTTTAGGAAGGAAAAATCCAAGGAGCAAGTCCTCTGGGAGGGACTTTAAGCCATGGGTCCCGAGTCTGAAGATTTTCAGGCTCGTAAAAAATCCTTAAGCCTGAATGAAACGCCTCTAAGCAAAATTTACCGAATTTTCCCGTCCTTGTACTGCCTTCGTTTCCTAGATGTCAGTATGAGGCGGAACACTGACCATGAATCACTCAAAATGACATCTATACGAAAACAAGTGTAACTAAATTAGTATGGTTCAAATTCTTCCCTGTAGGGGGAGAGCGCCTAAATCTCTGTATAGGGAAAACATGGGCTTACAATGCATACAAAGGATTGTATGTAGAAAGAAGGACTGATATGCACATTTACAATGGATGGAAGCACATACAGCAGCCAAACAAGCACATGAACATAGACCTACAGAACGCCGTGATACAGAATGTCCGAGAAGAAGATAGATAGATGATTTGACCCACCATGAAGACGAGTAAAAAAAGAGGTTAATATTTTATATAATGACTCTCTGTAACAGCTCAAGTCATTAAAGTCAAACTCAAATCTGGGCGTGAAAGAGCCGACTAATTTTCAACAGAGGTCTCTTTTTTAAAAAAGGTAAATAAATAAATAAATAAACAAGCAGAAGAATGTAAATTCTTAAAAGAATAGCAAATTCCGACTACTGAAAATGGGGCTTTATCTGAAACCCGAAATTAATTATTGACTCTAGCAACCGTCATATTTGCTTCTTCGCAAAGTAATCATACACTTTAATTAACCTTAAATTTACAATGTGTCCTCTAAGATACATTAGTGTAATTAATTTAACAGTTTTAATAAAGTATTGGATAAAAAAATGAATTAGTAGATATTATTTTAGTTGTTGTCTAAGTATAGAAATTGGGACTGGAAGTCAATATCAATAAAACTAAATATATGGTCACACACATAAATACATTATATAATGGAAATGGACAGTTAATGACAAATGAGGAAAATTTTGAGGAAGTGGCTGAATTCAAATAGGCCTACCTAGGAACAACAATCACAAACAGGAATGAGATGCACAAGGAAATTAAACATAGGCTCAATTCTGGAAATGCGTGCTATTATGCATTACAGAGACTCTTGACATTCCAACTCCTTTCAAAAAACGTTAAACTGAAAATATATAAAACTACTAGAAGTCCCGGCCACGCTTTGCTGTGGCTAAGGTATACGTTAAACATTTAAATTAAGTTGCTGTCTTTCAGCCAGATTACTTAAACCTAATACTTACACACGAAATTAATAATATTGAAAATAAAATAAACACTGAACACACTTAAATTATAAAATAATCAATATTTGTAATTCAATTGAAATTCGCGGTTGCAACAAAAAGCACAGCCATCTGGATCTCTCTTTGTTAAATAATAAACCAATTACCTTACTAAATTATAGCTCGGGACCCAGTTCCGTGTGTCTGAAAGGAATTTGCTGACTCCGCTGTTAGTACTATGCGAAGCAGAGAAGTGTACCTCCTCCACTCCCCACACTACCACCCGCAAACACACAGAGCTTGGACCCGAGCTGTACCTTACATCGCCACCTGTTAGAATCGTATGGAACTCACAGATAATTATAACTCTTTGTTAAATAATAAACAAATAATTTGTAATAAAACATAATGCGACTATAAATTTAGTTATAAACTACCCTATGTCTCAAGTTGGATCAAACTGACACAGTGTGTAAATTTTATTAAAATCGGTTCATAGTTTAGGATTCCATCGCGGACAAACGTGACACGACATTTTTATATATTAAGATTATTCTACCAGTTATATTATATGGATGCGAAACATGGTCTCTTACTTTAAGGGAGGAAAGGAGATTACCAATATTTGAGAATAAAGTTCTTAGGAAAATGTTTGGACCAAAGAGAGATCGACAGAGAGGTAATGGGGTAGACTGCATAACAGTGAATTACATGGTCTTTATAGCAAGCCAGATATAACGAGAACAGTTAAGTCTCGTTGACTGCGATGGGCAGGACATGTGGCACGAATGGGAAATGAAAGACGTGCACGAAAGCTTCTTGTAGGAAAACCAGAGGAAAAACGCCCAGTTGGTAGACCAAAAACGAGGTGGGGGAATAACATTAACTAGGATTTGAGGGAAGTAGATTATACAGGGAATGATTCGAAAACATTTGCTCAGGATAGGGGTGTATGGAGAGCATATGTTCGTGCGGCCATGAACCTACGGATTCGATAGTGTCAGTGAGATAGTTAGTTAGTTGTCAAAGCATGCAACAATATGCAAATACGTAATAACTTTATCGGTTATATATAATTAGTTTACACTTACTTACTCACTGGCACTATCGAACCCGTAGGTTCATGGCCGCGCGGACATAAGCTCACCATACATCCCTATCCTGAGCTAATGCTTTCCAATCATTCCCTGTAAATCTACTTCCCTCAAATCATAGTTAATGTTATTCTCCCATCTCATTCTTGGTCTACCAACTGGGCGTTTTCCCTCTGGCTTTACTACAAGAAGCTTCCATGCAAGTCTTTCATTCCCCATTCGTGCAACATGTCCTGCCCATCGCAGTCTACGAGACTTACTGTTCTTATTATATCTGGCTTCCTATAAATACCATGTAGTTCATTGTTATGTAGTCTTCTCCATTCACCTGTCTGTTCATCTGCCTTTGGTCCAAACATTTTCCTAAGTACTTTATTCTCAAATACTTGTAATCTCCTTTCCTCCCTTAAAGTAAGAGTCCATGTTTCGCATCCATATAATATAACTGGTAGAATAATATATTGATATGCAATGTTATATTAAATAAGTTACCATCAGAAATCAAGTTTCTCCAATTTAACAAAACAATTAATATAATAAATTGATTTGGTGTTTAAGAATACACGTCAGATCTTAAATTACCAGCGACCAGGCAAGAGATCTTTCGGCAGACCCTTCAAACGTTGGATTGAGACCATAACAGACCACTAGGTGTATCACATGAAAGGAAGAAAAGAAGAAGAAGAAGAAGAAGAAGAAGAAGAAGAAGAAGGTGATTACTTGATGAATATCCACGATGTTTATTTGCTAAATAAAACTAAGAAAGTCTTAACATTCATCTGAAGAAGCTACAGTGTATTGAAATATCTGTTACAAATGTTAAATAAAATAAATATTTATGAAAATCATATAAAACTTTGATACTTTTATTCAGTAAATAAAAAATATATTATGTAAACCAGAAAATGGGATCATATATTGGACTTGCTGAGGAATTCGCTTAGTTTACGCAGTTACTGCGTGACGGACATTTTTGGAAGTAGGGCTGTATTGATCTATATTCAAGACATTCTGCTGTAGCCGATATTTCTTGAAGGTTGCTAGGGCAGGGAGTTGTATGGAAATCTGTTATGTAGATGAGTCTGTTGACCACATTGTTTGCATTGGCCACTTTGTTAGCTGCGAGGCATAGTTCATGAAGAAAGGTATCTTCGTATCTCTTGCGGATGTTTGCATTAAGACTTAAAGACTATAACGGGCAGACTTAAGTTACTGTATATGAACGAGTAAGCTCACCCCCACATCTTATGGCTTTCCAGAGCACACACCATCTTAGGGTTGTCCAGAACTATTCATTTAATTACTACGATTAAATTTATCTTTTGTATTTATGTATGAATATATGAATAGGTCTATATAATTTTCATAATTAATGCCACGAATGATTTCCAAATTTATATAGAGAATTTGGAAATCAAGAGTGGTATTTGTTAGGACTATTTAACGAATACAATTAAGCTGTTTACTCACAAATAATTATTTGACTATAGTTATTTTAAAATATTTGTATATTTAATGTAAACGGCGATGTTTGAAAACAAATGAGAAATGATTGGTACGCTTCATTTCCTTCCTTTGTTCATATCTGCAACCAGATCATATTATTTATTGCCAGAGGATCGCAATATTGTAAGAATACACCCTTGTGGAGAAATTTATAACCAACGTTATAGGTATTAATTAATTTGATGTCCTATGATGTAAAAATGTCAATTATGTTTTTCTGCAACGTCATTTCCTGGAAAATAATTCGTTTAAGAAAGTGCAAACAGTGTTTTTTTTGTGTGGTACAATCAATTGTTACAAATGTTTTTATATTATCTATCGCATGCGCTTTCTGCTAACATTCATGCACTATATATACAATCTGGTAGCCGCATTTATTTGAGAGTCTGTCACTGCAAAATAATGCTATGACCTATTCAGAGTGTTAAAAAGGGGGTGCTTTCTTTATTATGATAAACATTAGTTGATAAATTTTAGGCGAAACTCGACTGTGATTGGTTGTAATTAAAAAATCATTGAAACGTGATTGGCCATTGACTCCTTTTTGGGGCATGAGTTAAATAGTATACTTAAATACATTCACTAAATCCACATTAATAAAAATATATCTAATATTATCAAAGCTATAAATAATCCATTCTACTTTAAGCATTATTCGTAGGTAGGCAGTCCTTTTATTTAAGGGTGTCCTTTACCAGCTAAAGTCATCACTGTCGCATTCAAAGCTGACAATGAAAGGACCGAAAAATCCCGTTTTTCAAGATTGATGATCTATTAACTAACTAACTCACTGGCACTATCGAACCCGTAGGTTCATGGCCACGCGGACATAAGCTCTCCATACATTTCTATCCTGAGCTAATGTTTTCCAATCATGCCCTGTATAATCTACTTCCCTCAAATCATAATTAATGTTATTCTCCCGCCTCATTTTTGGTGTACCAACTGGGCGTTTTCCTTCTGGTTTCCCTATAAGAAGTTTTCTTGCAAGTCTTTCATTCCCCATTCTTGCCACATGTCCTGCCCATCGTAGTCCACGAGACTTAACTGTTCTTATTATATCTGGCTTCCTACCATGTAGTTCACTGTTATGTAGTCTTCTCCATTCACCTATCTGTTCATCTCTCTATGGTCCAAAAATTGACCTAAGAACTTTATTCTCAAAACTCGCAATCTCCTTTCCTCCCTTAAAGCAAGAGTCCATGTTTCGCATCCATATAATATAACTAGTAGAATAATAGTTTTATATATTTTCAGTTTAATGTTTTTTTAAAGGACTTCGGATGTCATGAGTCTCTGCAATGCATAATAGCACGCATTTCCAGAATTGAGCCTATGTTTAATTTCTTTGTGCATCTCATTCCTATTTGTGATTATTGGTATTATAGGTATTTGAATTCAGTTACTTCCTCAAAATTTCCCTCATTTGTCATTAGCTGTCCATTTCCATTATATAATGTATTTCTATGTGTGGCCATACATTTAATTCTATTGATATTTACTTCCAGTCCTAATTTCTTAGTATTACTCAGTAGTTGGCCTTTAGTATCTCCACGCTATCGCCCAATAGTACTGTATTACTTCATCAGCATAAACTAACCGCTTTTGAAGATCTATTTATATGACGTAAATCTGCGATATACGGACCACATGGCTTTAGTTGATTATAGTTTAGATGAGAATGACTGATGTATCAGGTACTTATTTTAAGATTTTTAACATTTTACTTCATAATGTCAACGATGATTCACCGTGAATTTTAAAAGTACTGACTGATGCGATAGAGAAGAAGAAGAAGTAGTAAATATTACTATTATTAAATCATTTTACTCCTTAGTTCAGTTGTTTAATTTGCAATAAAGCTGTAAAGTTATCTATTGTGATGAGTTTTATATACAACTGGCTATTACCTGGCGTGCGCTGTTGCACCTAAATAAATACATTTTTCATAGAGTGTTTCTCCTTCAAGCCAAATCTTAATTCTTTTTAGATACCCCGTTGGTTTGACAATGAAATAGGTTTATAGGTAGATTTTATTGTTATTTTAATTTAATGCCAGTGGATAAACAATATTTTTGCTTTTTTTTTCCATTGTTCGAGTCAATTTTTAATATCGGATTTCAGGTAAATCTCCATTTCTAATAGTCGAATTGTTCTGACTTTTTGATAGTACCTACATAGTTTTATTTAAATAGCATATATTGCATTTTGTTGTGAAATATAAAAAATTGCTACTGCTAGAAGGATTTTTTAAAATTTTTGTTTCAGGTGAATTCCTACACCTAATGGTTTTAGAGCATAATATATGGCGGATGTCGGCCGCTATGGATTAGTGGTTTTGTTCCTTACTTTTGGTCCCGATGATCGCTAGTACAAACCAGGCCCTGGTTCGATGGATTTTTTAGGATGGAAAAATCAAGGAGGTACTTTATGCCTTGGGTCCCGAGTCTGAAGATTTCCAGGCTCGTGAAAGAACCACAAGCCTTAAAAAAATAGGCCTCTGTGCAAAATTTACCGATCTGCAACATCCTAGTAATAACTTAGTTGCCTACTAGATGTCACATTGGGTCGGTATGTTGACCGCATACCATTTATGACATCTCTAGGTAAATAAGCGTAACTAAATTAACTTGGTCTAATAATTCCTAAAAAGGAGAGGCTAAGAACTAACATTGGCTGTTACGCCATTATAGATTGTGTATTTATTTTGGATACATTTATTGTCTTGCATTAACATTGATCATTTCATTATTGAACCATTGAGAGATAGAAGATTAGTTGAGAAGTTATCACTTTATTACAAAAACTCTCTTTATATTGCTTAAGATAAGAATAAACTTAGTAATAATTAGTTTGGACATTCCTGTTCTCCATACATATTTACAACTTCTGGTACCGCTTACATTTACTGCACGCTACTTTCATAGACTCTTGTAGGACAGTAATAAAAACTTTACAAATTTACAAACCTCATGATAACGGCAAGAGACGAACTTTACCCTTACAGCACTAGTCAACTAACAACTTCTAGTTATGCAAAGAATGGGACAAAACTTAATTCTATGCATAAATTTACTGTCATTCTAATCCACTTCAACTGTATTTACACTGACTGAAGCACATGCTACCATTAAAAGGACAAAAGTCATCATCATCATCAACAATCACGGATTAAGCCCATGTGGCTTGTTCCGGTCTCTTAGATTCTCATTCAAAATGTTGAATCCATCTCTTTTTCGGTCTACCAATATTCCTGTCACCTCTTGGTTTGTAATTAAGTATATTTTTTTAAATCCGATCATCTTTCATTCTTTGAACCGTTCTTTCCAATTTTTTCTACATTATTTTATTTTATCTAAAAGTTTTAAAAATATTTAGCTCATTTCTAATATCTTCACTTCTTCTTTTATCTAGAAGTTTGCAGCCAGCCACACTTCTCGGAAATCCCATTTCAGCTACTTCTATGATCTTCTCTTATATTTTAGTTAAAACACAAAATTCAGTACCACACAATAGTAAGGGGACTGCCACTGCTTTATAAAATTTTAGATTTCTTTCCATTCTTGTGTTTTTAAATATTATTTTAATTGTGCCACATATATAATTAAATTTATTAAGTTTGTTAAACATGCACCACGCTCTGCTAGCATTAATTGCACCCTGCGTTCTGCTAACATTTTTGCAACCACTCGCGTGTTCGTGCGGAATCCTACCAATCTTTTTAATAATTACCTTGATTTTGAAAATATTGAGTGCTTAAATCAACATTCCTTTGCCCGGGCCCATAGAACGCAAAAGATTAATTCACCTTTCCTTAGTAAATTATTAAACATATAGTACTGTATGCTAAGCAGTATTATAATCGTGGAAGCTAGAAGGAAAAAGGGAATTATATTCGCTTGAGAAAGCTTTGGAGTTTATATCAATACCTGACATGACTAGCTACACAATTAGTGAACATAAGTTAAGTAAAATAATATAACTTTAATGGGAGCCATAAGTAAGATAAATTAAATACAAATAATATAACAAAAGATCATCTTCTTGACCATAGAAAAATAAGTTATAAAAGAAATAATAATATTAATCGGCCATCCAAACAACAATAATAATATACATAGGCCCTACATACAAACACTCATCCAGTCCAGCCAAGGGCTAGGGTACGCGGTCCTGGTGGCCCTACCCTGGTTTATGGGACTGATTAAACAAACAGCTCCTTCGAGCCACTATCGACTTGACTCCGACGAAACCAAAATAGATTATGACACTGATATTCACGTGCACAGCTTATTTAAGGGCTTCGATAGCAAGGGGAAGATGCGCCGTAACACGCAGCGCATAAAGGAGAAAGGGGGGCACGTAGGAGAGAGGACAACGAAGATAGGAATTTGGCACTGTTCAATAAGATCACTGAAGAAGGAAGACACGATGACGTAGTAGTTGCGTAGTATTACGTAGTTTTACGTACAGAAAAGTTGATTTCGGTACAAACAGATCTTCATTTTTAAACTAGGAGATTTCATAACCCAGGTATTTAAAATGGTTCACTTGTTCAATGGGTTTCCCCTCCAGAATTATTTTATCTCTCACGGTATCGGATCCCTTAAAAGCTAAGATTTTCGTTTTACTTATTAATAAAGGACAAAAGTAGAGTAGTATTTTATTTAAGGACACGGGTAGTAATATAGTTCCTATACGATTAATTCGTTTCAGGTTCAAAGTTTACTTCAATATTTCTAAAATCGTGGTGTCCAAATGTAATAAAAATTGGCATAGGTATACCCTAAAATATGTGTCCGCCGTGCTGGCTCAGATAATAGTATGCCTGCTTCCTGGCTAGCGGGCCATAGTTCGATACTTTGCGGGGCTGAAACTTTTAAATTTTAAAATTAATTTAATTGTGAAATTGTCAATTTTGGGTCCGGGAGGGGTGGAGGTGTACAATTTTTAATCACACTAACAAAGCAAATAAATATACATTCTTCTTACACTCCACCCATGAACAATACAAGAATACATAATCTAGGCTTATGTAGTGTGTCGAAATAATGCATAAATTGAAAACATACCACATTAACGCTATCTATCAGCCCAGAGCGGAACCCGATGTACGAAAAGTGGAGCGGATAGTATTAGAACACACAGAGACACTCGCATTAAATCATTGTATATTGAATGGTATAAAACATAATTGATTGATTTTGTATGAGTATTTAACCCATGTCCCCAATGGTAGTCAATGACTAATCACGTTTCAAAGAATTTTGTTTTACAACCAATGAGAGTCGTGTTTCACCTCGCTCTTTATCGATTTCTTTTTATCAGTTCCTGCTTTTGTGATAAAGAAAGCTTCTCTTTTTTTAATATTCTGAACAGATCAGAGCATTATTTTCCTCCATAAATACATTGAATATAGCAAATAATGAACATGTTCCTTGATTTTACTGAGCTGTTTAGTAAAAAAAATAAATTAATAATCTATAATGTTCATTATAATATACAGTTTTATGTATTTCATTATTTCTCCACTAGGGTGCATTCTTACAATATTGCGATAATATTTGGATTTAATAATACGATGAATTTGCAGTGAATATACATTACCTCACAATTCTGATTTATTTTCAAACATCGCTGATTACATTAAATGTATAAATATTTTAAAATACGTCCACCGCTGTGGTCTCAAGGTAGCGTGCTGCCTTGTCACGCAGCGGACCCGGGTTCGTTCCCCGGTCGGGACAGTTTCCTGGGTGAGGTTTTTATCGGGGTTTTTCCTCACCTGTAAGACAAATGTCAGGAAAACTTTAAGGCCCAAACGGTCCCCGAAATCATACGGCAATCGCAATCATCATCATTCATATTTATCTTAGGTTAAATTTAGGATTAGGGACTCTCCTGGCGCACCATTATCATCTTCATCGCCCCATCATATCATCGGGGCAACGTAACCCCGCCTTCCAGGCGCCCCAACTTCAGAAGTGGGTTACAAGTACGCCATGCCAGGAGAGAAACCAGGAATGTCGAAAGACAAACCTGGGGCATTTGAAAAAAAAAAAAAAAAAAAAAAAAAGAGTTTAAGTTATGATGGAGGACTAGGTCTGTATAATATAGGCCCAGGTATTAATATTTATGGTAAAATTAATAAATGGTGACAATATTATAATTTAAATATGATTTCTTGTGATTTTCTTACTACACAACGACCTTACCCCGAGACCACAGCGGTGCATTCAGTATCTAATAAAATTATTATTATTGTGATATTTTAATGTAACATATGTTTCTCCTGGTGAGTGGAGAAGAAGGTCATTTGGTCTTAACCCCATCAGACTAAATTTAAAAAAAATAAATACCAGTAAAATATGGTGTTCATCACAATGGAAAGCTCTATTTATTTTTAAAGATACATAATATTTTCACTATGACTGTACCTTAGTGGTCAATCAGATCTTGCAGCATTAAAATGACTGCTTTGGAAACTGGATCAGGGGACAATGAAGACCAGTATCTGACAGGCTCTACAATGTCCTAATTCCCTATTCAAATACTCCTAACACTCAGTTCCAATTTCAACTTTTTTCTTTCCTTTTTTTAAAAAATACGCCCACCCCATTTAGTCATTATTCTCGGACAACCCTCTTACATTAAACATTTTGAAATCCTCTTAACTGCCCCTTCATATACTTGGATGGCACACGATCTTCACAGCCACAGGTCATCCATCAGGAAAATGGGTAGGGGACATAAGGGATTGACCGGTAACTCGCCACGAGACCCTAATTTACATACGAAATGGACGCAGCCAAGCAATCAAATAATGTTTAGTTGCCCAGCTCATGTCGGATTAAAGCAGTGACAAATCTTATCATCACAGCTGTGTGTATGACTCAACTCAACAATATGGTCCATTAACCGTTATTTATCAATGTCATTTATTTAATTCAAAATTATTATATCAATATATTAGGCCTGGTCAACATTTATAAAATTCATAGTGAAACTCCGTTGAGGTGTAATCACAATATTAAAATTATAAAATTATGCACCTTAAACGTCCGTCTCCTCAATATTTATAAAAAACTGTATGCCTTTTGGTAGTACTTCAACAAGGGTCGATAACAATAGACCTGCTTCCTTCTATTGATGATGACTCAAGAATATAATTTAAATAGGTCAACCCAGAAAAAATAAATTACATTTTTGCGCGATAGTGCGTTTTGTAGTACTTACAGCAATGGGGACTATGATTGAAAGTTTAATTTCCTACATTTCGGGGTTGCCAACCTGAATAACTAGCCTGTAATAAAATAACTATACTGTAATATTATATATTACAAACCAAGTGTGAGAAGTAAACCATTCTATGTATACTACGTACAATGTATATACAAAAAATATCCAAAAGCTAGTGTCAATATACATTATACGAAACAAATCACTGCATTTTAATTGAAGTGAACTTTTTTGAAACAATATAAAACAATAAATACGTATTTGCCGCCATTTTATCACTGATTGGTCTCACGGCCTCCTGTATTTTCAACTAATAAACAATGCCCAAACTGTTAATGTTGGTCAGTTATTTATAATGAACGCAAATATTTCCAACAAAGATGTTATTATTTTACTATTATTTTTTATTTTGAAAACACCATCGCGCAAAAAAATATGTAGACCTACAACGCATGTTTGTGAAGAATTTTACAGAGTCTCGGAAATTAAAAATCTCTCTATCGCTCGGTATTTAAACATTTTCCTCGCTTCTGTAAAAACCACTTCCCAACCTCGCATCGTAAAATATTATTATTGAAACCTAACACAAGAGAACTACAATTAACTGGATAAAAATAAACCGTTACTCAAATCAAAATTAGCTACGGGTAATTATTATGACAATTTATTAGATGAATCGCAAAATGGATTCCGAAAAGGAAGATCCTGTACAGATGGATACTTCACTATTAAAATTCTAATAGAAAAACACAGAGTTTAATATTGAAACACACATGGCGTTTATTGACTTGAAGAAGGCATTTGACAAAGAAAATAGTAACAAATTATTAGAAATCCTCAAATATGATGGCATCCCAGACCAACTGATAAAAGCTATATAAATATGATATTTATAAGGATAATTAATCCAAGTTAAGAATTAAAATAAAATCTCTGAATGCAGACCAATTAATCAAGGAGTTAGACTAAGATGTGGTCTTTCACCAATGCCCTTCATAATATACATGAACTCAATTATTAAAGAATGGAGTATACCACTTAATAGATTGTAATTACGTAGACCTTCACGGCCGGAGTTACTATGATGATCTTGATGAAGATTTTCGGGCTGTAGGCCGTGGTCGTGAGGCTTATAGTTCCCCGACGTTTCGCCAGAGACTGCGTCTGGCATCCTCAAGGGTTGTCTTGAGACTGGCAATTCTGTCCGCTGTCTGTCCTATTTATACGTTCACCGCGATGTGTTCGTAAGTTGTATCTGCCTTCTGATTGGTCAGCGTTATGGACTTCCATTGCTCCAATGAGATTGCTGTTTGATAGTCTAGTCGACTGTACGTTATATCTGCCTTCTGATTGTATAATTTAGATACCCTATTTTTTGCAGATGACATTGTCTTTATAGCGAATTCAGAAGATGACCTACAACATTTAGTCCACTCTTTTCACCAAATTGCAATAAACTACAACATGGAAATCTCAACAAAAAAATCTAAAGTCATGGCTTTCCTAGGGAAAAGACCCAGTTCGCAGTAAAACTGTTATTCATAATAAGATATTAGAATAAACCAACACATTTAACTATCTGGGATACCAAGTTACATACGAAGAGGAAAACGATTTTAGTCAAAAAATTATAAAATTTAACAGAGTAACAGGGATTATAAATAATATTTTTCAAGCCAAACACAGTACAGCAACACACATGAACTAGAATTTATAAAACACTGGCCAGACCCATATTATGTTACGGCAGTCAGGCCTGGACAATTCGCAGTGTAGAAGAACAAAGACTAACTGCGGTAGAAATGAAATTTATGAGACGTACTGCAGGTTACTCAAGAACAGACCATAAAAGGAATTCTGAGATTCTCAAAGAATTACAAACAGAATCAGTCATGGAATATGTACACAAATACAGAAACAACTGGAAATTTCACTTAAGAATAATGAGCAGACCAAAAATACCACGTCAAATCTTAAATTACCAGCCACCAGGCAAGAGATCTTTGGGCAGACCCTTCAAACGTTGGATTGAGACCGTAACAGACCACTAGGTCTATCACATGAAAGGAAGAAGAAGAAGAAGAAGAAGAAGAAAATAAATGAATTAGAGACGGATTTTAATTGTTTGGAATGGGCACTATGTAGTGTAAAGATTTTAAAATATAGATATGAAAAAGTTGGCAAAATGTTTAATATATTTATGGCTCTATAAAAAATAAATAGAAAAAAGGACTACAAGACCACAGCATATATTCAATTAACATTCTATAAAATAAATAGGCCCCTGTCAGTTCCTACTTTTACATATGGGCCCGAGATATAGGTCTAGCTACTAAAAAAGCTGATAAACAATATTGAAACATCATAGAAGAATTTCCTGGGGTCTGTAGCTGGCTAGTATGTAAGCGACCATAAAACACACGAACATATAAACAATAAACTACAAATAACTAACTCACTGACATTATCAAACCCGGAGGTTCATGGTAGAGTGAACATATCTGTCCTGAGCTAAACGTTTTACAATCATTCCCTATATAATTTACTTCCCTAAAATCATGGTTAATGTTATTCTCCCATCTCATTCTTGGCCTATCTACCGGACGTTTCCCTCTGGTTTTCTTACAAGGAGTTTCCATGCCCCTCTTTTATTCCCATTCATGTCACATGTCCTCCTCATCCCAATCTACGAGGCTTATTACTGCTTTCCCATAAAAGCCATTTAGCTCAATGTTAAGTAGTTTTCTCCATTCGCCTGCATGTTCGACTCGCTTTGGTCCAAAAATTTTCCTAAGAATTTTATTCCCAAATTCTTACAATCTTTTATGTTCCTTTAAAGTAAGAGTCCATGTTTCGTATCCATGTAATATAATTCGAAGAATGGCCGTTTTATAAATTTATATTTTAACGTATTTCTGAGAGAAGTTGAGACAAGAGTCTCTCTAATGTTTAAAAGCGTACGTTTTAATAATTGAGCCTATGTTTAATTTATTTCCTCGCCTTATTCCTGTTTATAATTATTGTTCCTAGGTATTTGAATTCAGTCACTTCTTCAAAATTTCCTTCATCTGTCATTAAACAAATAAAATAAAGCAATTGAAAGAAGTAAGAGGAATTGTTATTAAAATAACCAAACAATGAATGTAAGATTTATTTATAAAAATGTGTACTACAGATCATAGAGTAAAAGGTATAGGCCTATAGGGAGACCAAGAAGGCGCTGAGAGAAAACATATTACTTGTTACAGTGGGGAACAGAACGGAGGAATAGCCCCATACCCTTATGATGATGATGATGATGATGATGATGATGATGATGATGATGATGATGATGATGATGATGATGATGATGATGATTTAGGTTCAATATTAAAGAGATGAATAAAATATATTGACAAGTGAGCCTGTCACTTTTTTATGAAAGTACTGCGTCAGTTTCGAATATCGTTGCCAATTACTCAAGAGATGTGTTTTATGGTTTTGAAACCAGTTTGCAGTCAGGACAGTGACTGGTGTTCTCCAATTTGTTACGACAACATTTTGACCGGTGAGGATGAAAGTCATTCCGCAAAAGAAATGATTGCACCCTACCGAGACCACTGTGGCCTCCCGCCTCACAGTTAGACAAGGTAACGACAGCAACAATGACGCAAGTCACAACATAAACTTTTCTCTCAGAAAAGAACAAGCAGCAATAAGAATATTAAAAACCACACATTAAAATAGCAGGAGTTTTAAAGATATCTTCAATTTTCACAAAATGCAATACAAAACTGGCTTCACCAGTTAACATCCTACCAAACACAGAACTCACTTCTCAGTCATCTTACGAAACCCATACGATCATATGACTTGCTATAAATACCTAGAGACAAGTAGAAGTATTTCAAGATTTTTTAAAATACATTACGAAACTCCGTTGAGGTCACTGTGTTAAAGTTTTAAGAATTGTAAAACAGTACCTGACATCTCAGTCGTTCTTAATAATTGGCAGTGTTGTTTTATAGGAGGTCTTTCGATAACTTAAGTATCATCTTCTGCTTTCATTTTGGTACTGACTGTTGTTGGTACTTATTTTGTACAGAGGGTTTATATTGCTGGGTACGTTTTCATTCAACAGGTGTTTATTTGTGGTTTCCTTGATAACATGGAGAAAATGATACATCGAAAAATCAACGTTCTCGAAGAGTTATAAATTATCAAGAAAACCACAAATAAACACCCGTTGAATGAGAACGCACCCAGCAATATAAACCCTCTGTACAAAATAATTACCAACAACAGTCAGTACCAAAATGAAAGCAGAAGATGGCACTTAGCTTATCGAAAGGCCTCCTATATAACAACACTGCAAATTATTGAGGAGAGCTTAGATATTAGGTACTGTTTTGCAATTCTTAAATCTTTAGAAGTATAACATACATTTCTGCAATATTTAATATTTTTAGTTGTCTAGTGGATGAGAAAATGTCGGGAAAAAAATAACAATCAGGGGCAGTTCACCGTTGTGGCCTCGAGGTACCGTGCTGCTTTGTCACGCAGCGGGTCCGAGTTCGATCCTCGGTCGAGACACGTTTCCTGTCCCCACCTGTAAAACGAATGTCAGGAAACTTTAAGGGCCGAAAGGTCCGCGAGCAACTTCTGGTCATCATTATCATCAATAGCCTAACTTAGATTAAGTTTATGAATAAGGCCTCTCCTGACGTATCATTAACTTACCAACATCATCACCTTCAACATATCATCAGGGCAGCGTAATCCTGACTTCCAGGCGCCCCAACCTCATAAGTGGGTTACAAGCCCGCCAATGCTAGGAAAGAGTAACATAAAAGTCGTAATGACAATATGGTGGCATTATTAAAAATAATAAATAAAATACATTCGATTTAATTATGGTTACGGGATGGGTGTTAAAGAACTTAATATTGTATGCTATACTGATGATGTGATTCTAATGGCGGATACTGAGGATGACTTGAAGAGATTATTATATTGACATAGCTAGATTCTACCTAAAGTGCAATATGAAAATATTATTAACAGAATCTAAATCAGTTAATATAAGTGGGCGATCCTTGGCGCAAGCGGTTAGATGCTCGTCTCTCACAGCTGGGATCCCGAGATCGAGACTCGGTCATTTCGTGTGGTTTCGTGGTTGACGAAAAGGAGCGTAGGCAGGTTTTTCTCGGGGTTTTCTCCCGTTTTCCCCTGTCACAATTTCGTTCCACCATTTCTCCATACTCATCCATTTCGTTCATCCGCCCCTGTAATGGTGCGTCAGGCGTGATCGGCCGGCACCCTTGTCATTCACCTACCTCTATATAGGGGCTTCATCAGTCATCCCTCGACTCGACAAGAGTTCAGGATATTTATTTTAACGAATATATGTAGGCCTAATCTTCTCTTAAGATGTAAGTTATAACTAGAAAGAAACAATGACTGGGGAGCATTGCAGAATGACTTTTCGTATGAAGCCAATCAAGCAAGGAAAATGGCAATGGAAAAAGAAATGTCCCAACATATATCTCTCATCACGGCAAAAGTGCAATAGACATAGCACTCATAAAATGACCAATCAAAGGAATGATAAACCCCATATGAACAGGCAGCCACACCCCACTTCGTAAACATACACCAATGGAAATACGAATCCAAGGTGAATGGCAAACAACACAAAGAAGATAAAAACAGATACTATCAAGGAAAATAGACATTCAAAAAATATAAAATGAAATACACAGGCTAGATCAAATAGAAACGCTAAAAGACGACTCAAGAATAGACAACGCTATGCAAGCCTTAGGAGACTTCCTAAAACAAGCAGCAAAACCGAAAACGAACAGAAAATCACAGCAATGGTTCGATGGGGAATGCTATACACTAAGAAAAGATGTACTACAAACCTTACATGAACTTAAAGGGAACTACTCAAACCATATAATCCTACAAAAAAAGAAAGAATTATAAGAAAATACTACAACAAAAGAAGACTGAATACTGGGAGAAAGAAGGCAAAAAGTTAGTCGAAGAGGCAGCAAAAGACCCATACATCATCCTACGGCCCAGGAAATGTAACCAAACACACTACATGAACGAATGGGAAACACACTTCTGCAACGTACTAAACACGGAAGGAATAACCGACAAGTCAGAATTCACTAAGAGAGTAGCACCACAAACAACGCTGGAATGGGAACCATTGACTGGAAGAAGTAAACATCATTCACAACACCAAAAAAGAAAGCAGCAGGGCCCGATAACCTCTACAACGAATACATAAAGGACACAGCCCATCTACTTGTTCCAATATGGACAAAGCTCTGCAATAAATTTACTGAAATGGGATCCATCCCAGAACAATGGAGATAATCGACCATAAGGGTACTATATAAAGTCAAGGGAGACCCAAAGGACACCAACAAATACAGGGGAATAATCCTGGAAAACACCCCCTTCAAAATATTCACAAAAATAGTAAGAGAAAGAACGAAAGATAAAATTGACGAATAGCTACCAGAAACGCAACTAGGATTCAGAAAGGGAAGATCAACACTGACAGCAATAGAACTATTAGGCTACTAAGAAATGCATGGGAAGCCCTAGAAGAAAAAGAAAAATTCCATGTATTATTCATCGACTTCACAAAAGCATTTGACTTTATCAATAGAAAACTAGTAATAAGAAAATTGGAAGAAGTCTTAACTAAGAACAATGCATGAAAACAAATCATAACCTCAATGCTACAATGGAACGAAATAATAATATCAGACAACATCTCTGTATCAGACCCGATACTGCAAACCAACGGGGTACTCCAAGGGGACCCTCTAAGCCCCCTACGTTTCATCCTAGCAGCGGAAGAAATAGGGAGAATAACGCAAAGGAAAGGAGTAATCTCCTATGCTTACGCAGATGACATAGTAATAGGGTCGAAAGACATAAAAAAACTGCAGGAAACAGTAAACGACCTGGAAGAATGGTGCTCCAGACATGATTTTGAAATAAATATATAAAAAACTAAAATGTGGTACTAAGAAATGGTGGCAGAAATATTCATACAAGGAAATAAGTTAAGGATAGTATCCGACTACAAATATCTGGACGTCACCTCCAAACAAGTGCCAGATGCTTCATAAAACACATAACAGAGAAAAGTGCAAGGCAATAATGGCTATGCACGAAATAAACTACATCAAACAACTCACCCTAAAAACTGCCATAGCACTATTCAGAACAAAAATTATGCCAATAATATCCTATGCCATAGAAGTAATCTTGGTCCCTTGCATCTCAACGACGACAAATATAGCCTACCAACATTAAGAGAGGATAAAAAAGAAAGCAGTGGATAAGTAGTGATTTAAAAAAACTGAATCTAAAGAATCTAGGGTATGTTATTGATCTACTGACAAGAGAATTCTACCTCTTTGAAGGCCATCAGACTTAAAATAGCTCCTACCCAGCACCAAAGCATCAGAAACATTCCTAACAACATGGAGGTCAAAAAAAGAGAGCCGAAATGATGCAACTCCGGAGAATTTCTTATGGCCACAGGAGGGCCATGATTGATTCATCCGGGGACAGACAGCAAACTTCGAGGATTGAGAGACACAAATGTACAAAGATATGGGCGAGCCACGGATTTCATCATATCATCGGTTACAAGTCCAGCTTTTCCATGAACCAAACGAAACATTGTCAGTGCAAACTGTGTGAACAAAAATGTGGTCGATACCAACTGGAACTCTGCTACCAAAAGAACAATCTCAATGAGATAGAAATATGCAAAAATAGTATACCTAATTGTATATTGGGCTCAAATTGGCCAGGGATTAATACTATGAAATTACTATTTAAAATGACAAGGGATGAAGGATATATTACAAGTAGACCATTTCACTCATAACAATAATAATCTAATAATTAATTATGAATAATAAATATAGATAATATGTTTAATAGTGTGATAATAATGCGTTATATTTAGCTGGACAGAGTTAAGGCCAATATTAGGCCTTCTTCTTTCGTCTCAACCAACAGATAGTATGAATTATATCACATAACTTAGCTGTATTTATAACAATTTTAAGATAGGTATTAAAATAGAATAAATAAAATGCAATAATGATTTGATCTAATACTAGCTAATACTAAGTCATGTCCAAAATGGGGTCAATGACCAATCACGTTTCAATTAATTTTGTCTTACAACCAATCACAATCGTTTTCAACACCTCGATTAATTATTCTAATTTTGATTACCAAAGATAAATATAAAGCTCATCCTTCTTTTATATATGTATTGAACGGAATCAGAGCAATATTGTTAGCAGTGACTGACTCTATAAACAAATGGATATAGTACTGCTACAATCAACGAATATGCTAGACTTCAAAAAGCATATGATTCAATTAAGAGGGAGAAGAGTTATATAGTATCCTGCTGGAAGTCGGAATTCCTAAACAATGGTTAGTTTAGAGCTTTAATACGAATGTGTCTAAATGCAAATAAAGAGTAGGGATGCGTGTAGGCAAACAGTTTTCGTTGTCGGACACTTTTGAAATCCAGAATGGGTTGAAGCAAGGAGATGCACTATCTCCCTCTACTAACTTAATTTTGAACTAGAGCATTCCATTTAAAATCATTAGAGAGGAAATGAGGAAAGGGGATATACCAATCAATGGTATTAATAAGCTGGTTATAGTTGAGTGCTGATGATGTAGCGATTGCTGGCCGACAGCGAGGAGATATTAGTCGTTCAAAATATCTCTGCAGGCGGAAGAATTGCGAAGCTTTCTTTGTTGCTACACGTGACGTCATCTAAGGCAGTATTCACTGTCAGCGTCCCACGTCCCCTTCCCCTCTGCACTCGTAGATAGTGGCGTCACGTGTTCTATTCCTGCATGAACACGACTGCAGTGCCCTCCGTCAACAACTGCGCTTACTCCTTGAACGGGTAATACTAAAGGACAACACGCACACACTATTGAGTAACACTAAGAAATTAGGATTGAAAGTAAATATCAATAAAACTAAATGTATGGTCTTATTTACTTACTTACTCACTGGCACTATCGAACCCGTAGGTTCATGGCCGCGCGGACATAAGCTCTCCATACATCCCTATCCTGAGCTAATGCTTTCCAATCATTCCCTGTATAATCTACTTCCCTCAAATCATAGTTAATGTTATTCTCCCACCTCATTCTTGGTCTACCAACTGGGCGTTTTCCCTCTGGCTTTCCTACAAGAAGCTTCCATGCAAGTCTTTCATTCCCCATATGTGTAACATGTCCTGCCCATCGCAGTCTACGAGACTTAACTGTTCTTATTATATCTGGCTTCCTATAAAGACCATGTAGTTCATTGTTATGTAGTCTTCTCCATTCACCTGTCTGTTCATCTCTCTTTGGTCCAAAAATTTCCTAAGTACTTTATTCTCAAATACTTGTAATCTCCTTTCCTCCCTTAAAGTAAGAGTCCATGTTTCGCACCCATATAACATAACTGGTAGAATAATAGTTTTATATATTTTCAGTTTAACGTTTTTTGAAAGGAGTTGGGACATCAAGAGTCTCTGCAATGCATAATAGCACGCATTTCCAGAATTGAGCCTATGTTTAATTTCTTTGTGCATCTCATTCCTATTTGTGATTATTGTTCCTAGGTATTTGAATTCAGCCACTTCCTCAAAATTTCCTTCATTTGTCATTAGCTGTCCATTTCCATTATATAATGAATTTCTACACGTGACCATATATTTAGTTTTATTGATATTTACTTCCAGTCCTAATTTCTTAGTCTTACTCAATAGTGTGTGCGTGTTGTCCTTTAATATCTCCTCGCTATCGACCAATAATACTACATCATCAGCATAAAGTAACAGCTTATAAATACCACTGAGTTGTAAGCCTTCCTTATTCTCTAAAGAGTTAACGGCATGCTCTAGTACAAAATTAAATAGTAGAGGAGATAGTGCATCTTCTTGCTTCAACCCATTCTGGATTTCAAAAGTGTCCGAAAACTGTTTGCCTACAGGCACCCTACTCTTTGTGCCAATTAGACATATTCGTATAAGTCTAACCAACTTTTTAGGAATTCCGAACTCCAGCAGGATACTATATAACTTCTCACTCTTAATTGAATCATATGCTTTTTTGAAGTCTACATACAGTTGATGTACAGTACCATATGGCCACACGTAAAAATTCATTATATAGTGCAAATGGACAGCTAATGACAAATGAGGGAAATTTTGAGGAAGTGGCTGAATTCAAATACCTAGGAACAATAATCACAAATAGGAATGAGATGCACAAAGAAATTAAACATAGGCTCAATTCTGCAAATGCGTGCTATTATGCATTGCAGAGACTCTTGATGTCCCAACTCCTTTCAAAAAACGTTAAACTGAAAATATATATAACTATTATTCTACCAGTTATATTATATGCGTGCGAAACATGGACTCTTACTTTAAGGGAGGAAAGGAGATTACAAGTATTTGAGAATAAAGTACTTAGGAAAAATTTTGGACCAAAGAGAGATGAACTGACAGGTGAACGGAGAAGACTACATAACAATGAATTACGTGACATTTATAGGAAGCCAGATATAATAAGAACAGTTAAGTCTCGTAGACTGCGATGGGCAGGACATATTGCACGTATGGGGAATGAAAGACTTGCATGGAAGTTCCTTGTAGGAAAGCCAGAGGAAAAACGCCCAGTTGGTAGACCAAGAATGAGGTGGGAGAATAACATTAACTATGATTTGAGGGAAGTAGATTATACAGGGAATGATTGGAAAGCGTTACCTTAGGATAGGGATGTATGGAGAGCTTATGTCCGCGCGGCCATGAACCTACGGGTTCGATAGTGCCAGTGAGTAAGTAAGTTGAATATAGCAAATAAATGAACAGATTCCTTTAACCTACACATTTGATAAATGTGTGTCCAGTAATTGTGTTTTTAAATACGTACTGATTTTACTGAGTTGTTTCAGAAAAAAATGAATTAATAACCTGTAATATTGGTTATAAAATACAGTTTGATGTGTTTAATTTTTCTCCACTAGGGTGTAATCTTACATTATTGCGATTCTATTTGGCAATAAGTAGTATGATGAAGGATGAACAAATGAAATATAAACAAACATTTCTCATTTGTTTTCAAACATCGCCGTTTACATTAAATATAGCTATAAATATTTTAAAATAACTATATTTAAATAATGATTTGTAAGTAAACAATTTAATTTTATTCGTTATATAGTCCTAACAAATGCCACTCTTGATTTCCAAATCCTCTGGATAAATTGGAAATCACTCGTGGCATTACTTACGAAAAACAACACTTAAGTAAGGATATCAACACAATCCATTAACCATTAATTCGCCCAATATCGACTTATGCTTCTGAGATAAGAGCGGATACTGCTGGAACGAAACAGATTCCAGTGACAAATGGAATGGATATTTTAAGGAAAATCATGAATAAAACTGGAAATTATAAGATAAGGTGTAAAGAGATTAGAAAGAAGTTAAATATCCAAGCAATAAGCATTTAGGTGGTTAGAAGAAGAACGGAATTGAACCTAGCCTGTTTGTATCTCGCGTGGCATCGGGCAGAATTTACATCTGCCAAGGAATAGTCTACGGAAGTGATGGGAAGATATCGCCTGGAATACCGAAAAAGCGATGGAGGTACTCCTAATTTCTAGAAAGAAAAACCTGTTAGACCTAATATAACGAGAATAATAAGTTTAAAAAAATCCCGAGTTAAGTTCCAGTGAACAAACCAGATGTATGACTGCAATTGCATTGGTCGAATAACGATTTTACCTTTGAGCGTGTCAGAAAATATAGTGCCCTCTATAACACTCGAAATAAAGGAAATCTAATATACAGGGTGATTCAAAAGTCACTATACATTTTGATGATACAGTGATTGTATTAATTTTTGTTGCAGGTAATATAACAGTATGCTAACCACAGAAGAAAGAAAAGCTGTTGTTTCTGCTCGTATTCGTGGTATGACGTATGCACAAATGCGGGCAGATTTCGCCCATAAATTTAGGAAACCCGGCCCCACCAGGCTAGCTATAAAGAACCTGGTCAATACATTTCAGCGTACTGGTAGTGTTGCAGATGAAGAGCGTCCAGGGGAGACAGGTCGTACCACCAGATACCGTGCAAAATGAATAGAATGCGATCACTCGCAGCCCCTCTGCATCAACCAGGGGACTTAGTAGAGAGCTGGGTATTCTTCAAACCACTGTGTGGAGAACTCTCCACTAAAAATGGCTAAATTCGTGCATATCACATCCAGGTGGTGCATATACTTGAACCTGAGGACTATGCATCCAGAGAAGCTGAGTGTCATGATCTACTAGAAGCTGTGGAAAATAACAATTTAATGGAAAATGTCTTATTTAGTGATGAGGCTACATTCCACACATATAGACATGTCAATAGACACAATTGCAGGATATGGACAGAGGATGAACTAAATGTAATGCAGAAGTGGAACGGGACACACCCAAAGTAAATGTATGGTTAGGATTAACCAGGTCAACAGTTTACGGGCCCTTCATGTTTGCAGAGAAAACTGTTACTGCAAACGTATACCTCGATATGTTGGAACAGTTTTGGAATCCCAATTGATATCTGATGGTAATATGGATACTGTTGTTTTTCAACAGGGTGGGGAACCACCTCATTTTGCCATTACGGTTCGGGACTACCTAAATCAGCTTTTCCCGGTAGATGGATTGGCCGTGCAGCGCCAATGATGTGGCCTTCCCGCTCCCCAGACCTGACATCTTTAGACTTTTTGCCTGGGAGTTTATGAAGTTTGACGTGTACCAGGCGAAGATAAACAACAGTCAACAGCTAAAATAGCGGATTAGAGACGCGGCTCCTAAGATTACACCAACTATGCTTGAGAAAGTGTTTCGCAGTGTAGTGGAACGATGGTCGTTGTGTCTAGACAAACAAGGTCCATCCATCCATAGTAATTCTGCCCGAAGGCAGGTCTTTCACTGCAATCATAGAATTTTCATGCTATGCTTGCAGCTTTACTACGGAATTGTAGATGGTAGCTTCCCGTTGCTTTCCACACCGGTGAAGGATGATGATGGCCATATGATTTCGGGGACCGTTTGGGCCTTAAAGTTTTCCTGACATTTGTATTACAGGTGAGGAAAAATCCCGATAAAAACCTCACCCAGAAAAACTTCCCCGACCGGGGATCGAACCCGGGCCCGCTCCGTGACAAGGCAGCACGCCACCTCGAGACCACAGCGGTGGACACAAGCAAGGTAGTCACATTGAAATGTGTTAAAATTATGTCCTACTGTGGCATATGTTTCAGTATTATTACACTTCTTCTTCTTCACTTCCTGGTTTAGGCAAGAGTTGCCTGTTCCGTCTTCACTAATAGATCTAAGACCATCTCTTCCGAGGACGTCCGATATCTCTTCTTCCTCTTGGAAAATAATGGAAGATTTTATTTGGTAATCTACTTTCTTCCATTCTTTCTACATGTTCTTTCCACTGTATCTTGTTGTTAAATATATTTTCTTTTATGGAGTAGATCTGCAGTTCTTCGCGGATATCCTCGTTTCTTATCTGGTCCATTCTAGTGCAGCCTTTTACTCTTCTTAAAAATTTCATTTCGGCTGCTTGGATTTTACTTTCTTGTTTGGTAGTGGTAATCCAAGATTCACTCCCATACAAAAGGACAGGGACAGCCATTGTTTTATAAAATTTTAATTTTGTTTGTTTATGGGCTTTATTATTCCGATTCCGATTGAGGGTCTTTCCACTTTTCAGCGGTTGCCCTTTTACCAGCCGGCTGCTGGCCCTTCACATCCACATTTGTCAATCACAGAGGTAGATGATCAACAGCCAGTGTAGGGGTGACATGTGGTTAGCATGTCGAGTCCCCCAGCCGTTATAGCTGGTTCCTCAACCTGGAGCCGCTATTTATTGTAGCTACCCAATTGCCTCACGATGCTGGGTGGGCACCGGTCCCATACTGGCCGAAATACCATGAGAAAATTTCTTCCCCCATGGAGACTCGAACCAGCGCAAGTCCCGTAGCTCTGCGCCAAGGCTTCCTACCTTAACCGCTCGGCTACGGCGTGGGACGGGCTATATTATTCGATGTTCTATTTATTGTACCACAAACAGCTTGAAACTGATGTGTTTTGTGTTCAATATCTTTATCATACCCATTGCTGATGTCACATTCTAAATATTTAAAGTGGGATACTTGTTCAATAATTTCGTCTCAAATTACTATTTTTGCACGCAGAGTATTTCTTCCACAAGATGCCATTACTTTTGTTTTACTTATTGAAATTTTAAAATTATAATCGCTACATATTGCATTTAGTTTGTAAGCAGCCAATTGTAATAGATCTTCATCGTGGTGTAGTAAGACTAAATCATCGGCGAAAAGTAAGTTATTAATACTAGAGTTATTGTTCAATCTAAGGCCATTGTCCATTATAATTTTCCATTGCCTCATAATGTCGTCGATATGTATATTAAAAAGAGTGGGCGATAGACTACACCCTTGTCCAACTCCTTGATGTATTAAAATTTCTTCTGACCTTTTTCCATCAGTTCTTATCACAACTTTAGTTTCTTCATATAAGCCTTGGACTGATTTTATTAGATGGTGTGGATATCCTCGTTCCTTCATTATTTCCCATAGTATAGAACTATTTACTCTGTCAAAGGCCTTTTCAAAATCAATGAACAACAAATATGTTGGCAGGTTAAATTCTCTTCTCTTTTCAATTAGTCTCTTTATAATAAACACATTATCACTACAGGATCTTCCTTTTCTGAACCCTGCTTGTTCTTCTTCTAAGAGTGTGTCAGATATCTTCTTCAATCTATTATTTATTATTTTTGCATATAATTTATAAGTGGAGCTCAATAAACTGATACCTCTATAATTTTTACTATCTAATCTATTTCCTTTTTTGAAGAGGGATATGACTTCACCTATCTTCCAATTTTCAGATGTTTTACATGTCTTCCAACATTCGTTTATTAAGTTTAATAATCTTATTTCTGCAAATAAACCTGCGTACTTTATCAGTTCATTGTTTATACCATCTATACCAGGTGCTTTTCTATTTTTCATTTCTTTCAATGCCTCTCTCATTTCGCTTAGGGTAATTCTGTCTATTTCTGATTTATTTTCACTTTCAGAAGAGCTTTTTATAACTAATTCTTCTTCGTTACACCATAATTCTCTGTAGTGATTCTCCCATGTCTTCAGATCAATGGTATTTAGTTTTGCAGTATCTTTTTCTGTTGTATTTAATTGTTTCATTACTTTAAGTGCTAACGATTGTCTGCCATGTACATCGTGCTCTATTTTGGAAATAAATCTTTCCCAGGAATCTTTATGAGCTGTTCGAGTTATTTGTTTTGCTCGATTTCTTTTTTGTTTATATATAGTTCTAGATTCTTCAGTTTTCTTTTGTAAGTACTCTAAATAAGCTAATTTTTTGTCTCGCACAGCCTCCTCTATTTCGTCATTCCATATCTTTAACCCTCTTTTGTTGCGAATCTTTTTCATCTTTCCTATATCTTCATTTGCAGCATTTATAATACATGTTTTCATATTTTCCCACTCTTCATTTAGATTATCATTAACTGATTTTCTTTCTATGTGTTCTTGTAGCCTTTTTTGGTATAATTGTCTTATACTTTCATCTTCTAGAAGATATACTTTAAAAACCTCTTCTTTTATTCTTTCTTGAGTTTTCGTTTTTTTTCCATTTGGCTATTATAAGTATCGTGGCTACCAATAGATAATGGTCTGTAGGCTATATATGTCACATCCTCTGTATACTCTTACATCTTGTATTTGATTCCTGAGTCTATCATTAATCATTATGTAATCTATTAAAGATCTTTGGTTTCTAGCGCACCATGTATACTTGTGTATGTCCTTTTTCCTATAGAAAGTATTCGTGATTTTTAGTTTATTATAGGTAGCAAATTGTCGAAGTTCTTCCCCGTTTCTATTTATTACATCTTCTCCAAACATACGTACGATTCCTGGGATTGGGAGATTACCAACTCTGGCATTTAAGTCACCTCCTAAGATGATACTTTCTGTGTTTTTAATACCATTTATTTCTGTTGTAATTTATCATAGAAAATAACAGTGTCTTCAATTTTCCCTTCTTCTGGTGCATACACTCCTACAATGTTTAAGTATTTCCGATCTATTTTCAACCTTGCTGTTATTATTCTCTCATTCACATATTTGTAGCTTATTATTTTTGATCTCCATTTGCTATTAATTAGTATAGCTACACCACTGCAAGCTCTTCTATCTTGAGGTACTCCACTGTATATTAGTATATAATTACCAATATCTTTCGTTCCTTTCAACTTCTTTTTTGTTTCAGTAAGTATTGCTATATCAATATTTTGATTATTTAGTTCTCTGATTAGTTCTTCTTCTTTTGTGTTTAGTCCTCTGACATTTCAAGTTCCCACTTTAATCCGATCTTTTATACCAAATCGTTTGTCCTTAATTCTACTCTGAGGTCGTCTTTGGTTAAGTCCGTCCGAGTTTCCATTGTGAAGAATACGAGTAATGTGTTTTCCTCTGATCGCGGTACCAACGCTATGCAGAGTAGACCATTGGTGGGGCTGCCACCTCGAAGCTTTAGGTCCAGCTTCTGGATGTACTAACCCCATCTAGAGGGTTGCCACTTCCGCCAGATCCGCCGTGATGAAGGACTCCTTCTGCGCCGAATCTGCCGTTGAGGTCTTCACCGTAACCCTGGCTAGGGGCCGTTACAGAGTTCTATCAGTCGGAGCCAACTGAACCCTGGTTTTTTACGAGGTTGTTACTCCTCCCCCTCCTCCTTTCTCATCCGGGCTTGGGACCGGCCATGGCGGAGTAATAATACCTGTCTAAACACAAAATGTATAGTGACTTTTGAATCACCCTGTATAAAAATGAATGTTGGTTTGTTTGTTTGTTTCTTCATACTTTATGAACGGCCATATCGCTGATCCAATTGTGATGAGGCTTTTTGCAAAATGTTCTGGAGATTCCCGGGATGAACATAGACCATAAGACAGTTGTGATAATCAACTCCTAGACCTTAAAAATCGCCTTTTGTAGTGGAAAACTTGAAAAAAGTAGCTTTTTGGACGCTTAAATGGCTTACGCTGCCTAAACCATAACAGATACACCAAATTAATGTTTGAATACCTGAAAAAGCTCTACAAAAAAATCCGCGACAGCATAGGCCTATGTTTATCTCTTACGGATAACTCACAATAACCAATTTTGTCTTTCATTGATGCCAAGACGATCGAGACAAGTACGTAGATTCCATTTTACTTATTCAACTAATCATACGAAGTACTCGTACATTAATTTTCGTCTTTCAGCTCATTTATGCCAAGAAGATCGAGATTAGTAGATTCCCGGACAACGCCGGGTAAACAGCAAGGGATATCTAAAAATAATTACGATATAAATTTTTTCTTTTACTTACTTAAGTAAACACAAAACACATTTATTTTTGTATTTCAGCTCATTTATGTCAAGAAGATCGGGATAAGTAGATTCCCGGGCAATGCAGGGTAATCAGCACGGGGTATCTAAAAATATAAATTTATAATTATTTTTCCTTTTACTAATTCAACTAAACATAAAATCGCATTAATTTTCGTTTGTTTAGGCGTAGCAGCGCACGTCGGGTATTAGCTAGTAAATATAACAAATATATGCATTATCTAGCATGTTTTCCAACCGGTGGTTCGCGAACCCTCAGGGGGTTCGCCTAATATTTCACTTTCCGTGATGGCGGGTTTCGAAGTTAGGCCTATTATTGTCTTCTTCATTTCTGGGGCATAATAATAATAATAATAATAATAATAATAATAATAATAATAATAATAATAATAATATTAATAATAATATTAATAATAATTAATAATAATAATAATAATAATAATAATAATATTAATAATAATATTAATAATAATAAACATTATTATTAATATTATTATTAATATTATTATTATTATTATTATTATTATTATTATTATTATTATTATATTATTATTATTATTATTATTACTATTATTTTAAAATTAAATAACCCTATAATGTGTAACATCAGGAATTTAACACATTACCGATTTCCACTATAAATTAATATTTACTCCGAAACCTTTTGCTTGGAATTAAATTTTATGCATATCTACTGTAGGTATATTTAAAAGTCAGTGGTTCATTCAACTCAAATCGTTGTGGAAGGGATTCGCGAGTCGAAAAATATTGGGAACCGCTGATCTATCACATGTCTATTTAAGTTATATAGGAGAATATAAATTATATAATTACAATTTTAATATATTAAATAAGCTGTATTTTATTCTTACGCATGCACAATGCAGAATACGTTGACATTTCAGTTGTTTAAAATGGCCGATTCTGAAGAATTTCTAAAAAATTAAAAAAGACATCATTTGAAAAGCGGAGAGAAACAATTTGTTTGGAACGTTTTCAGATTAGTGAAAAATATCCCACATTAACCATTAAGGATGTGGTAAACATAACAGCAGAAAATATAGTTGAGTCAGCATGGAGCATAATTCTGCTCATAATGAAATTGTAAATAAAGGATACTTACCGACTTCATGGAAAAGCGTAAGCCGTCGTATTAGATAGGCCCATTATATTTTTTGTCATAAATAAAAAGTAATTGAGCAAGTTTATAATTTATTGGCACTATCTTACCTTGCATTTAGCCTTATTTCTCGTAAAATAAGATGTTGCCAAATAAAAATGATTCTATCGATAACAGTTCCATTCATAATTCAGTCATATGGCGAATAAATGCATCATTAAGGCTCGTGAGTTCAATCCTCGCAGGAGGCAACAATACATTGTGATTTATATTTTCTCTAATAAGCCTAGTCAATTAATAATTACGATTTCTGGTATTAATATAAACAAACAAAAACAACTGCTGCACTAGCTCAGTGGCAGAGCACTAGTCTCGTAAATCAGGGGTCGTGAGTTCAATCCTCAGAGAAGGCAACAGCAAATTTTATTTTTACTCTAATAGGATTCTGATCAATTTAGCTTATTACTTACTTACTCACTGGCACTATCGAACCTGTAGGTTCAAGGCCGCGCGGGCATAAGCTCTTCATACATCCCTATCCTGAGCTAATGCTTTCCAATCATTCCCTGTATAATCTACTTCCCTCAAATCATAGTTAATGTTATTCTCCCACCTCATTATTGGTCTACCAACTGGGCGTTTTCCCTCTGGCTTTCCTACAAGAAACTTCCATGCAAGTCTTTCATTCCCCATACGTGCAACATGTCCTGCCCATCGCAGTCTACGAGACCTACTCTTCTTATTATATCTGGCTTCCTATAAAGACCATGTAGTTCATTGTTATGAAGTCTTCTCCATTCACCCGTTTGTTCATCTCTCCTTGGTCCAAAAATTCTCCTAAGTACCTTCTTATATGATTAAATATTCTGGTATATACTATACGTAAACACGAAACTGCCTCTTTAGCTCAGTGGCAGAGCACTGGTCTCGTAAATCAGGGGTCGTGAGTTCAATCCTCAGAGAAGGCAACAGCAAATTGTATTTTTACTCTAATAGGGTTCTGATCAATTTAGCTTATATAATTAAATATTCTGGTATATACTATACGTAAACACGAATCTGCCTTTTTAGCTCAGTGCCAGAGCACTGGTCTCGTAAATCAGCGGTCGTGAGTTTAATTCTCACAGGAGGCAACAGCAAATTTTATTTTTACTCTAATAGGCTTGTTCTCTATTTAGCTGATTCGATTAAATAATCTTGTATATACTATACATAAACAAGGAACTGCCTCTGTAGCTCAGTGATAGAGTGCTGATCAATCCTCACAGGAGGCATATTTTAAATGATACTTTACTTTTACTCAATTAGGCCTATTCAAATTATACTGTAACAATTAAGAAGTATTCCCTGAGAAAAATATAGCAATGTTTCATGATATCCGAAATGTACGTGCATATTTTTTATAACTAAAGGCACTTTTAAATAACAAAAATTAATAATTTCATGTAATTGGGATCAGAGATATAAACCCTGTTAAAACCTCTTCCCACTAGAAAAAAAACCATTGCTCTTCAGCTCATTTTACATTGAATAATACGATACCCAAATTATTTACCTATGTCAAAATAACAATTAGTTTATTACAATTAAATATGAGTATTATTGTAAAAAAAGAGTCATGATTGCTGTGACAAATGAACTCATGACCGCTGGTATTGATATAAGCAGAAACTTTATTTACATCAATAGGACAAGTTACATCGGTTGCTTAGTACGATTTGGAAAGAGAGGCTCTTCCAAATGAATGGAAATAATCTATTAGTGTACCAATTTATAAGAAAGGAGATAAAACTGACTGCAACAAGTAGATGGACAAATCAATACTTTCAATTTCGTAAAAAAAATTCTAACAAACGTATTTGTATTGAGACTTATTCTTTATAGTGACTACTTTTAATATTCATTGCGATACACCGTTAAGGTCACTAAATAAAAGAAAACATATTAAATTGGCACTTGAGATCTCAGCTGTCCTTTAACTATTAAAGGCTGTCAAATAATCTGGAGGCCTTTCGAAACACCTTCAATTTCCGGAGTGGCACAAACAGTTGTTGGCCAGGATTTTATATAGAGGGTTCAGGTCATGGGTGTGGTTTCATTTAGTAATTGTAATTTTGGCTTCTTTCTTTACTCGATTTCTCCCATGTTATCAATTTTCGAATTGTTGTTCTCTTTGTGGAATATCAAAAACATGTTGTCGATTGTATTAAACTGGTTACCTGATTCTATTACATGTTTGGAAAAAATGGATTTGCCCTCATTATATTTAAAGTTCTTAAAGTACTGCGGGTTACTCAAGGACAGATCATAAAAGGAATTATGAGATTCTCAAAGAATTACAAACAGAATCAGTCATGAAATATGTACAAAAATACAGAAACAACTGGAAATCTCGCGTAAGAATGAGCAGAACAAGAATACCACGTCAAATCTTAAATTACTAGCCCCCAGGCAAGTTATTTTTGGGCAGACCCTTCAAACGTTGGATTGAGACCGTAACAGACCCCTAGATCTATCACATGAAAGGACGAAGAAGAAGTGTTCATTAAATCTAGTACTACTATTTCTTATTGTTCTGCCAATGAAAAAATCACAGATATTACGTTTTAGTTTGTAAACACTTTTGTTTTTATAAATGTTTGATATGTTATTTAATTTATTGTTTGCTGTATATGTAATTCTTATGTTTATATCGTGTTTTTAAAGCTTTTATGCGTTTCAGTACCCGTATATATTTAGCCTAATACTAACCATTTATAACAGAATTCAACTTAGAGACGCACATCCTCTTTATAGATTATAAGAAGGCCTTTGATAAAGTGACTAGACCAAAATTATGAACATATTAAGTGAAAAAGGAATTCCACTACACTTGATAGCAGTAATTAAGAAAATGTATGAGAAAACAAAAATAAAAATAAATCAAAAGGAACCAATACATATAACAGGAGGAGTTAGACAATGTTGTCCACTATCAACCACTCTTTTTAACATTTATTCGACGACATGATACGATCATGGAAGCAAATGGCGACTGGGGGAATTGACTTAGGAAATATAGTAATAAAAACAGTAGCCTTTGCAGATGACCAGATTTTAATAGCAAAAACAGAGGACGAACTGCAAATAACGATATATAAACTAAATGAAATATCAAAAAAATACAACATGGAAATATCATCAGGAAAATAAAAAACAATGGTCTTCAAGGGCGCTCATCCAGTTGGGACAAAGATAATATTAGAAAATAAACCAATAGGAAAAAGTGGTAAGATATAACTTCCTAGGTTGCGAAAAATCATACACAGCGGAAACAGATATAAATAACAAACTAAATAAGTTTAATTATATGACAGGAACACTAAAAAGAACTTTGAAAAATAAAGCCAGGAAAGACTCTATAATGAAATTATACAAGACAATGGCAGTGCCTATTATTACTTATGGATCCGAAACATGGACAGTGACAACACAACAATCTGCCAGAATACAAGCTGCTGAAATGAAATTCCTCAGGCCAATATCAAAGAACACACAAAAAAAACACAGAAATAAGACAACAACTAAAAGTAGAGGAATTAAACACAACAATAGATAAATACAGAACAAACTGGAAAGAACACTTGGCAAGAATGACTGAGAATAGAATACCAAAAGCAGCATATAGCTATTCACAATGAGGAAGAAGAAGTTTGGGAAGACCAAAGAAAATATGGAAAGAGCAGCAATTTGGAGCCGGAACAGGCTAGTAAATAAGCCTAAACCGTGAAGAAGAAGAAGAAGAAGAAGAAGAAGAAGAAGAAGAAGAAGAAGAAGAAGAAGAGGAAGCCTAACCATTTAATTTTACTTTCATGTACTTCCTTATTTAATTTGTTATATTTGTTATTTATTTCTTTCAGTTTCTGTTTTTGATTAGTTTATTAATAATTTTCACTTTGAATCCATATTTAGAAGCTAAAAATGTTATGTAATTTAGTTCCTTGTTATAGTTTTCTTGGTTTAGCGGTAATTTCATATTTCTATTTATGAAACTGATAAATTTACTGATTTTTTTTTTGCGGGGATATCTCGATTTTTTGGGGATGACAATTGTATTACTAGTAGATTTTTTTAGTGTATGCCGATGTCTAAACTGTTGCTGTTTAGATGTTTTGTTATTGTTAGATCTAGATATTTATTGAATTATTATTTTCTATTTCTGATGCGAATTCAATTTTTTCGTATATTGTGTTCACGTATCTTAAGATATATTTTTTCTCTATTGTCGTTAATTACTACAAGGTCATCGACTACCTTGTTTTTAACTTTATATTGAACTGTTCTTTTAATTAATTTTTTTAATGTTTCTCTTCAACGTTTTGTAGGAATATTTTGGGTATGATGCCGGAAGTTGAGCTACAAATTGGTATACCGCTTTGTTGGGTGAAAAACTCGATGAATTTGAAATAATTTTGTTTAAATACTGTATTGGCCATATGCTTGGTTGTTTAATGTAGATTTTTTTTTTCAGTTGTCCTCCTTCTAAATTCTAAAATTTGTTACACTCCTTACACTTTAGTTCATATACGCCTTTGTTGTTATTTGTTTTTCTTCTGTGCTATTATTTATTATGTTGTTTAGATTGTTTTAAGTTTTGTACACAATTTGTATGTTTTAGTAAAATATTTCAAACGTTTAGGTTATTTTGTTGTTTCTGTTCATGTAAAGGTAAGTGTTATATTTACTTACTCTTACTCACTGGCACTATCGAACCCGTAGGTTCATGGCCGCACGGACATAAGCTCTCCATACATCCCTATCCTGAGCTAATGCTTTCCAATCATTCCCTGTATAATCTACTTCCATCAAATCATAGTTAATATTGTTCTCCCACCTCATTCTTGGTCTACCAACTGGGCGCCTTCCCTCTGGCTTTCCTACAAGAAGTTTCCATGCACGTCTTTCATTCCCCATACGCGCAACATGCCCTGCCCATCGCAGTCTACGGGACTTAACTGTTCTTATTATATCTGGCTTCCTATAAAGACCATGTAGTTCATTGTTATGTAGTCTTCTCCATTCACCTGTTATCCAGTTCTTTTTGCTATCATCTGATTATTTGATTATTTTACGTTGTTATTTCTTTATTTTTTATTTTATGATTTGTGCATTGTAGCCGTTACTTTTTTCAACGTACTTGATATGATTTATTTCATTCTTGTATTTTTCTTTATTTAGTGGTAGTTTTTACATCCTGTTGACTAAACTGTTGAAAGTGCTGATTTTTTGTTGATATGGATGTTTGGAATTTTTATGTTTGGTAAGTGCCTTGTCTATGGGCTTTGTGCTTATTTCATGTTTGAAAGGCGTACATTGTTTTAATAATTGTAACAGTTTAGGAGACTGCACTTTAAGGTAACATTTTATAATTTTATGGTATTTTTTTACGATATAACAATACTTTTTAATAATGTTGAGATTTAATTTTTCGTAATATATGCCACTCTTATTCGTAATATTTTTGGCATAGCTCGGGGCAGATTGTAGTTAGATCTGAACTAAGTGATTCAAAACGGAGCAAAAAAATAAATGACTTCGAATATATTATATAATTGCACAATAGATTACACTGCCAAGCAGTTTATAACGTCGGATTATCCTCAGAAAATAAATTGAGAATGTAATGTCCGGCAAGGTGGACCCACTGCAGGCCCACCATTGTGTTGTGTAACTTATAATAAATGACACAACATTTTTCTATGACTTCCTTGTCCACTTTCTTATTATCTATGTTGTCGGTGACAGATATCTTATAGGTCTACAATCTATTCTTCATCTGGTCAATTTTGACTTTATAAAATTTCCAACAGTGATTTATACAATACTTTGTTATGAAATGTATTAAATTACATTCAATAGAGTCCACCGCTGTGGTCTCGAGGTAGCCTTGTCACGCAGCGGGCCCGTGTTCGATTCCCGGTCGGGACAGGCTCCTGGGTGAGTTTTCTTTTTTTCGGAGTCTTTCCTCACCTGTAAGACAAATGTCAGGAAGCTTAGGGCCTAACGGTCCCGAAAATCATCCGGCCATCATCATCATCACCCTTATAATTATCATCATCATCCTTCACCGGTGTGGAAAGCAACGGGAAGCTACCCCACCTATATTTTAATTCCCTAGTAAAGCTGCAAAGCATAGCATGTAAATGCTATAATTGCGGTGAGAGACCTGCCCTCGGGCAGAATTACTATGGATTGATGAATATTCAATAGGTATGAAGTATTTAAAAACATATTTCATGATATTAGTATGGAAGGCGTGACCCGAGTTCACGCCTCGGTCACTCCATATAGAGTTCGGGTGTACGAATCGGAGACTAAGCAGGGTTTTCTCGGTGTTTCTCCCATTTTCTCCTGCCAAGAACTCAAGTCATCTATTTAATCTCGTTTCAATCCATCTGTTCCTGTGATGGTGTGACAAGTATGACTAGCCGACACACATATAGGTCTAGGCTATATTTCAAATCTTCAATATCATCACATCCCTCAACCCGGTCACGAATAAAGAGTTTACTTTAATAATAATAATAATAATAATAATAATAATAATAACAATAACAACAATAATAATAATAACAATAACAATAACAACAACAATAACAGCAATAATAACAATAACAACAACAATAATAATAACAATAACAACAACAATAATAACAATAACAACAACAATAATATCAATAATAACAACAACAATAATAACAACAATAATAATAACAACAGTAATAATAACAACAATAATAACAACAAAAACAACAACAATAATAACAACAACGATAATAACAACAACAATAATAATAACAATAATAACAACAACAATAATAATAACAATAATAACAACAACAATAATAACAACAACAATAATAACAACAACAATAATAACAACAACAATAATAACAACAACAATAACAACAACAATAATAACAACATCAGCAATAATAACAACAACAATAATAACAACAACAATAATAATAACAATAGTAATAAAACCAATAATAATAACAACAATAACAACAACAATAATAACAACAACGATAATAACAACAATAATAACAATAATAATAATAACAATAATAATAACAACAATAATAACAACAATAATAACAACAACAATAATAATAACAATAATAATAATAACAATAATAATAATAGTAATAGTAGTAATAATAATAATATTATTAATAACAATAATAATATTAATAATAATAATAATAATAACTCACTGGCACTATTGAACCCGGAGGTTCATGTCGCGCGGACATAAACTCTCCATACATCATCATTCTGATCCAATGTTTTCCAATCATTCCTGTATAATCTAATTCCTAAAATCATGATTAATGTTAATCTCCCACCTCATTCTAGGCCTACCTACTGGACGTTTTCCCTCTGGTATCCCTACAAGGAGTTTCCATACCACTCTTTCATTCCCCATTCGTCCCACATTTCCTGCCGATCATAGTCTACGATATTTATTGGTTCTTACTAAATCTGTTTAACACACCATACATAAGGACTTTATTAAACTAAAAGTAAGATACATACAATGTTATTTACAAATATGGATCGCACGGGCAGTAAGCCGTACGTGCTGTTGACAGTCCGTTACAATAAGTTGATGTTTAAAAACAAAAAAAAAACCACAATAATATTACAATTAGATATCAATACAATTACATTATACATCAACTTAGTTATGTAGAATTATTAAGAATTAATGGCATTGCAATTTGCTGACATATTTATTTATTCCTGAATAAGTGTTGTTCTTATTTTTCGCGTTTTGTCCAGAAATCTACCCAGGTTTATCCAATTTTCTGGGTTTACCAGTAACTCGTAGCATGCCAATATTCCACGATTAGTTTAACATAAAGATCATGTAGCTCACTATTATTTATTTAGTCTTCTCCATTCTGTTCATCTCTCTATGTTCCAAAAATGTTCCTAATAAATTTATTCCCAAATACTTATGCATTTTTCTCCTCCGTTAAAGTAATAGTCCATATTTCGCATTCATTTAATACAAATGGGAGAATACAATTTTCTATATTTTCCGTTTAATAAGAGAATTGGGAAGAATATTAATAACAGTAATAATAATAATAATAATAATAATAATAATAACAGTAATAACAGTAATAATAATTTAATTAGGTTGGTAGAGTTAAGCCTTCTCTTCCATTAAACCAGTGAATATTAAAATAACATAAAAAATGTTATAGGCCTACTTATTACAATTTTAATATTTATCAAAATATAGACTACCAATATCCAATGCGAATGTGGTATAATATTAACACTAATAAAACATATAACAAAATAAAATAAAGTAATAAAATCTTCCTAGATAAATCTTTATAGGTACATACAAAATGATGAATACAGTCGTGCGATAGTATTTGCATTGTATGGAGCTTAACACTTCAGTATATTATTAGTAGTCCTATATGGATTTGTCCAGTGATGGGCCATATTTTGGATAGGCCTACTGTATTTTATTGTAAAAAATACTAAGCCGGTTGATCGGTATGATTAAAGTCATGGACCGAAAACTTTAATCAACTAAAGGGTCACAAAGATGAAAAATATAGGCCTACCGTAAACAATTATCACAACTGACGCCTAAATTGTTAGCACGATGTAAACGTAGTCGCTTGAAGATCTTCACAAATACCAAGTTACGTACATTCGTAAGTAGAAAGAGCTAAACGGCATTCTTAAAGAGCAAAACATGGTTTGCAGGTCATAGATTACCTATTACTGGTCCAGGATAATTTCGTTGCCTCATAGATAGCGGATTCGATTTCGATCCCATCTTGGGACAAATGTTTTAGGCTACTTTTCTAGTTTTTCCTCAACTGCAAGATAAACGTCAAGGAAATATAAGACTCTTATAGTCTCCGAGCACCATCTGGCTATCATAATGACAGAAATCATATTCTCCTTGCTTAGTGTTGGGTATTGTCACAAATGTCCGTGTTTTTGATGATCTTGAAGAAGATTTTCGGGCTGTAGGCCGTGGTCGTGAGGCTTGTAGTTCCCCGACGTTTAGCCAGAGACTGCGTCTGGCATCATCAAGGGTTGTCTTGAGACTGGCAACTCTGTCCGCTGTCTGTCTTATTTATACGTTCACCGCGGCCCGAAAATCTTCTTCAAGATCATCATAGCAACTCCGGCCGTGAAAGTCTACGTGAATACGTTCGTGTTTTTATTTATCTTATTTATAGACGCTTCAATATTAAATTTATATCCAGGGAGTACGCCGTAGCGTAGTTAGTTAAGGTAATACGCTACAAGCCGGAATATCGAGGATTCGAATTTCGATGGGTCAGGATTTTTAAACTGACCCAAACCTTCTGGCGGCACCATGGCTCTGGGATCGAGTAAGCATCTAACTGAAATGAGAACTAAGCTCTTGTTCTGTAGAAGGCGGCCTTTCCGCGGGGCTTACAAGCAGGCTTGAAAGCAAGTGCCGGTTTCTAGAAAAAATGGGAGCCCTAACTCCCCACTACCCCATAAGCAACCTAATCACTTACAAGTTAGAATATTTAGATATAATCGTTATTCTATGTGTTTCTATTGTGAATTTGTAATGCTAATGTGATATGGATAATTTATGATGGCCAGACGGTGTTTGGGGACTATTTGGGTCTTAACGTTTATTGACTTTTGTCTTAGAAGTAAGGAAAAGCTCCACAAAGTAATCTTACCAAGTGCACATGTCGAGACCTGGATCGAATCCGGGCCTCTGCGTCTGAGGCAGAGTTGGATTTAATTATCGTGTTGGCTCATAAGTAGTGCAAACATTGAGCTGATCACTCAACCGGGATGGATCTTCATGTCCATGTGTGGTTACTTACTCATACTTACTTACTCACTGGCACTATCGAACCCGAAGGTTCATGGCCGCGCGGACATAAGCTCTCCATACATCCCTATCCTGAGCTAATGTTTTCCAATCATTCCCTGTATAATCTACTTCCCTCAAATCATAGTTAATGTTGTTCTCCCATCTCATTCTTGGTCTACCAACTGGGCGTTTTCCACTCCATGTGTGGTTAATATAGCCTACATAATTTTTTTTAACAAATGCCCCAGGTTTGTCTTTGGACATTCCTGGTTTCTCTCCTGGCACGGTGTACTTATAACCCACTTCTGAGGTTGGGGCGCCTGGTAGGCGGGGTTACTTTGCCCCGATGATATAATGGGTGATGATGACAATGGTGCGCCAGGAGAGTCCCCAATCCTAAGCTTAACCTAAGATGGATATGAATGTTGATGATTGCGATGGCCATATGATTTCGGGGACCATTTAGGCCTTAAAGTTTTCCTGACATTTGTCTTACAGGTGAGGAAAAACCCCGATGAAAACCTCACCCAGAAAAACTGTCCCGACCGGGGATCGAACCAGGGCCCTCTGCGTGATAAGGCAGCATGCTACCCCGAGACCACAGCCGTGGACATATATATAATCCTGAATTAAAAATCCTTAATCGATACGTTTCAACCTCTCCCAATTGTGATAGCTGGTCGATTCCTTCTATAATTAAAAATGATTAATTATAATATAAATCAGAATTAAAAGAAGTTAGTGTTTTGTGAAGTGAAGATCTTCTTGAAGTTCTAGTAGAATTTATAGCTTAAGATAGAATATAGGAATCAGGACCAGGAAATCTTCGGAGATGTAGTTGGTAGATAGGGTTAAACCTAACTATGGAAAAATGTAACAGACGAGCGTAGACAATTAAAACAGACTTTAATGAAGAATAAATGAGACAGCTTATCGGTTACACCGATGAAAATAATAATCTGTCTGTCTGTCAATTACAGACCTATGTATTTATATACATAAAATTATAAGATAACATTGTCGTAACAATTACACAATCAAGGTAAGCATGATGCAATTGGGATGTGGAAAAGAACCACCATATCTACTTTGGACTCTGATAATGATAGTAAGAATGTTTACCCATTGATAACAAATTCTAAATTACAAGTTAGATTTTTCTTACTTTTAACAAGAAATATGAATTATATGAATAAAATGTATATGCAATATATTACACGATATTGCACAATATTACACTCCTCCCCCTTATAGAAAGTTTTGAATTCATAATTCGAAATTTTACTAACGAAACATTTTAGTTTTATTTCGAGTTCTATGCGCAATACTAGCCTTATCTTCTTCATCTGGGGATATATTTGGTAAAGAGTTGGGATCTCTAATTCCTTCTTCTATTGGTGGTGATGACTTAAGGGACACGGTAGGTGAATTTTCATCCTTACCTGGGGTCGTGGAGTAAACTACACGATCATGCCCTGAGTAATTATGTATGTTAATACATAATCTATCAGTAGTTTCTTTCCAGCATTTTCTTGGCGTCCATTTATCCCATAACCAAAATATCATATTTCTGCAGCTCTTACAACAACAAAAACAACAACAACATGTCAAGGTTACAAATATGATTGTACCCATTACAGAACTCCATGTGGTTATATGTATATACCACTTTGAATAATCATTTTCTTCCTGTTGTTTCAATAACTTACCTAAATCATCGGCCTTCATACTGGCCATTCTCAAATCATCTACTGACGACATTAGATTAGACATAGGCATGTCTAATTGTAATTTCTCATATTTGTTAGCTTTATCAATATCAAAGCAACAGTCGAAGTCAATAGGTGCTGTAGGCATAAAATCTATTGTTAAGTTACTTACTAAATTACTCATGGCATGTAAGGTTACGTGGGCATTAAAAGCCTTGCAATTTTGTCCTAGCGACAATTTGCCTTCTTTTTCAATATTAAGTTGTGTTGATTTGTCACCACATAACACAGTCATACGATCTGGCTTTGGGGCGACAAATAACCATTCATTAGACAAATATAAGGGAATCCAGTAGGATTTATTCAGTGTGAAAATTCTAGTCTCGCAACTTTTTGGAACTTTAGTGGTGGACGGATGAAGAAGTGAGGCTTCACAATCAGCCTCAGGGTGAACAAATAAATCGGTATAGTTTCTTTACATACGTAATGCAAAATATTAGGATGAAAACATCCAGTGAGTTCATTAGTTGTCATTTTTCCATAATGTTGTCTCAAAGGGTCACTAAAAATATATTCTTTGTTTGCGCTTAGAAAAATGTAAATATTATCTTCCTTCTTCACAGGAAAAGGAAGTGTTTTATACAAGTGATATGGAGTAGGAGAGAGGAGGGGTATTTGTAATACATATACTAAATATTGCTTATAAGAATAGGTGTGAGGTGTTATTAAGTTTTGAAGTTCTGAAAAAGAAAAATTAGGGTAGTCCAGACCAGTTGGCAGCGTTTGAGCTTTCATAACATTCTTAATCTTTCCACCGTAATTAATTGGGGTTGAAGAGTTCCTTGCTCTGCGTGTACAAAGGCGTCTATAAAAATTTCAAAAGAATGTTGACATTCTTCCACACCTCTAAGTGAAATCCTTATCTGTTCATTTGCTAAACTAATACTCTCTATTTCCCTCTGTAGTGTGTTAATCCTATCAGTGGTATAATTATTTAATTTTGTTAAACTATCCTTTAAAATATTTTCATTCCGGTTTACCCTTGCTATAGTTAAGTTAACTGAATTAATGGTCGATTTAATTACTGTAATTTCGTCCTTTAGAATATGCAAAAATTCGGCCTGTTCCTTCTCTAACTGTGAAATGTGATTATTATATTCCTCTGCATCAGATTGAGTTAAAGTACCGAATAATATTTTAGCGATCTCTCCCATAAAATTTAAAACGCCTCTCTTGGTTCTAGTATTCTGTTCATCAGGTGTTTTTAAATATTCTGTGACTAATTCTTTTAAATTTTCAACATACTTGACTTTTGGTTTTACAAAGTGATTTAAACTCCCACAATCTGTTAAATGAGCTTTAACTTCTAGTGCGTCTGCAAGCTTTCCCAACCAAAATGGTATTAATATTTGTAGCATTATCCATGTGTTATGAAGTTTCATTTTCTTTTCCCTGCAAAGGAAAATATAGCTTTAATCTATTTGAATGTACTGTCTCATATTTGCGTTTACCTAATTTTTGTATTATTACGTTGTGACCTTCAGTATTCTTAACCTCATATGGACCTTTCCATATTGGATCTAATTTATTCCTATTTTCTACTCTGAGAAGTACTAGATCATTCTCCTTGAATTCAACATAATTGCTTTTCACACGCGATTGCTGCTGTTCTTTAAATTTAATAAGCCTTTCTCTAGCTACCTCATGACAACTTTGCAATTTATTCCTTACATTCAGAATTAAATCTTCGTAATTATATAAAGGTTGAGATTTAGTTTGTAAAATTCCTGGGATTTTACATTTTCTTTTCTTCCGTACAATAATTCATAGGGTGAGTATTTAGTAATACTATGGGGGTAGTGTTGTACGTAAACTGGCAAAGGGTAACCATTTGTCCCAATCTGCTCCTCTAGGATTGCAAAAACAACGTAAGTAAGTTACTAAAGTCTTATGAGTTCTTTCTAAAGCTCCATTACTTTCAGGATGATAAGCATAGAGTTCAGTTTCTGAATCTTAAATAGTTTACATATTCTTTAATAAATCGGACATAAAATTTGTTCCTTGATCAGTTAATATGATATCAGGAATCCCATAAATTAAGATAACATTGTTTACGAAAGCTTCTGTTACTTCTTCGGCTGTTTGTGTCTTTAAGGGAATAACAATTAAATATTTACTTAAGTTATCTTGACAAGTTAATATATATTTATGATTTCTCTCGGTTAGTGGAAGCGGTCCTACTACGTCTAGATAAATTTTATCCAAGGTTCTTTTTGAGTGTCCGTGACCTCTAAAGGTTGTTTGATTTTATGATTCATATTTTTATTAAATTGACAAATCTTACAAGTTTTAATGTAATTAGTTACGTCTTTCTCGATTCCCGGCCAATTTATGTATAATTTAATTCGATCGGTAGTTTTATTGATTCCAAGATGTCCTCCAACTGGACAGCTGTGAAATTCTTTGATTATTTTCTCTTTACGATCCTCAGTTACGTGATTACTATTCAATGTGCAACATTCTACACAGGATGTCTACTCAAACTATCTGCGTTTACGTGTCTTTTACCTGCCCTATAATGAATTTCGAATTCAAATTCTGAAAGTTGTAATTTCCATCGTATTAACCTCGAACTAGGGTCTTTCACCTTAAATAACCAGACCAATCCTTTGTGATCTGTCACTACTTGAAATTTACGTCCTAGTAAATAAGGTCTAAATGCCTGCATGCCCATACTATCGCTAAAAGTTCTTTTTCTACCGTGCTGTAATTCAATTCGGCTTGATTTAAAGTCCTGCTAGCGTAAGCAATGGGTTTATCATCTCCTAATGTTCCTTGACTAAGAATGGCGCCTAAAGCGTATCCACTAGCGTCTGTAGTTACTATAAAGGTTTGTGTGAAATCTGGATACTGTAACAGTGGAGCTGTTGTTAATTTATCTTTTAATTTATTGAAGCTATTTTGTTCTGGGTCTTCCCACTTCCATTTCTTATCTTTCTTTAACAATTCAGTCAAAGGTTTTGCAATATCACTAAATTCTTCTATAAATTTCCTGTAATATCCTGCCAAACCTAAGAATGATTTTATGTCTTTAGGTGTCTTTGGAGTTGGAAATTCTGTAACTGCCTGTATCTTCTTGGGATCGGGTTTGACTCCTTGAGCGGTAACTACGTGTCCTAAGTATTTTAATTCTTCTCTTAAAAATTCGCATTTATCAGGCTCGATCTTTAAATTGTGTTTCCGCAACTGATTAAACACCTTCCCGTAATTTTTTATTATGTTCTTCTAAGGTTTCGCCCATTACTAATATATCGTCCATGTATACAAGCTCTATTACCTATGGATTCATGGAGTACTGAGTTCATCATTCGTTGGAATGTAGCAGGTCCCGATCTAACTCCAAAGGGCATTTTCCTGTATTCGAAATGTCCGTTAGGGGTGCTAAAAGCAGTTTTACATTGGTCTTCCTTGGCGATTGGCACCTGGAGGTATCCACTAGCGCAATCTAACGCTGAAAAATATCTAGCCCTTCCTATTTTGTCTAATATATCTTGTATGTTAGGAAGAGGATAGCTGTCTCCTACGGTTACTTCGTTTAACTTCCTAAAATCTATACAGATTCGCCATTTTTTATTTCCTGACGCGTCTTCCTTTTTAGGTATGACTATTAGTGGAAAATTCCATTCGCTCTTACTATGTGCGATAATACCGTCTTCTAACATTTGTGTAACTTGTTTATTAATTTCTTCTTGATGAGCCTCTGCTAACCTATAATTCTTTAAAGTTATTGCTCTTCCTTTAGGAATTGAAGGGGTAGGTATGGAATGTGTAGCAGCTGTTGTGCTCGTTAGTCTATCTCCCGGAAGCTTAAATATATCCGCGTATTCTGTGCAAATTTTTCGTATACTATGGGCTCCTTCCTTCACGTGTTCAAGTCTCAGATTTTTATTTAATAATCTAATCTTTGAGGTACGGAATTTTTAACTGATATTTTCTGTTCTTTACTTATTTGAGTGGGGGGCGGTTTAATTAGTTCTGGTATTTTCTTTATTATCTGTGCGTCCGCTGTTAAATTAATTACTAGGCATGTGAATGTCTTATCACATTTTGTTATCCCGTTAGCACAAATTAACCCTGGCTGTAAAACTTGCCGCTCTATGAACCTGTTCCCTTTTTCGTTCGTAGGAAATTCCATTAAATTTTCACTATACGGAGGAAGAATCATCTTTTTATTTAACATATAACCTTGTTCCATGAGCCAGTCTTGGCCTAAAATTATATCTAAATCTCTGGGTAATTTATCTACCATATGACAATTAGCAACTGTATGTTTTTCGCAATTATTCAATACTAATTGAGTTATCCCATGTACTTTTATAGAGTTCCCACCAATACCTTGTATTTCATATTGCAGTTATCCTTTATAATATTTCTCTTTAGTGATGTTTCTCTAACTAATGATACTTGTGCTCCCGTATCTATCAATACTAAACCTAGGCCACTTTTTAAACTGTTCACATAGGACATACATCTCCCAGGGTCTCGGTTCATAACCAGAGGCGTCCCACTGATTAATAGCCTTAAGAGTCCCTACTTCGACCTCACAGCATGCTGTCTCCAACGAGGTGGGTTTGGTGTCCTTGGATTTTTCCTTAAATCCACTAACCCAAGTTCGATCCCTTGTGGGTGACCAGTAACGTTTCCCTCTAACGCTACACCTCGAGGTCTGGAACACGTTACTTTGCGTTCCTCTATAATTACTAAAGGAATTATTACACTGACTTGAGCCTACAGTCTCTTGGCGTTCCCCAACCACGCTAGACCCACAGTCACAGAACCCACTTTTTGGCGTTCTAGTCAACACATGCAGTTCGCCTTGCGACACTGCCCAACAGACACCGTCATCTGGGGACTCATTCGCGTCACTAACTATTTTATCGGCTTCATCTATCCTATCATTAACCTTAATATTCTGATCAACTAGTTCAGGTAATTCCCCTACCATATTTACCCTAGTATGATCCCTCAGGCACTCCATGAGTCCTGGTGCACAGTCTGACGGGAGGATTACCTGCGACTGCTCAGGTAACCCGACTTCTCGTTTCCCTGGCGACCTCCCAGAGCCGCTCTGTCCCGTCCTCCATGCCTACGGGGTTGTGGTCTCTTACTACATTCTCTACTGATGTGTCCTATTTTCGTTGCAATTATAACATCTTATTTCTTTTGTGGCCAGGTTAACCTCTCTCTTTATCTCGGACCCGTATGGTCTTCTAAATTCTTTTCTTACTGCCCCTGTGAATGAATATCCCTGTCCATTTGGATTTCCCCTGAATCTCGTGGACTTTACTTCGCTTTCTTCCTGTAATGCGGTTTCGATTAGCTGCGCTAATGATTCTTCTTCGCCCTTAGCCTTTACTATATATTTAATCTTATCGTCCTTCAATCCTGCCACGAAAGTGCCTTTTAAAAATTCTCCTATCAGCTGAAGACCTCCTTCTACATATCTCGAATTATCACGTTGTTCTAACTTCTCTAATCGATTTCTAACTTCTTTCCTTAAATCCATGGCTATTCCATCTAATCTTGAACCCCATTGTGCAACTGTTTCATTTGTACCTTGTTTTGAATTAAAGAGTACACCTGCATAGTATTCTAACGTTCTCCTAACAGAAAAGTTCTCCTCCAATATTGCTTAATTTGGACCCATGTTTCTCTCTCTGTCCTAGCTAAAAGTCTATCTTTAGCATCTCCTGAAATTTTAGATTCTATAAACTTTATTAATAAGGGTTGTTTGGTTGGATGGACTACCTGAATAGCAGCTTCTACTCCTTCTATAAATTCTCTTAAATATTTGGGGTTTCCATCGAATGTTCGGGGTATCAACTTAACTGCTTGAACTACAGGGATATAGATTTCCTCGTTAATATCAATATCGCCCTCGCTTGCCATAATGGAATTGGACTCACCTAAAGAAAGATGTAGGGTGGTCTGAGATGCACAGTTCAGAGTCGTAGTGATGGCCTTTCAGCTCCCCTCAGGGTGCGACTCCTCTCGCGGTGCAGGCTGCCAACGGCTGAACACCAAGGACGTCCCTCGAGCGCGTCGGTGGCTGCTGGTGTTGGCCTCAGGACCACAGTCTGCTTCTCCTTTCCTCTGGTGCGTTTACGGGTACCACTGCGCCTGTGGATTCCTCTGGAGCGTTGATCCCTCGGGATAGGCTCTAGATCATCTGGGAATAATTGAAGAGTCTCTCCAGCTCGTACGCACCTTCGGATGTCTCACTGCTCGCTGGTTTTCCAATCCCTACGCGCTTGCCACCATGTGATAGCTGGTCGATTCCTTCTATAATTAAAAATGATTAATTATAATATAAATCAGAATTAAAAGAAGTTAGTGTTTTGTGAAGTGAAGATCTTCTTGAAGTTCTAGTAGAATTTATAGCTTAAGATAGAATATAGGAATCAGGACCAGGAAATCTTCGGAGATGTAGTTGGTAGATAGGGTTAAACCTAACTATGGAAAAATGTAACAGACGAGCGTAGACAATTAAACAAAGACTTTAATGAAGAATAAATGAGACAGCTTATCGGTTACACCGATGAAAATAATAATCTGTCTGTCTGTCAATTACAGACCTATGTATTTATATACATAAAATTATAAGATAACATTGTCGTAACAATTACACAATCAAGGTAAGCATGATGCAATTGGGATGTGGAAAAGAACCACCATCCCTACTTTGGACTCTGATAATGATAGTAAGAATGTTTACCCATTGATAACAAATTCTAAATTACAAGTTAGATTTTTCTTACTTTTAACAAGAAATATGAATTATATGAATAAAATGTATATGCAATATATTACACGATATTACACAATATTACACAATAATGCCTGGAAGTATGAGACACGTCAAAATGCCTTCAAACGAAGAGGTTAACCTAATGTAATAATGTAAAGTGAGGAATAATATGGCCAACATATTAGGCCTCACTCCATCATTTGAACGGCCAGCCGAAATACATTCATCCTTGTGGAAGGTAACACATTATCTGACGCATGAAATATTATTACCCGTTTAAGGAGTAAGCGCAGTTGTTGACGGAGGGCCCTGCAGTCGTGTTTATGATGGAATAGAATACCTGACACTGCTATATATGAAGTGCAAAGGGGTATGGGACGTGGAACGTTGATAGGGCAGGTCTAGTAGAAAGTTCGTTAGCGGTGCACATAGTAATATGTAAATTATCTTTCTGTCTTCTTAATTAATCACTTTTCATGGAGACTTTTAGGCATCTCCATACTTATACAATACAAACGTAGGTGTATAATACAAATTGTTGTATCGACACAAAATCACTGTTCAAAAGCGAACAATGTGGTTACACATGTTATTAAAAGACAACTGTGATTCTTTACCCACTGTACACTGCCTTATATTACGTCACGTGTAGCAACAAGCAGTGCTTCACGATGTGTCCGCCTGCAGAGATATTTTCAATGATTAATACAACATCACTAACATTAAATAATGATAACTGAATAAATAATTTCTGTTTTATTGCAAAACAAAAGTTATTATTCATGAACCTCTATTACAATTATCAATAATGAAGATAATTAATAATAATAATAATAATAATAACAATAATCATCATAATGGTCAATCGCGGTGGGCTAGTGGTTATGTACCTAGCTTCTAGTCCCGAAAGTCGCGGGTTCAAACCCGACCAGGGTCGATGGATTTTTTAGGATGGAAAAATCCAAGAAGCAAGTCCTCCGGGACGGACTTTAAGCCGTGGGTCCCGAGTCTGAAGATTTTCAGGCTCATAAAAGAACCGCACGCCTGAATAAAGAGGTTCTAAGCAAAGCATACTGACCTTAGTTGCGTACTAGATGGATTGAAGATACTATGGTGATTATACTTACTTACTTACTTACTCACTGGCACTATCGAACCCGTAAGTTCATGGCCGCGCGGACATAAGCTCTCCATACATCCCTATCCTGAGCTAATGCTTTCCAATCATTCCCTGTATAATCTACTTACCTCAAATCATAGTTAGTGTTGTTCTCCCAAATTCTTGGTCTACCAACTGGGCGTTTTCCTTCTGGCTTTCCTACAAGAAGTTTCCATGCACGTCTTTCATTCCCCATACGTGCAACATGTCCTGCCCATCGCAGTCTACGAGACTTAACTGTTCTTATTATATCTGGCAGTGATTATAGAATCCTTAAATACATTTATGATTGAAAATCAATATTTTTACGATGAAAATGTAATATTTTATGTAAACTACATAAACTACGAAATATAAACGGAATTAAACGATATGTTGATCATATACCATTTATGACATTTTTAGAGAAATAATGTAACTAAAATAACTTGGTCTAGTAATTACTAACAAAGAAGACGCTAAGGCCCAACATTGCTCTGTTACACCATTGTAGATTGTCGAATAATAATAATAATAATAATAATAATAATAATAATAATAATAATAATAATAATAATAATAATAATAATAATAATAATAAATCACATTTCAATATTTATAACTTTAAATATTTTATTTAAAACGGTTTAGATATGTGAAAGTAAACAGGGTGTACAAAAAATAAAAATTAATAATGCAAACTGAAACAGTTGAAAATATACGGTAATAAAAACAAAAAAAAAAGTTCCAGTAAACATGGGCCCGCAAACAAACCGTGTTCGAGATTTATCATTGCGAATATGTGATTATGAGCGCCACTGACACGCTGCATGTAAACATCATATCGAAACTTACTGCAGAGATGAGTATAATATTGCAACCAGATGCAAGGATGGTAGGCCTGCTTGGAACACGTCCTTTAAAAATTACGAGTGTGCAGTGGCTTATTACTGTATAACATGTAAAATAATAATTGTATTCCTTGGGAGGTTATGCAATGAGCGAATTTTGCTTTTCAAATTAAGTTTTACTAATTAGGACGATGTTACTTGATGAAGTAAATGGCGGCTTGTAACCACACATTTATATATGTGGCACAATTAATAGAATATTTAAAAATACAGGAAAGGAAACAAAACTAAAATTTTATAAACCAGTGGCAGTCCCCTTACTGTTGTATGGTAGTGAATTTTGGGTTTTAACTAATAGAGAAGAGAAGATCATAGAATCAGCTGAAATGAGATTTCTGAGAGGTGTAGCTGGATATAAACTTCTAGATTAAAGAAGAAGTGAAGATATTAGAATGAGCTAAATATTTTAAACTTTTAGATAAAATAAAAGAAACTAGAAAAAATTGGAAAGAACATGTTCAAAGGATGAAAGATGAATGTATACCAAAAATTATACTTCATTACAAACCAAGAGGAGACAGGAATGATTAGACCGTAGAAGAGATGGATTCAACTTTTCGAATGAGAATCTATGAGATCCGAACAAGCCACATGGGCTTAATCCGTAATTGTTGATGATGATGATTAAGATGACGTCAGAATCCCGTCATAATCTACGAAATTACATATTTTGCTTCATTATTAAGCTATTATAAGCCTGTATTTATTGAATCTTCATTATCATATTCGCCATGTTTAGTATGAATGTTTGTGTGTGAATAGTGTGTTTCGTCTTAATGTTATGTTGTCTCAGAGAATGTTCTGACATTGAGCTGACCACTTATTCAGAGAGTTCCTCTATATCCATGTGTTGTCAAAAAGCATGTGAGTGATCCATAGTTAAAATCTCTCTCCCGACAGGTCAAGGCCCGGGTGACGTGTGACATGTAAAGCTATCTATATATCAGAGGTTAAACTGCATAAATTGAATTGAATGTAATTTCTTGAATTTGGAATATATTATAAGGTTATTTATTTATTACAGACTTTACAATTTAACGAATAATATTTATTTTCCCCTAAAGAGTATACATTCGTATTCATATGAATAAAAAGACAATATGAAATATGTCTAGACATATTAATAAAAAAATTACCAACACCAAAATCAGAATAATGGTTTCTCTGGGGGCATGGATCTGAATGTCATGTGTTCCATACTCTTGCATATTAAGGCAGAGCGCTTAATGTGCTACTTTTTTTGTTATAAAATGGTTCTGTTATATTGAATTGACATTAGGATCATCACCGTCATATAAAAGAGTTATAGTCGCAGGAATATTAACAAAGTAACCCTGACTTTTGTTAGGATTGGACCGACGAATATATTTCACAGCTATTTTTCTGTGATTGGAGTTGGTAGCCCAGCAACATGAGATTTGGTGAAAAGAAATTAATAATGGTGTGAAATGTTTATTTGAGCATGTATCACATGTGTGTCCAAGCATTTTCTAACATTTGTATATCTTACAGTGACGTATGTTTTGGTTAAGTCCCTACATCATGTTCACTTCTTATGGACCACACATGGAGACCAGACATCATCTACTTCAGGCCATGTTTATCTAATTCATCCTGCGTCATGTTAGCCTTACATAAATACATAGATCAATGGATGAATAAACATATAGATAGATGATATATATATATATATATATATGCAAAATGCTTATCTTCAGCACGTATTACGAATGAATTAACAGCGCATACCAAGAAGAATGTAGGCCTATAATTATAAACCAAAAGGAAGAATGTTGGGAAGACCATTGAAGAGATGGAAGGACGAATTATGAGATTGGAACAGGTCATTGGGCTTAATCTTATATATATATATATATATATATATATATATATATATGTCCACCGCTGTGGTCTCGAGGTAGCGTGCTGTCTTGTCACGCAGCGGGCCCGGGTTCGATCCCCGGTCGGGGCAGTTTTTCTGGGTGAGGTTTTTATCGGGGTTTTTCCTCACCTGTAAGACAAATGTCAGGAAAACTTTAAGGCTCAATCGGTCCCCGAAATCATATGGCCATCAACCTTATCATTATCATCCTTACCATTATCATCATCATCATCCTTCACCGGTGTGGAAAACAACGGGAAGCTACCACACCTACACAATTCCCTAGTAAAGCTGCAATCATAGCATGAAAATGCTATGATTGTAGTGAAGGACTTGCCTTCGGGCAGAATTACTATGGATATATATATATATATACACAGGCATATAGGCCTATATATTTGCAGATAAATGGATGGATGGTTAGACGGATCGATAGATATGTAGATTGGCACATGGATGGATGGACAAATAGATCAATGAATATATGGATAGATTGGCAGATAAATAAATAAATATATAGAGAGTGTCCACAGAAACATTTCCCGGTTATAAACAGTTATAGCGTCGCTGTCAGTTGTTAGATTTACATGGAACTGGTGTCATTGGAAATAGAAACTGAACACAATTTTAGGAGTTGTGCAATTTATAATGTTGGTCCGCAAAAAATATGGCAGCAGATGAAGAAAAAAAAATTGTAAACAAACACTATTCCGTTTACGATTGTTGTTGGTGTTAATTGATCTGATCATTACAATTGTCAAGTCTTTGTGAATTAACGGTGTTATGGCAAACCCATAGGCACCTAGAGAACATAGTTGGCGTGTATTGAAATGCCATAGCACACCAAGTGCAGTAAGGGTTCAGCATGCTTTCAGACGGAATTTCCAACATGAAGGGGCTTTCAACAGGATGATTCTGAAATGGTAAAGGCAATTTGTTGAGGATGGATGCGTATGTAATAAGAGGAAACCCCATTCAGGGGAACGGTCCGTCAATGTGGAAATTGTGGAAAATGTGCGGGAAGCATTTGAACGTAGTCCTCGAAAATCTATGCGAAAGGCTAGCCAAGAATTAAAAATTCCTAAATCCACTGTTTCGAAGATCCTACATTCTACTCATTGATTGTCTTTGAGGTAGATACTAAACTGTTTGAGTTTCTCTGTCTAATGACACCAGATTCATGTAAATCCAACAATTGACAGCGACGCTATAACTGTTTTTAACCGGGAAGTGTTTCTGTGGACATATACACACACCCATACGTCCCGCATGGGAACGCGGTTGCTCCCTAGCTGGAGTTTCTTAACTAAGCTAATATGGTCAACAAGTGCCACGTGATTATCACATTTCCTCAATTAGATATCAAATAGGCAATTAAGGTATTACTTGGGAGGTATATCCATTCATAGTAATTTTCATGCTATGTTTTGCAGCTTTACTAGGGAATTATAGGTGTGCTAGTTTCCCGTTGCTTTCCACACCGGTGAAGGACTATGATAATGATAAGGATGATCATGATGGCCGGATGATTTTTGAGTACCGTTGGGCCCTAAGCTTCCTGACATTTGTCTTACAGGTGAGGAAAACCCCCGAAACAAAATAATAAGAGATTTATTTAGCCTGGTGGAGTTAAGGCCATGTGGCCTTCTCTTCCACTCACCAGGACAAACATATGTTACATATAAATACAAAATACAAAAGGTTACAATAATAGTCATGCTAAACAATTAATTATCATAAGTAATGCCACGAGTGATTTCCAAATTATCGATAAATTCACGACTCACGAAGTGAGGAGTGAATTTATATAGAGAATTTGGAAATCAAGAGTGGCATTTGTTAGGACTATTTAACGAATAAAATTAAGCTGTTTACTCACAAATCATTATTTAACTATAGATATTTTTAAATATTTATATATTTAATCTAAACGGCGATGTTTGAAAACAAATCAGAAACGATTGTTACGCTTCATCTGCTTCTTTTGTTTATCACTGCAACCAGATCATACTATTTATTGCCAAAGGAACTCAATATTGTAAGAATGCTCTCTAGTGGAGAAAAAATGAAACACATCAAACTGTATATTAATTCATTTCTGATGTCGTATGATGTAAATATGACAATTATGTTTTTCTGCATTATTACCTGGGAAAAAATACATTTAAGAAAGTGCAAACAGTGGTTTCTTTTTTTGGTGGTATAATCAATTGCTACAAATATTTTTATATTATGTGTTGACATCCATGCACTATATATACAATCTGGTAGCCGTATTTCTTATAGGATCAGTCACTACAAAATAATGGTCAGACCTGTTCAGAATATTAAAAGGAGGAGCTTTCTTTAATATGGTAAATTTAACATTGATAAATATTTGGTGAAACACGACTGTGATTGGCTGTAAAACAAAAATCATTGCAACGTGATTGGTCTTTGACTTCCATTTGGGGCATGAGTTAAATAGTCTGTCAGATTGAATAATAATGAAAATAATGTCTAATAGTAAAATGAAATTAAATACAATTAAAATTAAATTAATGATAGAATGAATACACAAAGGAATAACAGCTCGAATCTACTCTACATAAAAAGAAAAGAAAGAAAAAAATACAAAGAAAGTAATAAACTACAGTGAATGAATCTATGCTTTTTATACAAGGCATTAGGTAAATATATTAACGAATCTTAAATCTATTTTTATTAAATAATGAAAAAAACACATTATTAATTTTTTAAAAGTAATATTATTGAGTTGATTCTGTTAGTAATTTTATTTTCAATTTGTTTCTGAAAGATGGTAAAGTTTGGCAGTCCCTGACATAGGGTGGAAGGGAATTCCATGTTCTAGCAAGAGAAATTGTAAAAGATTTCGAATAATAGGTAGTATGATGAGGAGGGATATAAAGAACACTGCGCTCAAGGGATCGGGTATCTAATTTATGTGTATCAGAGAGTCTAGTGAAGCGGTGTGATAAATAATAAGGTAATGATGTGTGTAATATGTTATAGAGAAGGCATAGGGGATGGATGGTTCTACGATCTTGTAGACGAAGCCATGACAATTGTTCCAGGGATGGTGTAACGTGATCAAATCTACGTATACCACAAATAAAACGTATGCAAGAATTGTGAACACGTTGAAGTCTTTGGGTAAGAACAGTATTTAGGTCAGTAAAAAGAGTATCACAATAATCAAAAGTTTCTAGTTGCAAGTGTTTCTACTAACATCTTCCTTAGAGCAAACGGTAAACAATGTCTTATACGATTTAATGAGTGTATTATTGAGAAGATAGTTTTGCAAATGTTATTTATTTGTTTATTCCAAATTAAATGTTTATCCATAAATACTCCTAGATTTTTTACTGTCTCACTATAAGGGATCTGAACCCCATTAAGTGACACATGTAATACTGCATTTGTGTTAATTGAAGATAATAGTCTCTGATGGCCCATAATGATTGCTTGTGTCTTTCTAGGATTTAATTGAAGTCCATATTTCTCTGTCCACGCCGTTAGCGAGTCAAGGTCCTCATTACTTTTGGTTACCGCGTCATTTAAAGAATATTTGTCTGAGTGAAAGTAGATCTGCATGTCGTCCGCAAATAAATGATGTTTGCAATATTTTAGGGGGCCAGATATGTCATTTATATAGATTGAAAAAAGCAATGGGCCGAGCACCGAGCCCTGTGGAACTCCAGCTTTACGGTAGGTTCAAGAAGAGCGTAATGTAGAATTACCTACAACATATTGCTGGCGCTCACAAAGGTAGGAGTTGAACCATTGCGTGACACTGTCAGAAAGTGAGAGGTTTTTCAGTTTAAGCAACAATAAGTCCAAGTATACCGTGTCAAAAGCTTTACTGAAGTCAAGTAGTGTAAGAATAGTAAGTTTTCGATTATCAGATGCTTCGCGTATGTCTTCACATATATTTAGTAGAGCAGTATTTGTATTGTGTCCTGTCCTGAAGCCTGATTGGTATTGATCTAAAAGGTCGTGTTGAGTTACGTATTCAATCAGTTGTTTATGGACTAATCGTTCCAAAGCTTTTGAAAGGGTACGTAAAATACTAATGGGTCGAAAATCGTTAGGCCTTAAGGGAGTTTTAACTTTCGGGAGTGGGTGTACAATTGCTTGCTTCCATAATGTGGGATATATAGAGGTTTGTACTGAGGAATTGAAAACATGAGTTATGGTAGGTCGATTATTTTGTTAAGTAGAGTGATATGTATACGGTCAGTACTTTCTGCTTTTGTTTTTATTCGTTTGAGAGCTTTCTTTACGTAATTTTTTTCTGTAAGATATGATAAATGGAAGTGTTCTCTGTCTGGTGGATTTGTCAGTAGTAGTTCACTTATTGTCTGTGTTTTGTCTTTAGGAGTAATGAATGTGCTTGTAAAATGGTTATTGAGTGTGTCTAGGGAAACAGGTTGTTTTTCTATCTGTGTATCTTTCCTTCCTACACCCATTTTATTCAGATTTTTTCAAATGTCTGGGTTATTATTATTAGGTACAGTAAGGCTGTATAGATATATAATTTTCTGATAGTTTGAGTAGTCTTGTTACGTAACCGTTTATAGTGATTGAGATTTATGTCAGTTTTGTCTAGTCTATATTTCCGATAGATGTATAGATGATTATATTGATATATAGATAGATAAAAAGATTAACAATATGCTTTGGGGAACTTGTAGATTCAATGCAGTCTCTCCAATGGCACCTACTGACTCCAGTTCACATCTCCAATATCCAGTTCTATGAGACAGATCTAAATATTCACCTTTATGCCTTCTTTTCAGATTTCAGATAATGGATGGATGGATAGAGGAGTACTGAAAATATAGGCTTATAAGTCATATTATTGTCTTCGAAATCTGAAGCCAAACAGTGAATCAGTGGTTAATATTAGGGAGTTAATTGAATTATTTCCTGCTCCATTATGTAAAAACAATTTTTATTTCGATAAGAACTGAGCAAACGAGGTTTTTACATTAATCAAAATATCAAGGAGTAGTATAAAATGGAAGTCATTTTTCTCTTCAAATATATTTTATCCGTCAGTGAGAAGTATTAAATCTAACATATATAAATGATTATTTTTTGTTTGTTTGTTTGTTTGTATTTCATGCGCTGCCATACCGTTTATCCAATTTTGACGGGGAATTTTCAAAATGTTCAGGAAATTCCCGGGATTGACATAGGCTATAAGAGAGTTATGATACTCAACTCCTACACGTTTAAAAACGTTCCTTATAGTGAAAACATGGCCTGTAGTATACGGACCTATACTGACCCAGCCTGACGGAACATGACCTATACTGACCGGACCAGATCGAACCTAATGTAACCTAACATAACCTAACCTAGCCGAACCTAACCTAACCTAACCGAACATAAATGAAGCTAATCTAACATAACCTGAATTAACATGAATCTAACTTGAACCTAACCTGACCAAATCTGAACCAAACCTTAACCTAACCTTAAACTAAATTTAACCTGACATGAAACTAACACGAACCTAACCAGACCTAACCTGAAGTAAATCTAAACCTGACCTGAACCTAACCCTAACATTAACCTAACCTGAACCCAACTCCAACCTAACCTTAATCTAAACTGAAACTAGCCTTAACCTAACTCGAACCTAACCTCAAACTAACCTTACCTCAGCCTCAACCTAAATTGAACCTACCATGTACCTAACCTGAATCTAACCTGACCTAATTTGAACCTAACCGGAATATAACCTGAACCTATCGTGACACAACCTGAATCTAACCTTACCTTAACCTGTACCTAACCTTAACCAAACCTGAACTTGACTTAAACATAATCTGAACCTAATCAGAAACCTAACCTGACCTAACCTTAACCCAAACTGAACCTAACCTGAACTTGACCTTAACCTAAGTGGAACCTAACCTTAACATAACCTCAACCTAAACTGAACCTAACTAAATTTAAACCAAGCCTAGACCAGACCTAAACCGAACCTAAACCGAACCAAAAATCGAACTTAAACTGAACCTACACTGAACATACACTGAACCTACACCGCAACCCCAGCTTAACCCAACCTTGCCTAACCTAACCGAGCCTAACTTAACATAACCTTAACCTAGCCTGAACCTAACCTGAATCCAAAACCGAACCCAAACACGAACCCAGAAACACACAAAAAAATCCGAAACCAAAACTGAAAGAAAAACTGATCTCAAAACTAAAACCCAAACAGAATTCAAACTGAAACCAAACCCGAACTCAAACTGAATCTGTATCCGAACCAGAACCCAAACCCATAACCAAAATTGGACCTAACTGAACCTAACTAAACCTAACCTAACCTATCCTACCCTACCCTAACCTAACCTAATCTAACCGAAACTAACCGAACCTAACACAATCTAACCAAACCTAACCTAGCCTAACCTGAACTGATCTAACCTCACCGATATCTGACCTAAAAGATCCCTAACTTAACCCAGAAACATAATCTAAATGTCCAAGCGATCCGACCAAACAACCCCTAAACCGATGAAATTATCTCTATAACGACCAAATTACTAGCAGCTAATCAGAATACCTCTATAAAGACCAAAACTACTAGTAATCCGATTAAACCATCTCTAAAAAGAGAAGCTACCTGTAAACCGATGAAGCTACCTCTAAAACGATAAAATTACCCTGAAACCGATGAATCTACCTCTAGAGAACCAGGGAATTATCGCCCGATAACATTATTAAACACAATGAGTAAGGTATCTGAAAAAAAAATATATGTAAGCGCCTTAATCACAATCTAAAACAATTAAATGTGATTCGGAATGAACAGAACTGATTCCGTCCAAAACATAGCACAGTAACTCAGTTAATGAGACTCGTTGAACAAATCACTAGAGGGTTCAACGAAAATCGTGTCACGATTAGAATATACCTAGATATAAAACAAGCATTCGACAGAGTATGACATCACGTCCTACTACGGAAAATGATCGAAACAGGATTAGATGACGGAATAATTAATTTAATAGCAAAATATATAAACAATAGGCAATTCGAAGTTACTTTTCATAACTCAAAATCCGCCCTGTGGCCCATCAATAGTGGAGTGCCACAAGGCAGCATCCTAGGACCTACACTTTTCAATATATACATAAATGATATTCCACATGACAATAGTCATAACAACACTCATCTATATATGTATGCAGATGACACTCTAATCACTAGTCAATCCTCCCGAACAATAAACGCGGCTAGACAGATTCAAAATAACCTTAATATTCTCGATCCATGGTTGGAAAAATAGAGAATAAAAAATAAACGTAGATAAATGCCAAGCAGTTCTTTATACAAAAATGTACTCTGAATATCGATACATGCCCCCACAATTAAGTCTTTATGGACACAACATCGAGTGGAAAAACGAAGGCATTTATTTAGGTGTAACACTCGACAAAAAACTACTGTTTAAACAACATATCCAAAATACCTTAGGCAAAGCGTATGGGACACTGAAGCTCCTATACCCTATTTTATAGAAACATAACAAAATTCGAATAAACACAGGGCTAACAATCCATTAGGCACTATTAAGGCCAGTACTCACGTACGCAATCCCCATATGGGGACACGCCGCTAGAACTCACATAAAGAAACTGCAAGTTTTTCAAAACGAATTATTATATATGATTACAAAACTACCGCGTGTAACACCGGTTGACATATTACACGACTAATCGGGTGTAGAAACAATCGAAGAGTATATTAAACGCATGGCTCTTAAATTTTATAATACATGTGAAGACCATGACAATCCACTCGTGGCATCTCTGGGAACCTATGAAACAGCCAATAAGAAACACAAGCGTCCAAAATGGATCCTGGACGACACTTGGCCGGTAAAAGATAATAAGGTACCCACACACACACAAAACATTACACAATTATTCAATTATAATTACAACATTGTCATATAATGTTTGTCAATAAAATATATGAATACAACAAATTAAAACTAATAACTAATCCTACTGCTTCAGGTTCATCCTACCAGTTCCAGAGAAATTGACATCACCAGACAACTACGTACAGTTAGAACAGCAACAACAATAGAAGAGAAAAAATATAAAAAAATGCACATGTTACCATAATTGTATGAATAATTGTAATAATCTATAATGTACACATATTATCTTTATTATATATACAAATATTAATGTTTGTTTGTATGTTTGTTTGTTTTGTTTGTTTGTTCGTACATTATGCGCGACCATACCATAGGGCCGATTGTGATGGGGTATTTTGTAAAATGTTCAGGAGATTCCCGGGATGAACATAGGCTATAAGAGAGTTGTGATACTCAACTCCTACACCCTTAAAATCGCCCTTTGCAGTGGAAAACGTAAAAAAATAGCTCTTTGGACGCTTAAATGGCTTACGCTGCCTAAACCATAAGAAATACACAACATTAATGTTCACAGAATTGAATATATCAAAACGATCTACAAAAAAGTCCGTAACAGTATATGTTTTCTCTTACGGATAACTCACAATAACCATTTTTGTCTTTCATCGATACCAGGAGTCCCGCGCCGTAGCCGAGGGTTAAGACAAGAAGTCTTAGCGCAGAACTACGGGACTTACGCTGGTTCGAGTCTCCATGGGGGAAGAAATTTTTCTCATGGATTTCGGCCAGTATAGGACAGGTGCAGAGTGGGCCCGAAATAAAATCTAGCTGAAAAAATACTATTTTCACTCACCCTCATCAATTTACCTTTTTTTTTTTACTGTAATATAATTGTTATATGACGGTTCTTAACTTATTTGCAAAGGAGAGTATAATTCTAATGTTTATGAAGACAATATAAATATCGCAAGTTGCCGATGGTTAAGAACTCACCTGGTCTATATCCCAGTTGTGTTATTAGCGTTGTGTGTTAAGTTCAGTGAGCTATTCTTCTTATTCTATTTGGATACTTCACCTCAAGGTTTGTAATTATATTTTTATATATTTAATGGTTTTTCTATATAACCAGATATTATGTTAAATACATGTGGAATCATACTTTCCAAGCAGTAACAATTACACAATCAACTTACTTTAAATTGAGCTACAAATAAAACAGTTCTGAACAGTAGTACAAAATTTAGTTATAATATAGAGTGGTTTATGTACTTTGATTTCCGCACAATAATATGTGAGCAAATTATTGCGTTTTTTTTAATTAGCCTCCTCATTACAGGACAGCCAGCAACTGAGGCGTACCGTAGCGCGCAGAGAATAATTGTTTGATTTAATATGGAAAAAAAATGTTAGATAGAGGCAATAAGTTATCATTTAGTAAACAAATTAAGGGAAAGGGGATGTTAGCAGTATGTTTTAAATTATGTTTAAAAATCAATATTTTTTTGAAAAGTGATTTTCTAAAAGTACGAATTTCTGCGCGAGAAAAAAATTCTAATAAAATATTCTGATTGGCTAGGAGTGGATGTTAACTTTCCCGTTATGAAGAATTAATTTAGTAAAATGACAGTCGTTGGAAAATTCTGTTCCATCTGCTTATGGAATTGGAAGACACAAAATAACTTTGGAAGAGGCTGGAATAAAAGAAATGTTCACTTAAGCAGGAATTCTCTCGCGATGAACTTGCTCTTGCAACAGAAATATCACTTTGGTCATATGGTAAACGGGATACTGCTGATGTTTTAAAGTCATTACTCAAAAAAAACACAAAGAAATAGCTTCAAAATAATAATAAACATTACAAATCACCCCGCTCAACTCCCCTCTTTTATGTCGGACGAAGCATTGTCATTTTTTTAGAATAAAATATCAATATGTCGATATATTAACACGAGACAAGGTGCCAAAAAAGAGATGTGATATTTATCCACCCGATAATGCTTCTAGAGAAGCAAATTTGTTATGCTACCATTCCCAAAACAGACATTTCAGCAGAAATAAGATTTTTTGTTTTTATTCCAGCCTATTCGAAAGATATTTTGGGTCTTACAATTCCATAAGCAGATGGAACAGGATTTTCCAACGACTATCAGTGTTCAAAATTCTAATAACTGGAAAGTTTACATTTACTTTTAGTCAATCAGAATATTTCAGTAGAAAATACAGGGTCGCTTATTGCCTCTATCCATCACTTTTCATCATATATTAAATCAAACAATTCTCTGCGCGCGACGATAAGTCTCAGCTGCCGGTCGCCTCCTCTAATAAGAAAGCTAATTACAAAAAAAAACGCAATAATTTGCACACATATTATTGCGCGGGAATTGAAGTCCATAAATCACTCTATATTATAACTAAAATTTGTACTACTGTTCAGAATTCTATTTTTTGTAGCTCAATTTAAAGTAAAACGATTGTGTAAATTTTTTTAGTGTTTCGAAGGTATGATTCCGCGTGTATTTAACACAATATCTAGTTTCATAGAAACATGTTAAATATATCAATGAAAGGTACAAACCTTGAGGTAAAGTATCCATATAGAATAAGAATAACTCACTGAATTTTAATGCAAAATGTATTTATTTCTACAGCTCGGTACACAACTGGGATGCGGACGAGATGAGTTCTTAACTATCGGCAACTTCTTATGTTTATACTGTCTACATAAATTTTAGAATTCTACCCTCCTTTGCAAATAAATGAAGAACAGTCAACTGGCAATAATTTTAGAGTGAAGAATGAGGCGCGACGTTCATCAGCCACCTCACTAAATAAGCAAGCCATCATTAACAGTCGGAGGAGGGAAAATAAATTTATAAATAATTAATTGAATAAATCATTATTTATATTTTAAACAAATCAGAAAAATACATAGAATATAATTATAATTTTTTTTTGAATTGGATAATTCCTTGAAATTAATATGAAATAGGAACGATCAGTTATGACTGATATAGGGAAAGGCTGGATTGATGTCTGTAACGCACCCTATTGTATGTTGATGTGCTCGAGACATTCGTTGAACAAGATAAAGATCAAAAGAATAATTTTCAGTACAGAGGATTAGACGCCTGTTAGAACTGACAACGTACACTTGACAGCTAAATTCAATAGAAAAAATATATTGCTGAAATTTTGAGAAACCGAGTAAACGGGTATTTTGACATAAGATGATTCAAACTAATTAATGGCGAACGAAGCCACCAGAACATTCCAGAAAATATTAGAAGCTTTTTACAAAATTAGTCGGGATTCCCGGGCTACTTGTGTAAACTTATGTCCCAATTTTAGCCAACCTCAAAAGTAGGAGTGCCCTCTAACATTTGTTGACGTCACAACGAACCAAAGGGTCCAGAACCCTACCACCCGAAATTATAGACAAATGCACCAATTGGTTTAATGTATTTTATCTCAAGGTGGGCGTTATCATATGGTCGCAAATTATATTGAGAGCGTAAGTGTTAACCTCATAACAAAATTTACAGACAAAAATTCACTTCTAGAATTTACTTCAAACTTCAAACTTCGCTTCTCATGGTGCAACTGGCACGAGTAAAACTTAACATATTCATCGTGCTAATGCGAGCACATATATTCGTAGTTGAATGCAGGCTTTCACGGCCGGTAATCATAATGTTGAGTGATTCCGGGTTCTGTGGCCGTGGTCCATAGTTGGTGTTGATACCAGACGTTTCGCCCTCAACTGTGGAGGGCATCTTCAGTGGCGAGTGCTTCTAGGCGTGTTTCCTGGTCGGAAGCTCTACTTAGAGTGAACGCTGCGGGCGTTGTATTGATACTAGTGGTGGGAGCAGGGTGAGCGGGCGTGGCTCTTGCTGATTGGCTAATGGTCGTCTCCTTGTTGTCCCTAGTGTTGATGCATTTATTTTCTAGTGTACGGTACCAGGCCTTAGACAGTTTAATACCTTCCTCTTTTCTGTTAATATTTTCCTTATGCTTGTGTATTTCTATAGCCTCTCGATATAATCTAGGGAAATAGTAGGAAGTTGTGGCTAAAACTTGTGTATCATCGAATAGAATCTGGTGTCCATTCATAATGGCATGTTCTGCTACAGCCGATTTATCCATTTCTCCTTGTCTGCAGTTTCTTTTGTGTTCTGATAAACGGGTGGCTATACTTCTTTTTCGTGGTCCCTATGTATGGTTTACCACACGAACAAGGAAGTCGATATACGCCGCAAGTGGAGAGAGGTGGCCGAGGATCCTTAGCTGAGCGAAGGCAGTCTTCTATTTTTCTTGTAGGTCTGTAAACTGTTTTTATGTTGTATTTTCGTAGGAGTTTTCCGATACGATCTGTGACTCTTTGTACATATGGTAGGTAGGCTATGCTGGTCGAGGGTGTGTTATCCATTCTGACGTGCTGTCTTCGTGGATGTATGGTTTGTCTTATTTCCTTGGATGTGTAGCCATTTTTCTGGAAACAATTGAACAGATGGTGTTGTTCTTGTTTAAGGTGTTGTGGTTGGCATAACCCGCTCACCCTGCTCCCACCACTAGTATCAATACAACGCCCGCAGCGTTCACTCTAAGTAGAGCTTCCGACCAGGAAACACGCCTAGAAGCACTCGCCACTGAAGATGCCCTCCGCAGTTGAGGGCGAAACGTCTGGTATCAACACCAACTATGGACCACGGCCACAGAACCCGGAATCACTCAACATTATATACATATATTCGTAGTTTATCGACCATCGGAAATATAAAATAGGCGCGGTGTAATTAAGAATTCAACCGTCTACTCAACTTAGAGTGTAGTCATATGATAGCGCCAATCGTACACACCTTCATTTGTTTTATTGTGTGTGCAACGAAAATAAAGTTATCATTGAATCTCCAACTTGTCGTCTTTTATCAACGAGATAGAATCGTGTCCGCACAATCCTTGCGTATCCCGGGACCAAGAGCATCTCATCCTACCGCAACCCACTGAGCTACCCGAGGTCCTCGATTAGAAGAGGAATCCTTTCTCAAATGCCTATCTTCACCATACACTCCATTTATTCTGTCTCAAGAAAGATGAATTGGCGAGAGTTAGTAAAATACTTCTTTCCAGCTAAATTTCGTATCTGGCCCACTGTGCGGTGCCCACCCAGCATCGTGAGGCATTTGGGTAGCTACAATAAGTAGCTACTCCAGGTTGAGAATATCAGCTTTAACAGCTGGAGGATCCGACATGCTGACCACATGTCACCCTACACTGGCTAGATGATCGTCTACCTCTGTGATTAACACATGTGGATGTGAGGCCAACAGCCGGCTGGTCAGCCAAAACCATTCTAGGCTTTGAGTTTTTTAATACCAAGAAGATCGGGATAAGTAGATTCCCGGGCAAGCATGCTCTGCCATACCGTTCATCCGATTGAGATCGGGCTTTTTGAAAAATGTTGAGGAGATTCCGCGAATGGACATAGGCTATAAGAGAGCTGTAGTACTCAAATACTTTATCCCTAAAAGTCACCCTTTGTAGTGAAAAAAACGTGAAATAAAGTTCCTATTTTGACGCTTAAATGGCTTACACTGCCTAAACCATAACAAATACACTAATTGATGTACACAGAATAGAACATCTAAAAAACTCTACAAAAAAGTAGAGTATAACAGCGCACGGCTGGTGGTAAAAACACATTAACATTTATTTAGGAATAGCAGCGCACGCCGGGTATTAGCTAGTCTAATATATAAAAAATAATAGTTTAAAAACTAAACACGCTTTGTTAGAAAACCGAACCAAAAATGAAAAATAATTTCAATTTCTAACACGCTTTGGGATAAAAATAAAGTGGTCAACAGAAAATTCATCTCCAACACATTTAGAATAAAACTATAGTTATCTACAAAAAAAAATAATTTTATCATCAAAAGCGTGGGGTGCTCTATATCAATTAATGTATTTGATAATAAACAGATATTGGTAAAAGTAAAGTCTCTAAGAAGAAAATGTAAAAACCATAAAAAGCACCCCACGCTTCTGATGGTAAAATTAATTATTTTGTAGATAACTATAGTTTTATTCTAAATATGTTGGAGATGATTTTTTTTGTTGACCACTTTAATTTCATCCCAAGCGTGTTGGAAATTAAAATTATTTTTAATTTTTATTTCGGTTTTCTAACAAAGCGTGTTGTTTTAGTTTTTTAAACTATTATTTATTTTTTAGTTTTAATATTTTACAGAATAAGATAAAACGTAAATATATTTAAATTCGATACTATTGTAGTATGAGCTAAAAGTAATACTCTTCTAAAAATCCTCCGGGCTGGATTTGAACCAGCGACCTATGGATTACTAAAATTATACACCCCTACAGTCTACCGCTCTATCAACTGAACTCTTACAACGATTGACTAAATAGTTGGTAAGTCCGCAACCTATTATACCGGTTTTTATTTTTTTTTATTTTATGATGATTCTTGCCAGGATTTTGGAAATAAATTTAATAACATATTATATTGTCATTTGTCCTTTACAAGTATACAAAGTTTCAAGTCGATTCAATGATTTTAAGTGAGTGAAAATCGTGTTGAAAGATTCCGTTACATAATAACACAGACACTTTTCTTGATTTTCCGATGATTCTGGTCAAGATTTTAGAAAAAAAAATATGAAATTATTGTATTGTCATTGGTCCTTTAGAAGTATACAAAGTTTCAAGTCGATCCAATGATTTTAATTGGGTGAAAATCGTGTTGAAAGATTCCGTTACATAATTACACAGACACTTTTTTTTTATTTTCTGATGATTCTGGCCAGGATTTTAGAAAAAAATGAAATTATTGTATTGTCATTGGTCCTTTACAAGAATACAAAGTTTCAAGTCAATCCAATGATTTTTTAAGTGGGTGAAAATCGCGTTGAAAGATTCCGTTACATAGATAGATACAGGTCAAGCTAATATAAAGCGTGTAAAAATAAATAATAGTTATAAAAAACTATAACAACACGCTTTGTTAGAACATCGAACTATAAAATGAAAAATAATTTTAATTTCCAACACGCTTGGGATAAAATTAAAGTGGTCAACAAAAAAATCATCTCCAACACATATAGAATAAAACTAGAGTTATCAACAAAAAGAAAATAATTTTACCATAAAAAGCGTGGGGTGCTCTATATTAATTAATATATTTGATGATAAACAGATATTGGTAAAAGTATAGTTTCTAAGAAGAAAATGTAAAAATCATAAAAAGCACCCCACGCTTTTGATGGCAAAATTATTTTGTTTTTGTTGATAACTCTAGTTTTATTCTATATGTGTTGGAGATGATTTTTTTGTTGACCACTTGAATTTTATCCCAAGCGTGTTGGGAATTAAAATTATTTTTCTTTTTTAGTTCGGTTTTCTAATAAAGCGTGTTGTTTTAGTTTTTAAAACTATTATTTATTTTTTATTTTTTAGTTTTAATATTTTACAGAATACGATAAAAATGTAAATATCTTGAAATTCGATACTATTGTGGTATGACATCACATCACTCCATGTCATATACCATCTCCACTTCTCGCAACTGGAATTCCCTACCACAAGAAATAAGGGGCTGCCGGACATTGGCATCTTTTAAAAGAAATCTAAATTTATATTTGCTCTAAACTCGACTTCATTATTATCCAGTGTAAGATATATATATATTAATTGGTGTTTCCCGTATAATGTATCATATTTATATTATTGTTATTATCGTATCATTATTGTTATTACCCTATAAAATGTTGTTTGTACATGACATTTACATTGTTACATTTATTGTATCTTTAAGTGTTTATAATTAGTATAGTGTATATCTATATTTGTCGAATATTTATTTGTATTTGTACTGGTTGAGTGGAAGAGAGGGCCTTATGGCCTTAACTCTGCCAGAATAAATAAAGTATTATTATTATTATTATTATTATTATTATTATTATTATTATTATGAGCTAAAAGTAATACTGTTCTTAAAAAAACCTGCCAGCCGGATTTGAACCAGATTTGAAATTTTTACCGGATTTTAAATTACCACTAGAGTTCACCGCTCTACCAACGATTGACTAAAAAGTCTACAAGTCCGCAACCTATTATACCAGTTTTCATTTTTTTTTTTTTGGTGATGATTCTGGCCAGGATTTTACAAACAAAATATGAAATTATTGTAACGCCACGGGTCCTTTACAGGTGTACAAAGTTTCAATTCGATCCAATGTTTCTAAGTGGGTGAAAATCGTGTTCAAACATTCCGTTACATAGATACAAAGACACTTTTTTTGACTTTGTGATGATTCTGGCCAGGATTTTAGAAACTAAATATGAAATTATTGTATTGTCACGGGTCCTTTACAAGTATACAAAGTTACAAGTCGATTCAATGATTTTAAGTGGGTGAAAATCGCGTTGAAAATTTCCGTCACATAGATAGATAGATACAGGTCAAGCTAATATGAAGCGTGTAATGAATGTTTGTTCGTATTTTATGCGCGGCCATACCGTTGATCCGATTGTGATGGGACTTTTTCGAAATGTTCAGGAGATACTCGGGATGAACATATGCTATAAGAGAGTTGTGATACTCAACTCCTACACCCTTAAAAATCGCCCATTGTAGTCGAAAACGTGAAAAAAGGAGCTCTTTGGACGCTTAAATGGCTCATGCTGCCTGAACCATAACAAATACACAAAATTAATGTAAGCAGAATTGAATATCTCAAAAAGCTCTACAAAAAAGTCCGCCACAGCATATGTTTATCTCTTACGGATAACTCACAATAACAATTTTTGTTTTTAATTGATGCCAAGAAGATCGAGACAAGTACGTAGATTCCTATGCAAACAGAGCAGCATATGGCGGGTATTCTTTTACGGATAACCTACAATAACGAATTTTGTCTTTTAGCTTATTTATGCTAAGAAGATCGAGATAAGTAGATTCCCGGGCAACACTAGGTAATCAGTACGAGGAATCTTATAATAATTACGATTTACATTTATAATTATTTTTTGATTTTTACTTATTCAACTAATCACAAGAAGTATTGTACATTAATTTTTGTCTTTCAGCTCATTTCTACCAAGAAGATCGAGATGAGTAGATTTCCGGACAACGCCGGGTAAACAGCACGGGGTATCTAAAAATAATTACGATATACATTTCTCCTTCCGCTTATTTAATTAAACATAAAACACATTAATTTTCGTATTTCAGCTCATTTATGTCAAGAAGATCGGGATAAGAAGATTCCCGATCAACGCCTGGAATCAACACGGTATCTAAAAAATATTAATGTATAATTATTTGTCCTTTTACTTACTCAACTAAACATAAAAGCACATTAATTTTCATTCATTTAGGCGTAGCAGCGCAGGCCGGGTATTAGCTAGTATTTAAATAAAGAGAAGCCTGATGCCTGGTTTTGGCCCTCCCAATGTAGAGTCATCCGAAAGCCATACTTGGCAAGATCCCGCGTGATCGATTGAGGTTTTAAGAGGTTTCCCTCAATCCAAAGAGCAAATGCTGGAATAGAACAGAACCCCAAAAGGTCCGCTTCCAACTTCACTCTGCTAATTAACTTCAAATTTGAATTCAAAATTTAAACCGGGGCTAATTATTTTACAGGAAACCGGGGTTCTACCTATTAAGGAGGACCAAAATGGATCGCTCACCGCCAACACTTTAGTGATAGCCGCAGAGCTTTCCATCTATCTATCTATCAATCTCTAAAGCGTGAACCAGCCAATTTACCTCTAACCCGACCAAAAAACCGATAAACTCATAATTACGACATAAATGTATAATTATTTTTGTTTTAACTTATTCAACTAAACATTAAAACACATTTAATTTATTTGGGTATTGCATGGTGTGCAATAATAACTTTACAGTTTTACATGATGTTGTTTTCTTTACGGTCCGTAACATGTACAATAGTAACTTAGGAGTTTTACATGATGTTGTTTTCTTTACGGTCCGGAACATGTACAATAGTAACTTAGGAGTTTTACATGATGTTGTTTTCTTTGCGGTTCGGAACATTTAGATAATAGGCAGGAGAAATTATTGATTTGTCAATTTAGGGTACGGGTTCTGCTCTGGTGTGATGGGCACTCAATTGAATAAGACTGTGATTGTATGGTTACAATTGGCACTTGCTATCAGCTAGTGCCAAACAGTAAAATTGGCATTACTTCATAACCGATTAATTTATGGACTCTTGTTTAGAAGGACTAAATAAACGTAATAATATCCAGGAAGAAATAAATAAAAGAGTACAACATGCTAAGAAATGTCATCTTTCAATAAATAAAGTATTTAAATTCAAAATATTTGAAATGAAACACTAATTATACCAGTGTTAACTTATCGGAGTGAAACCTGGGTTCTGAATGAACATGACAAATCTCAACTAGCTTTTTGAAAGAAAGATACTCAGAAGGATACGTGGACCTATTAAGGAAAATGCGTTATATAATTATGTTTATTTTTTTAAATTCACGCCCCAGCATTAAAATAGGCGTTGGCATACTGACTAGTATGAGATGCTTCGGACTATAATTAGGGATTCGATTAAACTCGACGATTAACAAGAAATAACCAACTATATTTACAAAAGGCTACCGCTGTGGTCTCAAGGTAGCGTGCTGCCTTGTCACGCAGCGGGCTCGGGTTCGATCCCCGGTCGGGCAGTTTTTCTGGGTGAGGTTTTTATCGGGGTTTTTCCTCACCTGTAAGACAAATGTCAGGAAAACTTTAAGGTCCAAACGGTCCCCGAAATCATATGGCCATCATCATCATCATCATCCTTCACCGGTGTGGAAAGCAACGGGAAGCTACCACACCTAGAATTCCCTAGTAAAACTGCAAGCATAGCATGAAACTGCTGTGATTGCATATGAGGACCTGCCTTCGGGCAGAATTACTATGGATGGATGGATTTACAAAAGTTAGCCTTTTCAGAATTTTTTAGTAATTATCGAGCTATGCTTTCAAAATATATGCATAAATTTTAAAAATAAGCTTGACTAAATTTTTCTGTTTCGTTTGCTGCAATCTCTAAATAAGATCTGAAGCTACCTCATTCCATTATTTTACAATTAATTTATTTATTGCTGGAATTTGGTTATCAGATCTAAACGATTCCAACAACCGATAGATTAATTTCAGCATGTTTCTTTTAACTACTAGGTTCCTTATCTAAAACTCCTAAGTTGAAACACATCCATAACCATTTAAATGTCTCCGTTTTAATTAATTTAGATCATATAGATCTTCTGTACGTGTGTTTGTCACTCTACTCCTCCTAAACGACTGCAACGATTTTGTTGAATTTTTTGTGTACGTCTGATCGAGTCTAGATTCACAATTCGACCCTCTTAAACCATTAAGTTTAGGAATTCACATGAAGTGAAAATTTAAAAATCGCTCTAGCTGTCACATTTTTCGATGTTTCACAACGAAACTCAATATATTCTATTAAAATAAACCGAGGTAGCTCCCAAAAATGAACGAAATCCGACAATTAGTAGTGGAGATTTACCTGAAATCCGAAACTGCCTAAATGACTGGACCGTTTTTGATTACATTTTTTGTGTGTGTTTGAGTGGGTCCATGGATTGTTTAGATTCACAACTGAAACCTCTAAAACCATTAGGTGTAGGAGTTCACCAGTACTATAAATTTAAAAATCGCTCTAGCGGTCACAATTTTCGATGTTTTACAACGAAACTTGGTATATCTTATTAAAATAAACCGAGGTAGGTATTATCCAAAAATAAGCGAAATCCGACAATTAGAAGTGGAGATTTAAGTGAAATCCAAAATTTAAAAAACTAACAACTATCTACATAACTTAACAACTGTCATGTTTGGTTTCGTTTCAGCGTATACAATATAATTTAATTAACTTTTAATATTTAATATATTTAGGCGTAGCAACGCATGCTGTGTATTAGCTAGTTTATAATGAAGACATCGAATGATATTCTTACCTTTAAATATTGAGGTAGAAGGTTTATACACGTACACTGGTATAATTACATGAATTAAATATATTACAGTTTCCAGAATGAAGTTGTTTACCTGAAAAAAAATAGAAATACATTTTTAAAAATAAGAACAACTTTGTTGCAACTTATATAGCGTGCCATAAATGTGCTTGGAAGGAAACGGAAGGATTTATCTTGGTGGCGTGTTTTTAATTCTATATTATTATGTGTTTGTTCTGCATTTTAGCTAGGACTGGGATATAAGGTAACACCATACCTACGAATGGCCTAGCTACTGTTTTATCTATAAAATGGATAAATTCCTTAGGTAAGTGGGATGACATATATTAAGCAAAACATTAACATTTTATTAAACGGAAAACTTCATATTAATACAAATTACGTCTGCAATGGAATTGTAAATAGTTAAAACATCATACAAAATATAGTTTTACCGCCGTTCAAAAAGCAATAAGGTTCCAAACTAAACCCTGGAGAGAGAGGATGAGAGAGTGGTTTTTCTTAATTTAGATTAATATACTAACATAATGATACCGTATTTTAATTTAGACTTATTCAAACACGTTTATTCGTTGAATCAAATATAGACAAATATTTCGAAGCTCAAGTATTTCGGTTATATATTTGAAACTGAATAATTTACGAGAATGTATTTATTAATGCTCATTTTATGTAAAATAGTAATTTATATGAAAATCATTTGTTTATAATTTTCAGATGTTGGAGTTATCTTGTAAAATACAAACTGTACTCACCCCAGGCTCGAAGCCATCCCCGTTCAGCTCCGGATCCACGATCCAAGCTCCAACGTCACAGGGATCTCTCTCTAAACTACTCTCTTTATATCCTACATGTGTTTACAGTTTAGCTACCTTAGTGCAATAATATTTCTTACTTTTAGTAAAAAGGAATTCGTTTTCACTTTCTGCCTATGTGTGCCAGCAAACATTCCAAGGTACAAATTGTATGATAAATACATGTATTGATTCAATTCAATGAATGTATTTTATATTTATTTCGGTATCAATTTAGGCCCATTTGATAACGTCTCATTAGGTTAAGCCCTTTTGTAACAAACTTTAAACCTAAGTTAATTACTCTCTATGTCTACTTACTTACTTACTTACTCATTGGCACTATCGAACCCGTAGGTTCATGGCCGCGCGGACATAAGCTCTCCATATATCCCTATCCTGAGCTAATGCTTTCCAATCATTCCCTGTATAATCTACTTCCCTCAAATCATAGTTAATGTTGCTCTCCCACCTCATTCTTGGTCTACCAACTGGGCGTTTTCCTTCTGGCTTTCCTACAAGAAGTTTCCATGCACGTCTTTCATTCCCCATACGCGCAACATGTCCTGCCCATCGCAGTCTACGAGACTTAACTGTTCTTATTATATATGGCTTCCTATAAAGACCATGTAGTTCATTGTTATGTAGTCTTCTCCATTCACCTGTCTGTTCATCTCTCTTTGGTCCAAAAATTTTCCTAAGTACTTTATTCTCTGTTTGAGCCTTTGGCATGGGTTCCCTGAAGTAGTCCCCGCCCGGAGAATCGAATGTGGGACTTTTTGACCTCCGGATAATTTTACCCCAGTTGAACCCATGTCCGCATTTCTTGACGGTTGTATTTTACGGTGAAAGAGCGTCACTCTTTCGACCAAGGTACTTTTTTCGTCTGGCTTATCACCTTCGACCAGTCCGGCATGGGTAACCCTATCGGCAGCAATGCTACCGCCGGCATAACTCTCAGGATCATTTAAGTACACAAGCCATTCTACCACGACAAGGTAAAGATACCATGGAGGGTCTCTATGTCCACTTGATAAAACAATTTAGTATCAAACTTTTCTCGAGAAAATCTGTCAGCCGGGAATTGCGTAAACTAAATGTATTTCTCAGCAAGTTAAATACATGGTAAATGTTGTTGTGTTTAAGGAAAAATACTTACTTTGTTAATTAAATCATATATATATATATATATATATATATATATATATATATATCCAGTTACGTTGCGATAAAACAAAAATGGCGGCTGCTAGATTGATTTTTAAATTACGACTTTCGGGTAGATCCCTACTTCTAATGGTTAGATTTTTCTGATGTTTGGAGAAAAACTTTCTCGATTTATACGGGCTATAATTATCGTTCATCTCTCTGTTATTCACACATTATGTGTACGTGGAGATCACAGGAGCCAGCGGATAGGAATCAGGTGGCATCCTAGGATTTATCGAGCCAAGTTTGTGGGTTCACAAATACTCGTCCGTGTTTAAAGAAAAGTCTTTATTATAGACTTCCTTCCGAACAAGGGAGATGAAGCCGTGGATTCCGTATCGCAGCTTTCCGACAAAGTAAAATTACTTCAAGCCAGGAAATATGAGACCTCTCCCGGCAAAAGAATGATTAAATAAAAGGTGTGGACACATGATAACATTGAGTTGTTAAACAGCTTCGTATAAATAAAAACTTTAACTAGCTTTATGCATGTTATAAAATTAATATTAACAATTAAAAATGTACTTACTTTCTGGAAATGCGTGCTAGTATGCATTACAGCGACTCTTGATGTCCTAACTCCTTTGAAAAAAAACATTAAACTAAAAATATGTAAACATATTATATCTATAGACACAACGGGAAGCTACCACAACCGACACAATATCCCTAGTCAATAAGCTTCAAGCATAGCATGAAAATGCATATGATTGAAGTGAAGGGACCTGCCTTCGGGCAAAATATAACTCATGGATGGGATTATATCACTATATATAATATTTATATATTATAATCAGATATGGGTGGCGACAACATGGACTCTTACTTTAAGGGGAGGAAAGAATAATACGAGTATTTGAGAATAAAATTTCTTAGAATGTGTTTTTATGGACCAAGGGGATGATGAACAGACCGGTGCATGGAGAATACTTACACATAAATCAATGAACTACAATGTCCTTCTAGGAAGCGAGATATAATGAGAACAGTTAAGTCTCGTAGACTGCGATGGGCAGGACATGTGACACGAATGGGAAATAAAAGATGTGCATGGAAGCTTCTTGTAGGAAAACCAGAGGGAAAACGCCCAGTTGGTGGACCCAGAAAGAGGTGGGATAATAACATTAACTATGATTTGAGAGAAGTAGATTATACAGGGGGTGATTGGAAAACATTGGCTCAGGATAGGGAAGTATGGAGAGCTTATGTCCGCGCGACCATGAACATACGGGTTCGATAGTGCCAGTGAGTTATTTAATTATTACTGTTGTCTAGTGATAACATCTTTCTTTAAGACGCGGCGGGCCGGGTTCAAACCCCGGTTGCAAAATGTTCCTTAAAACGTTTTTTTTTTCGGGATTAGCCTTACGTATAACCTCCTGCATCTCTAGATATCATGTATGACAGTTTTGGTGTTTAATTTTTTTTTCTCGCTTTGGGAATAACTCCAACTGTGATTGGTTAGGTATCGCATTCGATACTTTCAGAGCTTCAAGCTCATATTAGTTTTCGTTTTCAACTGCAGTCTTTATATGGCAGCATCAATTAAAGGGGAAAAACTTGATTGAGACCCCTTAAATTCGCGCCCCCTAAAAATAAAAATAAAATATTTCTTGGAAATTTATTTTGACACTTGTATACCCATTAAAATTATAATTGAAAAAACCTCAATTCAGGACCATCATAAAAGCCCCCAAAATGTTTTGATCTGTCGATTTTTTATTTCTATTTTTTTTTTGTTCCCTAGAAACCCACTAATCACAAAGGTTAATATGTCTTGTTAAACTTTTCTTCGGGGCGTAGGAGAGTAATATTGTCATAAGTGTTAATATTATTCATATTCATATTATTATTATTATTATTATTATTATTATTATTATTATTATTATTATTATATTATTATTATATTACTATAATAAGCGTGTGCTAATAACATAATTACGGAATTAGCACTCCAGACTAGATTATTGTAGGATTCCCAATAACAAGGAACGTTCTAGTAATATATATTGTCATAAGTAGTAGTAGTAGGACTTTATTACACAAAAAGTAAGATATTTACAATATTATTTACAAATATGGGTCGCACGGGCAGTAAGCCGTACGTGCTGTTGACAGTCCGTTACAATAAAGTAATAATTGCTACTAGTGTGAAGAAAAATAAACAACAAAAAAAGCAATAACATTACAATTACATAAAGAAAACGCAATAATATTACAATTAAATAATAACACAATAGCATTATACACTAAAAAAAACAATAACATTACAATTACATAAAGAAAACACAGTAATATTACAGTTAAATAATAACACAATAGCATTATACACTAAAAAAACCATAACATTACAATTACATAAGAAAACACAGTAATATTACAATTAAATAATGACACAATAGCATTATACATTAATTAATTTATATATAATTATTAAGAATTAATGTTATTGCATTTTGATAACATATATTTATTCATGAATGAGTATTGTTCTTATTTTCCGCGTTTTGTCCAGAAATTTACCCAAGTTTATCCAATTTTCTGGATTTACCGATAACTCGTAGCATGCCAATCTTTCCCGATTTGAAATTAGAAATCTTTCCGGTAATAACTGACGTCTCCAAAAATTCTAAATCATTACATTGTCCTAATATATGTATCTCATCTTCAAATTTCCCGCACATTGGACATATTCGCATATCGCGATCATAATATTGTTATATGTTAATGCACTTCATAAGTCCTGTCCTGTAACCACATATTTTATGTTTAGGGAGAAAGACTGTAATGAGTTCATAATGCTTGTGCACGTTATAAATGCAACCAACCTCCATAAATCAGGTCACATAAATCCAGCATTTGATGCGTAATCTTGGCTCCGATTGGAAGACAGGCGAAACATACATTGTCTCCGCTTCGTATACAACAAATTGTCCACTCCTTTATATTTTCTAATCATTTCCATTGACTAACTTCCCACCATAACTTAATACATGTTAGGGTCAGTTTCACCAACAGAGGTAACTGTATTACGCCAGTTTTCCCCATGTATAATGCATAGCTTAAACTCGCGTAATACAGTTACCTCTGTTGGTGAAACCGACCCTTAGAGAGAAAATTTTAACTCTAGCTGTACATCGAACAGCGTACTATCCCTCATCCTTCCTTGCTTCAGCCACCTGACTCTGGAATTCGCTCTCCTCGTATATCAAGGACTGCCCAACTCAGAAACAGTTAAAAAAACTCATTAAATATTTCCTTAGACTACATAATATATAATCACGTTCTAGGTATATTTTATTATATTTTATATTTGGCACTATCTTTACCAAGTCAATTATTTTATCAAATTATAGGTTATTATTATTATTATTATTATTATTATTATTATTATTGTCGTTTTTGTTTTAATACTTTTTTGTTCTTTCCTTGTCTTCTGTATATTATGTAGCCTATGCAATGCATAATGTTAATCAAGTTGTAGATACAGTATGTATAATTCAACCCTGGTGAAGCAGAAGAGAACACCTTACGTCTTGAGTCCATCAGGTAAAATAAATAAACAATTAGTCCATACCTTGAGTTTTTTATGTTAAAGATGACTTTTGAGAAAGGTTATTCTTCGCCGAATTTAATTTGTTTTATAAATAAATAAAACTTATTGATATTATCCCTTACAGTACAAACAATTATAATAATTCTCATTACATGTATACTAAATACAAAGAGACAGAGTGTGTAATTTATTACGTTTAAATGCTAGATTTAAATATGATATGATTGGACGGCGTTGTGCATCAACCGGCTAAGCGCCAATTGTATAAAATTAATAGGTTTTATTAAACACAATGTGTACATTTTAAGATTTCACCAGTCCTTTGTAATTGTGATGAGAGACTGAGTTCTGCTCTTGCATTTCATTAGGTGGTACTTGGAGCATGGCTCGTACATCTGCAGTCCTCCTTGGGGTCATGGTATGACGGATTCTGGCATATCTTCCCGTGGAAACCATGCGCAGCGAAGCCAATCTGGAGCAATGGGAAACCCACTTCAGAAACCTTCTAGGAGAAAAGGGCGAAAAAACAGTTGATCCAACGCCGCACATGCATAATACAAGAACAGAACTACTGGACAACCCAATCACTCCTGACGATAAGCAACACCGGATGGGATATTTTCGGAACACCTGAAAACCTTGTCTCAAGATCTGGCAGTACCGCTAGCCCTCCTATAGAACGAATGCCTCACGAACAGCACAATCCCACAGCAATGGAGAAAGACAATAATAGTGGTACTCCACAAAGGCAAGGGCAGGAAAGACGACCCAAACAGTTTAAGGGGAATCGCTTTGGAGAACACAATGTTTAAATTATTCTCCAAAATCATACTAGAGCGCATCGAGCTAAGATTACAAGAAAACATCCCCACGAATCAATTCGGATTCACTCTAAGCAGATCGACCCTACAAGCAGTACAAGAAATCCTAGTTGAGATAGAAAATAGCATGGTACAACCAAACACCCCCCTGTATCCAATATTCACAGATTATTCAAAAGCATTTGACAGCATTGACAGAACGTTACTATGCCACAAGCTGGAGACAGCACTGGGCAGGAAACGTCACGAACTGGAGACAATAAAATCGATTCTCAGCACCAACTATGTAGCAATCTATGATGGTATATCAATGTCAAAAGATATTGCTCAAGGAAACCCACTGAACCCAGTCCCCTTTAACATTATGACGGCCGATATTGGGCAAGGTACAAGCGCAAGAAATGTAAAACTATTAATGTATGCCGATGACATGGCCATCCTCTCCAAGAGTCCTGAAGATCTGCAAGAGACCATGGAGAATATTGGAAAATGGGCGTCAGAAAATTCAATGGAAATAAATAGCTCCAAAACAAAAGCAATGAAGTTCAGAAGAGGAGGGAGATTATCAAAAAAAAAAAAAAAAGGACCACTTTATGTGCGGCGATGCAGCCTTAGAAATAGTTCCCAACGTTAAGTACCTGGGAATGACGCTGCAGACTACTGGAACCACGTTCACCATGCATATACAAGACAGGACCACAGCGGCAATAAATTCGATGTTCGACATCCCCAAGCTTCAGAGACTGTCCCTGCCAACGGCGATGGCCCTGTTCCAACTCAAGGTAGCACCAGCGGCCACATACGGTATTCAGATAATTTGGACTCACCTAACAGCGAAACACCTCAAGAAATTGAAGAATGTCTTAAGAGGGCCTTGTCACTCTCAAAGCACACAAGAAACAGCTACGTCTACAGAATAGCACATGAATCATACTTCATTGAGGAAAACTAGCTCCGCTTCAATCTACCAGACACCCAGGCATATAAACTCGCCATCAAAGAGAGACAAAACAAAGCCAATGTAATTTTATAAAATTGATATTTTGATACGATCTGTTGCACTGGCTCATGAAGTAAGTGTACGCACCAAAAATCTTTAAATATAACCTTATTATTAAATAAAATTGTAAACGCTATCAATTCTATCAGAAATTCTGTGTTTTACAACAAACGGCTATGAAAATATATCTTCATAAATACTAATGCGGCTTAACGCCAATTGTTCCCACTCTTATATTATTGGTTTGGCATTACAATGAATAGTTGAACATTGTTAAGTAAGTGTGATTTTTTAATGTTACCATGACATCGAGAGCTTAGAAATTTTTAAATATGGTTTATAAGAACTGTCCTGAAATTGGAAAGGCATTTCCTGTCTCACTGCAGGTATGTGAGAGTTTTATTTATTATGCGAATTATACATTTTTCTTACATGATGTCCACATACTCATATTTTATAAACATAAAGATAAACAAATCAGGCACTTGTCTATTCGGAGTTAGGAGATCCGCTGTTCATTAGTTTGTAAAATTCGTTCTCTTTTTTTTTTGTGAAATGAAAGAGAAGATTTGTTTTTTCTAAATTTGTCTATGATAATTTTAATATATATAAATTTCCAATGTGAATAATTCAGATTAAAAATATGAGATAAATTAGGCTATTTGTATTATTTAATATATTGTTTACAGTTACATAAGTATATTATTAGTCATGTATATGCATTATTAAAACGTATTATAGTTTAAAATAAACATTTAGTGTACACGTTGATGGATGTCTATCAACATTTTTTTTTTTGCTCTAAGCAATAAAAAATTAGATTTCACAAAATTCTTACAGCATGCCTCTTTTTTATGTGTTTTTTCCCGTATGTACTGTAATTGAATGAAAAAATTGGATTTATTTTTAAAACATTATTAATTTTACACGCAATTTACATAATGTAATATGTATGAAGCATTACAAAACAATACAATATATAAACACATTAATAATAAGTGTACTGCGCAAACAAACATTGCTAATATTATGATACAATATTTTACATCAATAGTGTATACGCATTACCTTGACCCTTGGCTGATGGATGCATAATAAAATATTCCACACTAATACGCATCAACAGTGTAAACACCCTCTTGTGGCGCTTAACTGATTGATGCAGAACGATGACATCATTCTCATTACATCTAAATGCATTATTGGAATATTGACCGTTAAAATAAAATAAAATTGATTTTACTCATACAGTACGAATAAATATATAAAATATTATCATATAAGTGATTATCAGGTCACAAATAATTAAATAGCTCTTGCTAGAATTTAAAATGTAAAAAAAAAAACTCTAAACGCATTTTTCTCGGAACTTACATAATGCCGCATAACCGGTTATTACATAATGCCGTCCAATTATAAACGTGTGTTTGAAGTTCGGAAAGATACAACTAGATTACCGTTGTGACTACCAAAGTGCATAAGGTTTGGAATACTCGTTTCATGTAATTGAGGTTCATTTTAAGAGTTCTTGTAGATGGCAGTGCTGTCAATAACACTGAGCAACAAAACATAAACTTTTTTTGTCTCTGAAAGAAAAATATGTGATTCTGATAGTATTTTTTCGCCTGAATTCAAATATGACATATCACGCAAGGTTTGAAGAAGATTCCATCTTTTTAGCCGGGAACCAAGCATTTCAGACTGGTTTTTGGATAACTTTAAATCTCGTGTGATATCGTTAAGATCTTCTTGAGTCAATAAATGAGGCTCAGATGAACAGCTTTATTCAGAAGTTGTATCACCAAAATCTGTTTCTTCTTCCCCCTTACTTCCATCAGAATCTGAGCTCTCTTCATCTAATGTCTTCTCTTCTGGAGGCTTTGGTATGGGCAATTCTTCGCAGTGTGGAACTGGTCTCATTGCAGATTGCAAGTCAAGGTACACCGCTGTATGTTTTGATTTTGACTTAATCCCTTTAATGTTTTTTAAGCAGAAAATAATTATTTAAATCCATTAATTGAAATTGAAATAAAAAAACTGTGGGTGATGGAGAAATTTCGAATACATATTTTAAAACACGATAAAAACTGCATTAAGTGCAACTATTGGTATTCATGAGACAAAAATCATGTTGACCAGTGTAATTGATTAACGAAATAATTATTATTTTATTATCGAAAATCAAACGTAGATTTTGTTTATTATCTGCTGCTTCCTCATGTTTAATTAATTGTTTTAATAGAGCAAGTGAAACGCGTGATTTTTATACAACAGAATTTGTACTGGAAGATCTTTATTAAATGTAACAACGGCTGGGATTCTAGTTGCAATTTTATACATCATACACAAATAAGTTCAGCCTGTTTCTCGTGTTTATTCTTTGTCAAAACAATTTTTGAATTCGATTTTGAGGTTGGTAGTTTAAAATTGACAGAATACAATAGGGATTTTTTTACCATTGATTAAAATCTTATCAGTTCCTCTAGCACTTACGCCCATAGAGAGTACGTCAGAAGTCACAAGAGGCTTTGACTATCAACTCCGACCCAACCAGAATTCCTAACACTCACTTTGTCGGCATCATGCTCCGGGGTTAGCGCCAAACCGAATTGTCCACTAGATACGTACTCCGTGCAGAAATTCATCGAGATTGCCCTATTCCCTCAAGTGTCATTGTAGGATCAGATACAATGTTGTTAAGTTAGTGAGGCGGGACGCTGACCACGGACCGCTCAAATGACATCTATACGAAAACAAGTGTAACTAAATTAGTATGGTTCGAATTCTTCCCTGTAGGAGGAGAGCGCCTAAATCTCTGTTAAGGGAAAACATGGGCTTACAAGAAGAAGAAGTTAGCGAGTTCCCGTAAACACTGGAGTCCTAACTTTTTTTACAGACAATTTTTCTACCTAACGAACAGTGAGTTATCTAGAGTATTTGACAATTTTATAGCCGGAATCCATGCAGATTATTTGGTTATTTTTACAATTATTTGTTATATTTGACAATGTACTGCTCCCAATTACAGTATTCTACTCTCATTCTTCTCCACATTTCTCTGTAATTCCAGTCTGCATCGTCCAAACCATTTCTCCTCATGCTGCTCAAAACACTAACAATCCATTTATTTTTAGCAGTCTTCTTCTACTACCAAATGGCACCCATTCAAGTATTCTACTTGGGAATCTGTCTTCTGTTATTCTTTTGACATGACCATACCATTTTAATTGTTTGTCCATTTATGAATCCCCCATCGAAGATTAAACATCTATGTTTTGTTTAACTACATTGTTTCTTATTTTATCGATTCCTGAAATACCAGTGAACGCCTCCAAAAACTGTTTTTTTTTCTTCAGAATTTAATTTACTTACTGATATTGTTATTATTCTTATTCTTAGCTGTTAATATTAAATATAAAATAAACATCCTCAACTCGTGTCGGGACGAGGGATGAGATGAGATGAACCCCTATATAGCCTATATATATATATATATATATATAGAGGTCAGTGAATTACAAGGGTGCCGGCCGACCACGCCTGACGCACTATGACAGGGGCAAATGAACGAAATGAAATGGATGAGATGAGTATGGAGAAAGTAGTGGAATGATATTGTGGCAGGGAAAAACAGGAAAAACCTGCTCAAGCTCGGTTTCGTCCACCACGAAACCCACACAGAGTGACCGAGATTCGATTTCCGGACCCCAGCGGTGAGAAGCGAGCGTCTAACCGCTTGCGCCTCGGAGCCGCCAGCTGTTAATATTATTATTGTTTATTATAGAGACATTTCTATTGCTATTTTTGTTTTTATTATTACTCTCATTAGTGTTAATATTTTTCATGTTATTACTACTACTACTAATATTATTATTATTATTATTATTTATTATTTATTATTATTATTATTATTATTATTATTATTATTATTATTATTATCATTATTATTATTATTATTATTATTATTATTATTATTATTATTATTATTATTATTATTATTATTATTATTATTATTATTATTATAAGCGTGTGTTAATAACATAATTACTTAATTAGCACTCCATCAACATCATATATTAAGGCGCGACAACTTAAAAAGTGAAAGTTTTGTCCTTCTCAACAATCCTCCTCCATACCAATCAGTCTCTTGCCATATTCAAATTAGTCACTTTAATTTTCTTTAGATTGCTCATTGTATCATCTTCCCATCTGATCTTCGGTATTCCAACAGCTCTGCCTCCTATAGGTCCAGACTAGATTATTGATTCCCAATAACAAGGAAAATTCTAGTAATATTGTTATATATTCAATGCACTTCACAAGCCCTGTCCTGTAACCATACATTTTATGTTTAGGGAGAAAGGCTACAGTTCTTAATGCTTGTGACATTATAAATGCAACCTCCATAAATCAGATCACATAAATCCAGCTTTTGATATCTCATATCAAATAGATATATATACATATATTTGATAACTCATCTTGACTCCGATTGGAAGACAAGCAAAACATACATTGTCTCTGTTTCTTATACAACAATTTTCCACCTCATTACTCATTTATATTTCTAATCATTCCCATTCACCATCTTTCCACCATAACTTAAACACACGTTAGAGACAAAATTTAACTCAAGCTGTTCCTCCACATCGAACATCTCACTATTCCTCATCCTACCTTGCTTTAGCCACCTGATTCTGGAATTTCCTCCCCTCGTATATCACGGACTGCCCAAATCAAAAACAGTTAAAAAACTCATAATATATTTCCTTAGACTACATAATATATATTTTATTAATTTTTATATTTTGCACTTTCTTTACCAAGCCAATTATTTAATCAAATTATAGGTTAACATTATCATTATCATTATTATTATTATTATTATTATTATTATTATTATTATTATTATTATCACTTTGGATTGAAGGAGAAACACTGTATTGTGGAATATTCTTTTATAAGATTCATGATGTGTTCCGTTGAGGTTTATTCAAAATTAATATAAAATTATAGAATATTCACCTGAAAGGTCCGTCTCCTCAACTTAATTAATCATTTAACTGTAGCGCTTTCGGGACTTGTCCCATCATCGGCAGGATTCAAAACTGGTGTTTCACTGAAGATCTGGTAGAGGGGGTTGCATGTATTGGGTTCGTTTTCGTTTATCAGGCTGTCGTTGTGAGCTGCTTTCATGATTTCCATCTCTTCGAGTACGTTTATCTTCGCTGGATTATTTGTAAGGACTGCAACAAATTTTATATAGGAAGGACAAACAGGAGTTTTAACATCAGATTCAAAGAACATTTTCGAGACTTCATTCACGCAGAAGGGAAATCAAGCTATGCAAAACACGTTATCCATGAAGGACATCGCATGTTAAATATTGAAAACACCCTAACAGTAATCCACAGAGAAAATAATCCAGCGAAGATAAACGTACTCGAAGAGATGGAAATCATGAAAGCAGCTCACAACGACAGCCTGATAAACGAAAACGAACCCAATACATGCAACCCCCTCTACCAGATCTTCAGTGAAACACCAGTTTTGAATCCTGCCGATGATGGGACAAGTCCCGAAAGCGCTACAGTTAAATGATTAATTAAGTTGAGGAGATGGACCTTTCAGGTGAATATTCTATAATTTTATATTAATTTTGGAATATTCTTAAAAAAAAATATTATTACTGATTTAATATTTTTTGTTCTTTCCTTGCCTTCAGTATATTATTTATTTTTAATGAAGTTGAAGATCATTCATAATTCTTATCATATGTAGGCCTATAATTTAACTCTAGTGAAGGGGAGAGACAATCTTACGATCTAAATTCCATCAGGTAAAATAAATAAACAATTATTAGTCTATACCTTGAGTTCTTTATGTTAAACATGACTTTTGAGAAAGGTTATTGTTCACCTAATTTAATTTGTTTTTATAAATGAATAAAAGTTTGTTTTTTTAAGAGACAGGGTAAGTAATTTATGACGTTCAACTGCTAGATTTAAATAAAATATTTAATTGGTCACCGTTATGCATCAACCGGCAAAACGCCATTTAAAAATCAGATTTCGATACCATCTGTTGCACTGGCTCGTGAAGTAAATGAAGGCACGCATTTAGCGCCATATCTTTAAATATAGCCTAAATTAAATAAAAATGTAAACGCTATCAGTCCTATCAGAAATTCTATGTTTTGCAACAAACGGCTATGTAACTAGATCTTCATAAATACTAATGCATCTTAGCGCCAAATGTCCCCGCTCTTATATTGTTGATGCATAACTGAGTATTGTTGGTTTGCCGTTACAATAAATAGTGAAGATTGTCAAGTAAATATGGTTTTTTAATGCCATAATGACATTGAGAGCTAACAAAATTTTAGATGTTTACAAGAACTGCCCTGAAAAAGAAAAGGCATTTTCTGTCTCAATGCAGGTATGTAGGAGTTTTACTTATCGGAATCATATATTTTTCATACATGAAGATCATAAAGGCCTACTCAAATTTTATAAACATAAAGATAAAAAAAATCAAGCGCTTGTCTTTTCAATGGTCATTGTAATAGGCAACCTTTTATTTTACTTTTTTTTTTGTGAAATAAAAAGTGTATATATTTTTTTCTAAATTTGTTCAATGATAATTTTAACATATATATATATCCACCGCTGTGCTCTCGAGGTAGCGTGCTGCCTTGTCACGCAGCGGGTCCGGGTTCGATTCCCGATCGGGACAGGATGCTGGGTGAGGTTTTTTTTCGGGATTTTTCCTCACCTGTAAGGCAAATGTCAGGAAGCTTAGAGCCCAACGGTCCCCGAAAATCATCCGGTCATCATTATCATCATCCTTATCATTATCATCACCATCCTTCACCGGTGTGGAAAGCAACGGGAAGCTACCACACCTTTAATTCCCCAGTAAAGCTGCAAAGCATAGCATGAAAATGCTATGATTAACGGTAAAAGACCTGTCCTCGGGCAGAATTACTATGGATGGATATATATATAATTTATTTATTTATTACAGGGTGATTACAAATGATTGGAGCGATTTCATGATTTTATGGTAGCTGTAGTATTCGACATATTTTCACGAACTTTTACAGATACATAGAGCAACTTCCCAGGTTTTTTTTGAGATGTTACAGGTGCTCCATATGCTCCCCCTTGGTGATTCTGCAGATATCAAGTCTGTAATCAAGTTCGTCCCATACTCGACGTAACATGTCCCTATTAATTTGTTCAAAGGCATTGATTATGCGAGCTCGCAGTTCTGGTAAGTCTACTGGTAAAGGAGGCACAAACACTGAATCTTTCACATACCCCCAAACAAAAAAATCGCACGGCGTCAAATCGGGGGAGCGTGGAGGCCATGACAACAATTTCTGATCATTCTCTCCACTGCGACCGATCCATCGGTTTGGCAATCTCATGTTTAAAAATTCACGAACATCGTGATGGAAGTGTGGTGGAGCACACATCCTGCTGGTAGATGAAGGTCTCACTGTCGGTCGTCAGCTGCGGCATGAGCCAATTTTCCAGCATGTCCAGGTACACGTGTCCTGTAACGTTCTGCTCGCAGAAGAAAAAAGGGCCATAAACTTTGAAATGAGAAACCGCACAGAACACACTAACTTTTGGGGAGTCGCGAATGTGCTGCACAATAACGCGGGGATTTTCTGTGCCCCAGATTCGCACATTGTGTTTGTTCACTTTGCCATTCACAAAGAATGTTGCTTCGTCACTGAAGACAAGTTTCTCACAAAAACCATCCTCATCCATAAACTGCTGCATTTGTGTACAAAATTCAAACCGACTCACTTTGTCAATGGGCGTAAGGGCTTGTAGAAATTGCAAGTGGTAAGGTTTATGCTTCAATCTTTTCCGCAAGATCTTCCAAACGGTCGGTTGTGGAATGTTCAGCTCTCTGCTCGCTTTTCGTGTTGATTTCTGTGGGCTACGTGTGAAACTCATCCGCACACTCTCAACCTTTTCTTCACTCACTGAAGGACGACCCGTTGATTTCCTTTTACAGAGGCATCCTGTAGCTTTAAATTGCGCATACCATCGCCGAATGGAGTTGGCACTCGGTGCATCTTTCTCGAACTTCGTTCTGAAGTGTCGTTGCACAGTTATTCACAGATTGAGTTGAATGAAATTCAAGCACAGCATATGCTTTCTCCTCGCCTGTCGCCATCTTTGATAACTGCTGCGCTCTCTCTGGTTTAAAGCTGAAACACGGCTGCGAGAGAAAACAAAAAAAAAACCTTATGAGTTTTTATACATAACTTTAAAGTTCTGTGAAGATATGTCAAATAAGATCGCTACAATAAAATCATGAAATCGCTCCAATCATTTGTAATCACCGTGTATGTATCGTCCGATTCCCAATAGCCAATTTTGTCTGTCCATCCAATCTCCTGGTTGTAGATGTTTCTCCTTCATGTATAAACATATTCCCTGACTCCAGGAGGTTTTAGGTCTTCCTCTCCCTCGTCTTCCCTCAAGTTTCCATTCAAAAAAACATATTTTGGTAGCCGATCCTCTTCCATTCACTGGACATATCTTAATTGCAGAGTTTATATATTTCCAATGTGGATAATTCATACTAAAAATATGAGATAAATTACTTGTATTATTTACTATTGTTCCACTTTCTTAAATTGTTTACAGTTATATAAGTGTATCATTAGTCATGCCTTTAAAAAATAATTGTAGTTCAAAATAAGATTTTAGTGTGCAAGTTGATGAATGCCTATCAACATTTTTTTTTTTTACTCTAAGCAATAAAACAAAGATTTCTCAAATTGTTACAGCATGCCTCTTTGTTATGTGTTCTTTCTTCATATGTACTGTAATTGTATGAAAAAATTAGATTTAGCTTATTTAGAAAACATTATTCATTCAACGCGCACATTTCATAATGTAATATGTATGGAGTGTTACAAAACAATACAATATATAAATACATATCAATAATAAGTGTACTGCGCAAACAAACACTACTAATATTATGATACAGTATTTTACATCAACATTGTATACGCATTACATTGACTCTTGGCTGATTGATACATAATAAAACTCATACTAATACGCATTAACAGTGTGAATGCTCTCTTGCGGCGCTTAATTGATTGATGCAGAATGATTATAAAATTATTCTCATTACGTGGAAGTGCAGTATTGAAATATTGACCGTTAAAATAATATAAATTGTTTTACTCATACAGTACGAATCAGTATACACAATATTATCATATAAGTGATTATCAAGTCAGAAATAATTAAATAGCTCTTGCTAGAGTTTAAAATGTAAAGAAACACTTCAAACGCATTTTTATCGAAATTTACATAAAGGCGCATAGCCGTCCAATTACAAACGTGTTTAAAGTTCCTAAAGATACCACCAGATTACCGTTGTGACGTTATGAACTACCCCGGCATAACTCATTTCATGCAGTTGGAGTTCCTTTTAAGAGTTCTTGTAGATGGCAGTGTTGTCAATAATTGGTTAATAAAATAATAATTATTTTATTATGAGAAATCAAACATACATTTTGTTAATTATCTGCTGCTTTCTCTTGTTTAATTATATTGTTTTAATAGAGCGAGTAAATCGCAAGAATTTGATATAACAGAATTTGTACTGGAAGATATTTAATAAATGTAACAATGGTTGGGATTCTAGTTGAAATTTTATACTTCATACACAAATAAGGTTTGTTTTTTTCTGCTTGCAGCCAGGACAAAATTAATTTTTGAATTTTATTTTAAGGTTCGTACCTTAAAATTGATACAATATGTTCAGGATTTTATTATTAAGATATTGTCAGTCACTACATAAAGCGCTTTAAAATTCACCTCACAAACTTCTAGGATTTGTAGAGGGGACTTTGTCCAAAAACTTACCTTTTCGAGCTATAGCCGTTTGAAAATATGTTTTTAACGCGACCACTTTTACAAGCAATTTATTATGAGGCGTGACACAGCACATCACTTGTTCTACAATTCAACTCATTAATTAACCAAAGAAACAAAATGGAAACTGAATCATTTTTTTACAAACACTTAGAGTTAAACTTAGACTGTTTTTGTCCATTTCAAATGATGGTTAACATTCAGATCCACTACAAGTGTGGTTCGATGTGGCGACCAGCAACTTCGTTGCACACATTGTACCTATGAATGATGTTTTGGTAAACTCGCTCTATCACACCTGGTGTATTTGCAATGTCTCCTGCAGCGATCACAACTCGTACCACCAGATATTCTTCTGTCTCTACAGTCATAAACCAAACTCTCTATACACCCCAGAGGAAAAGGTCCAATGGAGTAAAATCCGGCGATCGTGGAGGCTATGCAATTGGACCATCTCGGTCTATCCATCTTTGCTCGAATCGTCCGCCCACATGTTCCCGAACATGAAGTGAAAAGTGAGGGGGTAGGCCGTCATGTTGAAACCACATGCCTTGACGGGCGTTCAATGGCACAGTATCCAACAACACACCCAATACTTCTTGTAGGAAGATCAAATAGATGGGACCTGTCAGTCTGGATGGTAGCATGTATGGTCCAATCACATGACCATCCAGAATACCTGTCCACACATTAATTGAAAATCTGTGTTGGAATCCATGTACATGCGCGGCATGAGAGTTTTCGATTGCCCAGACATGGCTGTTTCGTGAATTGAGTACACAGTCCATAGTAAATGTACATTCATCTGAGAAGAGAATACGTCGTAGAAATACGGGCTCGTGATACAGCGGTGCAGAAACCACGTTCAGAACTCAACGCGTGGAGCAAAATCGGCCGGCAGTAGTGAATGTACCCTTTGGAGGTGGTATGCATGTAGTTGTTGTTCATGTATAACATTCCAGACGGTGCTAGGAGCACCATCCATTACACGCGCAATTGTTCGTGTACTCGTTGACGGGTTCCTTTCAACTTAATGCAGTATGGCCTCATCCAATTAGGCGTCTCCTTAGAGTACCACAGTCACTCCTGCTGGCGGTGAAGGTATCTCTTTCTCAAGGCGTTGCGTAATTATGGCGAAAAATGCGATGGAGTCGGACGTTGTGGAAAACGGTCTTGATAAAGGCGACGAGCAGCTCTTGCATTACTTCGAGCTTCGCCATTCAGAAGGATCATGTCGGTGTATTCAGCAAAAGTGTACTCAACAATGTTGCTCTAACACTGAAAGACACGTGAATGAGGTTCGAACCAGCTCCGAGAGGTAGGATAAACGTCAATTGACATCACGTGATCCGACGTAAGCGCCCCTCATCATGTAACTCTGCAGGCGGACGAATCGCGAAGCTATTACTAGTTGTAATAAGTGACATAGTTAAAGAAATGCTTGTTTTCAAACGGCTGTAGCTCGAAAACGGTAAGTTAACGGACATGGTTTCCAATTCTAAAAATTATCAACTCAGTCCCCTCTACAAGTCCTAGAAGTTTGTAAGGGGAATTTTAGAGCACCCTGTAGAATTTACATCCGAGTACCCCACAAGGCTTTGACTATCAACTCCGATCCAACCAGAATTCCCAACACTCCATTTGTTGGCACCAGTTCCTCGGTCAACGCCAAACCGAATTATAGACACGTAATCCGTGCCGATTTCCAGCATGGCGGGAGCCCCCTAATAACGCATCAAGATCTCCCCACTCCTTCAAGTGTTGTTGTAGGATCAGATACATTGTTGTTAAGTTAGTGAGTTCCCGCTAACTCTGGAGCCCTAGCGATTTTTTTACATATATAATTTTTCTATCTAGCGAAAAGTGAGTCATATAGAGGATGTGACAATTTTATAGCGGGAATCCATGCATATGATTTGGTTATTTTTACAGTTATTTGTTTTATTTGACAATATACTGCTCCAAATTAATCTACTCTCATTCTCCTCCATATATCTCTGTAATTCCAATCTCCATCGTCCAATCCTTTTCTGTTCATGCTGCTCAAAACACTATCACTCCACTTATTTTTGCCGTCCTCTTCTTCTACTACCAAGTGAAACCCATTCAAGTATTTTTATCGAGAATCTGTCTTGTTTTATTAATTTGACATAACCATACCATTTTAATTGTTTGTTTATTTTTATATATCCACAATTTAAGTTTGAACATCCATCTTATGTTTAATTACATTGTTTCTTATTTTATATCTTCCTGAAATTCCAGTTGAACGCCTCCAAAATATCATTTTTCTTTTCAGAATATAATTTTCTTAATGGTATTGTTATTATTATTTTTATATTATTATTATTATTATTACTATTATTATTATTATTATTATTATTATTATTATTATTATTATTATTATTAAGATATGTATACATAAAGCACTGTCAAACTGGTGCAAAATATGTTCAGGAATGGGATTACCAATTGGAGATGGATCAACAGATACAATACATACACTCTTATTTGCGGATGACCAGATAATAATTGCTCAAGAATATGAAGACATGGAGTTTATATTGAGAAAATTATTGGACGAATGCGATAACTGGGGTTTGAAAATAAATTTAGAAAAAAAATTTATAAGGGATGTGGAGCCGAAACCCAAGATTTGATATTAGAAGATGAAAAGGGGTATATTAGAGGACGTGAAGAATTTGAGTATCTGGGAGTAAAATTAGATAAAGAGGATAAACAAGAAAGTGATATTAAGAACAGAATAAATAAAGGTAGAGCAATAACAGCAATGATGAATGGAGTCTTATGGAACAGACATATAACCAGGGAAAATAAGTTACAAAATATATAATACAATAGTGAGAAGTACTGTCACATATGGAGCTCAAGTTTGGAAATTCAACAAAAATTTAGAACAAAAACTTATGTCGATGGAAATGTATTTCCTGAGAACAGCAGCAAGATGTTCAAAATTAGACAAAATAAGAAATACTGTCATAAGGAGAAAAAAAATGAATATTGGTTATTAAATAATAGATTATATACGGTATAAGCAATTAAACTGGTATGGGCATGTACGACGAATGCAAGAAGAAAGTTTACCCAGGAAAATATTGGAATGGTGTCCACCTGGAGGAAGGAGGAGGGGAAGGCCTCGAAACTCGTGGATGCAGGAAATAAGAACTGGAATGAGAGCAAGAGGACTGGAGGACATGGATTGGATGGAGAGAGACGAGTGGAGAAGAAAAATAAAACTTTAGGCACAGAAAGATGTGTAAACATTAAAATTCTGTATATAAAAAAAATATTATTATTATTATTATTATTGTTATTGTTTGCTGTTATATTATTATTATTATTATTATTATTATTATTATTATTATTATTATTATTATTATTATTATTATTATTATTTATTACACAGACATTGTTATTGCAATTTTTGTTCTTATTATTACTCTCATAATAACATAAATGTCTGGGAAATTTAAATCCCGCATAGTTTCCAAACATCATTTGGCCATAATAATCATCATGTTGTCTCTCAAGTGTCTGTAACATTAAGCTGATCACATATCCGGGGAGGAACTCCATGTACCTGTTTCATCGAAAAAATGATATATTGATCCTGTGATAAAATCCTCTCCAGACAGGTCGTAGCTCAAGTCGCGTGGGACATGTAAAACTACCTACAAAGGGAGAAGATAAAAAATGAATAAAATAAAAATGTATTAGAAATTAAGAAAAACCCTTTAATGGTTTGTTAGAAAAGAATTCGACAGCTTACAGCCGCTGTGCACCGGAAGTTAGCTTCCTTTACTTCACCTGTGACCTAAATATTGGAAAGCACATAAGGTGTGGGTGGGTAACCCTGAAGGTAGCCTTCACAATCATTTCGTAACCTTGATATATCCTTTTTATGTTGTTTCTCTTGTGTTGAATCAACTTACCGCGGTGTTTGCTCTAACCCTATCTTATTAAGATAGGTCAGTGATGTAAGAAAAATCTGATTCAAGAAACCGGTCCGGTTATGTGAGTTCCACAAAACCACAGCTATCTTCTTTACCCTCATACATGACCTACCCCATCTTTACACATAGTAGCCATCTAGCGCATTTAACTATATTTTTCAGAAGGAATTATAACTTACGATAATCTTGGCACATTTGAATACGGAGAATTCATGGCCGTGGGGGCAAAAACTCTCCTTAATATTCAATCTGCGCTAATATATTTTTTGTATTCATTCTCATAAGTAATGCCACGAGTGATTTCCAAATTATCGATAAATTCGCGACTCACGAAGTGAGGAGTGAATTTATCTAGAGAATTTGGAAATCAAGAGTGGCATTTGTTAGGATTATTTAACGAATAAAATTAAGCTCTTTACTCATAACTCATTATTTAATTATGGTTATTTATATATTTAATATAAACGGCGATGTTTGAAAACAAATGAGAAACGATTGATACGCTTCATTTGCTTCTTTTGTTCTTCACTGCAACCAGATCATATTATTTATTGTCAAAGGATCGCAATATTGTAAGAATGCACCCTATTGGAGAAATTTGTAACCAACATTATGGGTATTAATTAATTTCTGTTGTCCTATGATGTAAATATGTCAATTATATTTTTCTGCAACGTTATTTCCTGGAAAGAAAGTACAAACAGTGTTTTTGTGGTATAATGAATTGCTACAATTTTTTTATATTATCTCCCGCAAGCGGTATCTGCTGACATTCACGCACTATATAAACAATCTGGTTGACGTATTTCTTGGAGTGTCAATCACTGCAAAATAATGCTATGACCTATTCAGAGTGTTGGAGAGGAGAAACCTTCTTTAATATGATAAACTTCAGTTGTAAATTCGAGGCGAAACACAATTGTGATTAGTTGCAAATAAAAAAATCATTGAAATGTGATTCATCATTGACTCCCATTTGGGGCATGAGTTAAATTCTCTGTATAATTTACCTCTCTCAAATCATGTTTAATATTATATTAATATGCAGGATCTTCTTGGCGACTATTTAACTCATGCCCCAAATGGGAATCAATGACCAATCACATTTCAATTATTTTTTATTTACAACCAATCACAGTCGTGTTTCGCCTAGAATTTACCAACTAAAGTTTATCATAATAAAGAAAGCACCTCCTTTTTAACATTCTGAATAGGTCATAGCATTGTTTTGCAGTGACTGACCATGTAAGAAATACGGCTACCAGATTGTATATACAGTGTTTGAATGTCAATACATAGCGTATTCGGGAGTTAATATGAAAATATTTGTAGCAATTGATTATACCACCAAAAAAAAAAACACTTTTTGCACTTTCTTAGATGTATTTTTTTTTCCCCAGGTAATAACATTCCAGAAAAATCTTGTAATAATTATATCATAGGATATCAGAAATTAATTAATATAGGCCTACAGTTTGATGTTTGATTTTTTCTTCACTAGAGTGCATTCTTACAATATTGCGTTCCTGGTTGTAATGATGAACAAATGAAGCAAATGAAGCGTACCAATCGTTTCTCATTTGTTTTCAAACATCGCCTTTTACTTTAAATATATAAATATTTTAAAATAACTATATTTAAATAACGATTTGTGAGTAAACAGCTTAATTTTATTCGTTAAATAGTTGGGCGGGTTTTTCTCGGGGTTTCTCCCGTTTTACCCTGCCACAATTTCATTCCACCATTTTCTCCATACCCATCTCATCCATTTCATTTCAATTCGTTCATCTGCCCTTGTGATGGTGCGGTCAGTCATGGTCGGGCGGCACTCTTGTCATGCACAGACCTGTATACGTACGGGTTTTTCTCATTCCTCGACCCGATCCTGAGTTGGATACGAGTTGAGGATATTTTTATTTTATAAAAGACGTCGACGCATTTCTTTAGCTAAGCTACCATTATCATGACTGAATCCATCCGTAGTAATTCTGCCAGAAGGCAGGTCCTTGACTGCAATCATAGCATTTTCATGCTATGCATGCAGCTTTACTAGGGAATTGTAGGTGTGGTAGCTTCCCGTTGCTTTCCACACCGGTGAAGGATGATGATGATAATGATAAGGATGATGATGGCCATATGATTTGGGCCTTAAAGTTTTCTTGACATTTGTCTTACAGACACTCGATAGAAACCTCATTGAATATTGAACGAATAAAAACAAGCTGAAAATCTATAAAAACAAAAACAGTTACAATTCCAGGTTACATCACGTGACTGACAATTATAAATGTCTTATTGTTATCATCAACATAACCCTTTATTTCTTTAAGTAAGGAAAAGAGGGCGTTGACCGGAAAAACGTTGTTGTTCATTGTTATTTTTTTCTTTGTATTTGAAAATGTCCAAATTTTCAAAAAAAATCGAGAAATTTAAATTATTGCCCGATTCAACCCGTGTAAATATATTCTTATCAAAAATACGACCACAGTTAGAAATATATTGATCAACCCCTGATTTCTCAATTCTGTTCAATCGGAAATGAGCATTATGCTCCTTGAACATAGTTAAGATAGATCTTCTTGTTTGTCCAACATATTTATTATCACAGTTTTAAGGCCGATCTCATAAATACCGTTTTTTAAAAATTAACTTTATCTAAGATTTTCTAGATTTCTAAGAAAGCTGTTTAAAGTAGGACCGGTAGTATAAACCAACTTAAGATCTAATCTTTTAAATATTGTGACGTCTTTTTTTTTTTTTGGTGAATGGTTTGATTCATAATCATCATCATCATCATCCGGTATCATGGCAGTTGCCGTCGTCTTCCGGAAACCAAATGCCATTCCTCTCTGTCCATCCATTGATCTTCCTCCAATCCTCTGATATTCATAGTTGCTTGTACCCTTTCTATCCAAGTTTTCTTCGGTCTTCCTCCTTTTCATTGGGATCCATTCCATAACAATTTTAGGCAATCTTTGCTTTGGCATTCTTTTGACATGGCCATACCACTGTAATCTTTTCTTTTCTGTAATGTCTATGATGTCTGGCTCCTCTTGTACACCCATAATTTCCCTTATTTCATTATTTCGTATTCTATCCATTCTAGATTTTCCAGCTGATCTTCTTAAAACGTCCATTTCTGTACTTAAAATGATTTTCATTTCTCTGGCAGGAATTTGCCAGACTTCAGCACCATATTTTAAAGTGCTCTGAATTATGCTTTGATATATTTGTAGTTTTCTATTTTTTGTAATAACATCACATCATCATGATTCATAATATGTATACATTTATTAATTTAGTTTTCTTTAACTAATGGCGGAAAGGATAGATTTTTAAGGGTATCAATCCTAAATATGGCTTCCCTCATAAGTAAAATAAAGTTTTGGAGCCCGTTTCTTAGATTTATGGCACGTAACAGAACCTGAAGCCTGAAATAAGAGGCCTCTGTACAAAATTTGACAGCCCTTTCACTTCAGATTTGAATTTGGACGCTAATGATCTTAGCTTTTAAATAATAATAATAATTTTTATTTAGAAATATTCCACAATACAGTGTTTCTCCTTCAACCCAAAGTGATTTGTCGCCAGAGGTTCCTGTGTAAAGCATCTTCTTCCCTCGAATATCTATATCAAATAAATCAAATAATAATAATAATAATAATAATAATAATAATAATAATAATAATAATAATAATAATAATAATAATAATAATAATCTAATTATTGGGTCCTTTCTACTTTTCTTTTTTTCTACAAGAAACTTCCGTGCCCCTCTTTCATATCTCATTCGTACAACATGCCCTGCCCATCGGATTCTATGAGACCTAACAGTTCGTATCACATCTGATTTTCCATGAACATCTTGTACCTAATTTTTTTATGTTGTTTTCTCCATTCATCCGTCTGTTAGTCTCCTTTGTCCCTAAGCATTTTATTCTCAAATATTTACAATATAGTACAGAATAGATTTTTAAAATATATCACTTTTAAGGCTATGATTACCCATTTAACAGGTCAAGAGAGAGTCCATGCGAGTTTGAAGATGTTAGATACGATTTGAATTAAAATAAAGTCTTAAATAAGCATTTAATACGAAAGTTTAAAAAATAAATAAATGTATATAAATATACAGTAAGACTATATCTCATATTTTATTCAAAATATGTTTACAAAGGTCCCTGGCAAACTGGGAGAGAAAATTACGTGGAATAGGTGGTCTATCTACATGCGAAGAAAATATATTGCTATTTGCAAGTGATCAAGTAATACTACCTCAAGAATATGATGATGCAGAATGCACGTTTAGAAAATTGATTGAAAGTCAATTAAAAACACTCTTTATGGGATGCGGTACATGCACATGAGATTTATTTTGCAATGTGTAATTAATATTTAGCCGTCAACATTAATTTTAAAATCTACACAAGATGTTGATATTAAACAAAGAGTAAACAAAGGAAGAATACCAACAGCAATGTTAAATGGATTATTGTGGAACAATAATACATTTTTGCGCGGCAGTGCGTTCTGTCGCACTTACAGCAATGGCGAACATGACGGAAAGTTCAATTTCCTAAATTTCAGGGTTGCCAACCTAAATAACTATACTGTAATATTACATATTACCTACCTCGTGCGGGAAGTAAAACCACTGCCCTTTATGTATACGACGTACAATGTATATAGGTATACAAAAATATATCCAAAAGGTAGTGTTAATATAAATTATACGAAACAAATCACTGCATTTTAGATGAACTGAATTTTATTTGAAACAATATAAAACAATAAATTCGTACTTTCCGCCATTTTATGACTGATCGGTGTCACGGCCTGTTGTAGTCTCAACTAAATTGTTTTCGGCATTTACCGTATATACATTGGCTACAGTATTAACGTTAGTCAGTTGTTTATAATGTGCGCAAATATTTCCAGCAAAGATATTATTTTACTATTAGCCTATTTGTTATTTTAAAAACGCCATCGCGCAAAAAATAATGTACAACGCACGTTTATGAAACGTTTTATAGAAATCTTCCCTTGTGTAAAAACCGCTTCCCAACCTCGCATTCTGATATATACTACTATAACAATCAGTGACGCTTTACTAGGCTAAAACGTTTACTTCACATTCTATCAAATCACACTATCAAAACATAAAATACACGTTCAACAAAAAGTATAATACACTTTAATTATGATTTCGTGTAACTACATAAATAACATTTCGGTTGACTTTCTGGAAGTATATTAATAGTTGCATCTTGGACTGCTTTTAAAATTGCTCCTGATGAATCATAAAAATCACTTTCTCGCTCATTTTTACTTTAAATTCACATATGAAACTAGTATCCAAAATTGCAGAATATAACAACAATATTTGTTGATTTATTGTGTCTTATTTTTTTCTCAAAAGCCCAAATTACTCTTCTCTAAACACGTCTTTTCCCAATAAATAAATTTCATTAAATATACTAAATGTACAACATATACTAAAATACTCTGAACGTAGATAAAATATTGAAGAGAACATATTACAAGATTAGGTTTGGTAACTTGCTACTCTCCCATCTCGTTAGTAAACCTCTGCTAAATAAATATAAAGTATAAATAAGCTAAAATAATTATATATCATTCTATATTTCAAAGTGTGGCTACATATGGAGGGAAACTGGGAAGCTGAATCAATATGGGTTAAAATTATTAGCATTAGAAATGGATTTCTTTCGACGCGCCAGACATTTTATATTGTACAGAATAAGAAATGAAGTGATTAGGCAATATGTGAATAAATAAAATCCAATTACATATTTTGTAAAATGCATTATTTTAGGGAGGTTACTATACAGTAAATGAGAGGAAAACTTTAGTTCAGAATAAGTGGAGGGGCAGATCTCAATTCAGAAGTCCATTAAGCCAAGAGCGGAGGACTGTATTAGTTATTAAGAAATTAATACCCATAGGACAACGAAGAGAAAATAAAAAATTTATTATAAATTAATAGAAACAAAACATCACACGGAAATCTTGAATATTTCACTGTAAATTTCTTAATCAGATCACTTTCACTGAAATTTTATACTTGCATAAATAATTTAATATAATTTTGAATTTTTACGTGAAATTCACGGATTGAGCGATATGTGGTTACTCACAAAATAGCTTCGACTCGACTGGCTTGATAAAGAAATGCTGCCTGTATATAAGCCCTGTGGGCGGTACTTTCGAGAATATTATAGGTCTTGATGTTTGAATTTTGGCAACCATGAACGAACAAATGTTGCCCGCGAATACTGGGACGTCAAGTAGAAAAATTCATATTTAATTACTGCCTCACATGTAAGTAAGACAGAACATAGAGTACCAACCCATTCATTAATGCTGACGTGTTAGAAGTGACGTCAAACTGTGATTCCCCTTGTTAAAATTCCATAGGAAGCAGATGTTTCTAATGGGAATATTAATGACATGAGGTCTGACTTCTTGGCGCCTAAATATAATAGTATACAATATGTTTCACATATTTACAAATTATATAAAATGGAGTGAGGATAAAGACTCTTCCAATAAGGATGTATGGAGAGCGGAATTTTCAGGTTCGATGATGCCAGTAAGACAATTATGTAATTAGGTATAATTAAATATGGAAACAATAACAAGACTAGGAATAAGGATGTCCGCCCTTTACTTCATAAAAATATGAATAATATTTTAAGAATGTATTAAATCTGTTTTCCATGTAACTGGTCACTTGGAAAATATAAAATTATCTAGTCTACATTTAACATAAAAAACTTTATATTGTATTTTCCAGCAAATTAATACTACACAACATAATCATTCCTTTTATAAAGGGAATAAAGGGATTAAATTTAGCCATTTTTGGCCAATATTAACTTTTTTTTGTTGTTAAAATTGATGTACCAACTGAAAGTGAAATAATTACAGCACTAAAACAAATAAAATAATGGAAAGTTGCGAGAAAATATAATTTTCCTCCTGAGATATTTATTACTGACATTGGAATGTAATAATTGGAGGGTAATGATGTTTTAACAGTCTCATGTACAATTTTATCAAGGATCAAATATAACAATTGTATAAGAAGCAAACACATTTATATTCAAAGACAATCAGATTCCGAACAAATTATTTCATGCGCAGATCAAATAAATATTTTAAGAATAATATGTGAACAGAGCAATGAATGGAGGAACACTTTATATATTTTAATTACCGATTTTGAAAAGCGTTTGGTTCGCTAAGTCGAGCTTATACATGGAGAACAATAGCAAATTGTGGCTTACCAGAAAATTTTATATTTTAATTACTCTTATGTATGAGAATTTTACGCATGATGTTATAGGCCTACATAAAGGTAACATTGCAACGGAATGAATTAGGGTTGTATTCTCTCTCTCCAATTATATATTTTTATTATTATGAATGGTATTATGGAAAGATCGGTAAATAGTTTTAGAAGAGACATGGATGTTGATTGAATGATATCCTGGAAGATTTGGATTTCGCAGATGATGTTTGCTTGCTCTCCCATAATTTTTATGATGTCCAAAGTAAATGTAATAGTCTAATAAAAGTTTTAAATAAGAATCGTATGAAAATTAATATGAAGAAAACTAAGGAAAAGTGACTAATAAGTAAAAAAACTTATTCGTAGATAAAAAAAATATTGATACAGTTCAGGAATTCAACAATCTAGGTAATTTAATTGATAATGATAATGGAGCACTTGAACAGAATAAAAAAAATGGCGATTTTGTCTTATTAAATCCGATCTGGAAATCTAACGTCATATCAAAACGTTCTAAAATTAAAATGTTCAATAGTAGGACCCTAATGTGAAATAGGTTTCATTGCGTGCATATGAAAGTGGAAAAAAAGTATTATCATTGAAAGTAAATTGCAAATATATGTCAATAGATCCTTAAAAAGAAGTATAAGAATAAGATGATCAGATACAATTTCAAATTTATAATTATAGAAGAAAACAAATCAGAAAGAAATTACAATAGAAATAAAAAGCGAAAGTGTAATTTGATAGGACATACACTAAGAAAAAAAGATAAAGAAGTGGAATGAAGGTTTTAGATTGGAATCCCAGGGTAGTAGAGGAAGAAGACCGAGAAACACATGGATGAGAACAGTTACTGAAGAAATTGCTAAGGACGTGTACACATGGAATGAATTAAAGTAGTTGGCGAGAAATAGAATTCGATGGAAATGCATTGCGAATTCCATATGCCCCTTATAAGGATATAGAGGAGATTGTTAAATTTATTAATTCATTTATTGATTGATTTACTTTACAAATAACATGGATTTGAAATAAATTTTTACAAAATTTCAATGCTCTAGAACACCTTAATAATTAGGTCAAATTTAAAGATTCCGCCCTTTGAATGTCCTTCAGTGTACACATATTAACTGCATGAAAACGTGTTACAACAATTTTTCCACTTTTTTTTTATTTCCTTTGCATTTCAAGATATTCAAAACAAAATAGGATACACATTTTAGAAGTTAAAATATTTAACTTTTATTATGTATAATAAGATTATAGATTACAAAATATAGCACGAGAAAAAAGATTAAGTGAAAACAGTTTTTAAAATAAAATTAATTAACGCTGAGTTCAGGAAAATTTTGAATCCACTGCAATCATAGCATTTTCATGCTATGCTTGCAGCTTTACTAGGGAATTGTAGGTGTGTTAGCTTCCCACGCCGGTGAAGGAAGATGATGATGATAAGGGTGGCCATATGATTTCGGGGATCGTTTGGCCCTTAAAGTTTTCCTGACATTTGTCTTACAGGTGAGGAAAAACCCCGATGAAAACCTCGCCCAGAAAAACTGTCCCGACCGGGGATCGAACCTGGGCCCGCTGCGTGACAAGGCAGCACGCTACCTCGAGACCACAGCGGTGGACCATCACTGCGATAAAGTAAAAATATTCTCTTTAATTTACGTACTTGTTATAAAGAGCTGCTAGATGGAAGTGGAGACCGAGTTCCCGCTACTTCTCGTAATAATAGAGAACATATATAGGCCTATATATATAAGAAAAATGTCCACCGCTGTGGTCTGGAGGTAGCGTGCTGCTTTGTCACGCAGCGGGCCTGGGTTCGATCCCCGGTCGGGGCAGTTTTTCTGGGTGAGGTTTTTATCGGGGTTGTTCCTCACCTGTAAGACAAATGTCAGGAAAATTTTAAGGCCCAAACGGTCCCCGAAATCATATGGTCATCCTTATCATCATCATCATCCTTCACCGGTGTGGAAAGCAACGGGAAGCTAACACACCTACAATTCCCTAGTAAAGCTGCAAGCATAGTATGAAAATGCTATGATTGCAGTGAACCTACCTTCGGGCAGAAATACTGTGCATGCATGCATAAGAAAAATAAACGTTTGTACTAGATTTGCTTGGTAGCGTAATTGGTAGCGCACTGGGGTATCATTCCGGGTTCAAATCCCATCCAAACATTTATTTTTCTTATCATGCCATATATATATATATATATATATATATATATATATGATTAGGAATGTTTCTTGGGTTTTCTGCATCATGGATTCAAGGGCGGCCTCTGGACACTGATTCCACTTTGCACTTTCTTAATCATACTTATATCCGCGAAAATCTACAATATAACATTATATATATATATATATATATATATATATATATATAAACATATTCAATTTATATTCAGTGTAGAGAAATCCTAATGCATGTTTTTTTTTTTTACATACAGACCTACTAATTTTAATATAAGAAATCATCAATATTCTTTAAAAATGCGAAAATATTTTATTTTGAATTTTGTCTTTTTTAAAAAATAAACTTCAATATTTAACAACTATGAAGGCTCATTGGAATAAAAATCCTCCACGACATTATTTATTATATAAAAACTGGGAATTCAAAATATTGTGCAGGTATTTATATCTAAAATTATGGACAATATAAAATGCTCCCATTGTCCTTAACTGAAAGTAGTTTTCATGCATTATCCGAAACAGATCTGCTCTTTATTTAAGATAAATAAGGTTTATTTAATTTTACTAATGTCAAAACATACGATAGTCTTCCTTGCAATCGAATACGCAAACTTGTAACTTCTATTTTTTTAGTGTCAGATTTATTGGTACATATGATCATCGAAAATGTAATAAATTACCTCTCCAATGTAACTGCACAAATAGATGTCTAATAGCTAATATTTATTACGCTATTTATCTAATAAATGTATTTTATTTCTGGAATTGATGTTCACAATATTTATGTACGGTGACTAAAGAAATAAATTACATGTTTTATAGCTCATTCAGCAGCTATTTGGGCACATACCGGTATCACTAAAAGTGACCTTTAGTAAAAAACATTTAACAAGAACTGGTCCAGTAAGAGGACTGTGCCCTCTGACCAGCGGCCTTCCAAATTGCACCTCAACCATTGCGAAACTGCAACTGCGTCAACTAAGCTTGGTGGTTTCAACATTTAACTGTGAACAGATCGCCATTAAAATCATTTAAGTTAAAAAAACACAGGATTCCATTTTCGTCCTTTGAAACTTAACAAGTTGTTGCTATGTTATAACCAGGTGTTTTTAAAAAGACAGGTTATGATTCAGAAGGAAGTGCAAGATTTCTCAGAATGTTTTAAAACTTCCTAGATTCTTATAAAGTAGCAATAAAACCAATAGGTGTTCCATAAATCTAACATATTGAGGTAGTATTTCTTAGACCAACATGGGATTTTGCATGTTAGCTTTTACAGGATTTTTCTTTTAGAGTGTTGTACGTACATTAAATCATGTTAGCAATATGCAGTCAGCAACTTACTTTAGGTGAATGCGGTGTTATTAAATAGGAGAAAGAAATTATTGCTTCATGCGATAATTTCTTTCTTAATTTTAAGTAGGCCTATAATTATTATTTTCAATTAATTTTCTTTCATTCTATCCATACTTTTTTTTAACCTCTCCATTTGTAGAACATTTATATGCCTCACTACACACGTGTATTATAGGGAGATGACCTGTTGGGTGAGGATTTTTAAACTCCTGATCACACACATAGGCCTACTTTTCCACTACACAAAACATAGTGGGCCTCACTGGACGAGTGATCAGCTCAATTTCAGGGTCAACTCCGAAACAACACGAATATTTTCATATTAAACAAAGCGAATACGATATGGATAATTATCATGACGGAAATATGGTGTTCGGGGTATATTTGGGCCTTAAACATTTCTGGCATTTGTCTTAAAGTTGAGATAAAACCCCGAAAAAAACTTCACCCACGAAACTTATCCCGACCGCGGTTCGAACCCGCACCCATTGCGTCTGAGCAAACTACGATAACATTAGACCATAGTGATGGACTCAGTAAACCTTAATGAATAAATTTTAAACTTTTATTTCAGGCTCGTAAAAGATCCTTAAGCCTGAATGAAAAGGCCTCTAAACAAAATTTACCGAATTTTCCGGTCCTAGTAGCCTACTACCTTCGTTTCCTAGATGTCAGTATGAGGCAGAACGCTGACCACGGACCACTCAAGTGACATCTATACGAAAACAAGTGTAACTAAATTAGTATGGTTCAAATTCTTCCCTGTAGGGGGAGAGCGTCTAAATCTTTGTTAAGGGAAAACATGGGCTTACAAGAAGAATTAATATATCCTATATCGTCCTGCAATGGAATTATGAAGAATTTTATTTTTATTTTTCGTGGATTTTTATTTTGTGGAAAAGTAATGGCTATTAATTTTGAAAGTAAAACTTATTTTTGGGCCATATTGTGGGGGTTTTATGGGGAACGCAAAACTGAATTGAAAAAAAATCGTGAGTTATAAAGAAGCAAAATAATTTCAATTGTTTGCAAAAGGAATGATAGAAGAGAATTATCTGTAATTTATTATATAAACCCTAGTATATTTTTATTAGTTTTACGATTTATACGTCTAAACTCTATAGTTAGAATGAAAGGAAATAAAAGCAGGAAGTACAGGTAAGTACTATTAAAATAAACCTAATCATATAGCAGATTTTTTTAGTGTGAGAAAAAGCTTATCTTGTATCGAAGGTCTATAGGATAAAATAAAATAAGTTAAAATATAAGAGCCGTCGTCCCCAACTTATAATAAATTTTTGCTTTTTGGTCTGAAGGCCTTTCAGAATCTAATGTGGGACCAGCATCAAGAACATCAAGTAATGTAGCGAAGAAAGACCTGCTGAAGATGGAATAGAGATTCTGAATGGCCTTCAGATAATAAAGTATACATTTTTATAAGTTGAGAACGACGGCTCTGACCTAAGACGGTACATTTTAACTTTATTTTAATTTATGACTATCCACCTCAACTGTTTTAAACAATGCATTTTATTAGTATTGGGTCTGTAGGATGTAAAGGAACTGAAGAGGATACCATATAAGATATGATTTAACTGTACCTTTACTCAACTAGGCGCCAATCACTCCCTGCCGGGCGGTTTAATGCACCATGCCATAGTGCGGAGTTAAGGGACTTGCGTTAGTTCGAATCTCTATAGAGGAAGAAACTTTCTCATGAAATTTCAGCTAGTATGGGACCGGTGCCACTCAGCATCGTGAGGAATTTGGTTAGCTATAATAAGTAACGGCTTTAGGTTGAGAAAGCCAGCTATAAAGTTGCGCGACATGACATGCTAACAACATGTCACCCCTATACGGACTGTATGATCTCCACTTCTGTTGTTAACACATGTGGATGTAAGGTCAAAGGTCTTCTAACGCGCCAAAGAGTTAGAGGCCAAATCATGAATTTTTTTACGAAGGTTACCTTTCGTAAAATAAACAAATACTTAACTCTATGGCTTATGAAAACTAATCAGTAAAACCCATCACAGGTTCCTCTCCTCACCAACTCAATACAATTAACATCTCCTATATCCATTTCATTGCCAGGACCCATTTAACCACTGTCATTACAATTAAAATGATGTGTTTCGTGTTAATGTTGTGTTATCTCGGAGGAGAACCTGACATTGAGCTGATCACTCATTCGGGGATGCCACCAATGTCCTTGTGTGATCAAAAAAGAATGTATGTCATCCACAGTTAAAATCCCTCTCCCGACAGGTCCTGTCACGATTAGGTCCGAGTAGCATATGTCACGTAAAAGTACCTATAAAGCGAGAGGTTAAACTGCGTTAATGGAATGGAATGGAATATTTTTTTTGCAAATGCCCCAGGTTGTCTTTCGACATTCCTGGTGTTCTCTCCTGGCATGGCGTACTTGTAACTCACTTCTGAGGTTGGGGCGCCTGGAAGGCGGGGTTACGTTGCCCCGATGATATGATGGGTGATGATGATGATAATGGTGCGCCAGGAGAGTCCCTAATTCTAAACTTAATCTAAGATTAATATGAATGATCATGATTGCGATAGTCATATGATTTCGAGGACCATTTGGGCCTTAAAGTTTTTTCCTGACATCTTACAGATGAGGAAAAACCCCGATAAAAAGCACACCCAAAAAAACTGTCCCGACCGGGGATCGAACCCGGGCCCGCTGCGTGACAAAGCAGCACGCTACCTCGAGCCACAGTGGTGGACTGGAATGGAATATTAAAATTACATTTTTTCGGAAAGAGTCACATATCACATGTCTGCAACAATAGAAAAACACAGCCAACTGATACATTTAAAGATTCTAGACACGATATAACGTCAGACCTTTAAGCGTATACCTAAATACGAATGAAAAATATAGTTATCAGCATATATTTTGTTTTAAAAATAACGAGGCAGTAACAACAATTTAACATTTAAATATGCCTAGGTACGGTTCCTGAAGAAATAACTAAATGTTTACACCACTTGGATAATTTTCACAACAAAAATTATTTACTTTGGTTTTTGCTATCATAATTCAAATTTGTACAACTACTTTTCAGAAATAAGTAGCAGAAATCTACTCCCCTTGAACTATGAATCAAGTATCTTATATAGGGCTATAATTGAATAAACTCCAGAACAAGTTTGTAACCTTTTTTTTTTCCTATTTTTTTATCATAAGTAATGCCACGAGTGATTTCCAAATTTGGAAATCAAGAGTGGCATTTGTTAGGACTATTTAACGAATAAAATTAAGCTGTTTACTCACAAATCATTATTTAATTATAGCTATTTTAAAATATGTATATATTTAATGTAAACGGCGATGTTTGAAAACAAATGAGAAACGTTATGTTACACTTCATTTGCTTCTTTTGTTCATCACTGCAACCAGATCATATTATTTATTGCCAAAGGATCGCAATGTTGTAAGAATGCACCCTAGTGGAGAAAACATTATAACACAACGTTACAGTATATTAATTAATTTCTGATGTCCTATGATGTAAATATGTCAATTACATTTTTCTGCAATGTCATTTCCTGGAAATAATTCGTTTAAGAAAGTGCAAACAATGGTTTCTTCTTTTTGTGGTATAATCAATTGATACAAATGTGTTTATATTATCTCTCGTATGCACTTTCTGTTGACATTCATGCACTATATATACAATCTGGTAGCTGTATTTCTTAGAGAGTCAGTCACTGAAAAATAATGCTATGACCTATTCAGAATGTTAAAAAGGAGGTGCTTTCTTTATTAGCGATAAACTTTAGTTGGTAAATTCTAGGCGAAACATGATTGTGATTGGTTGTAAATAAAAAATCATTGAAATGTGATTGGTCATTGACTCCCATTTGGGGCATGAGTTAAATAGTCAAATTAAATTATTATATGGAAAAGGTCCTAAGTGACATTAATCAGTTCCATGTACAATTCAACTTGAAAAAAGAGGTAACAATCTTGTTCAGGGAGCTATTCAATTATAATATGTACTGTATTACAGATTTGAGATCTAAGAGTTATGCCAATAGTAATTTCATTTTCATGACAATTTATTTAGGATCTATTTTGTCTCCATTCGTTAAACTTATAATAAACGAAAATATGTTTATGTAGTAGGGCCTATACTATGTAACATTCATTTTATTCAAATTAGAAATTTACTTATAAGATAAATAATTATTTAAACGTTTATCTTACTTAATGAGTAGTATACGAGGCTATAAAAACCTTTCTTCTGCAGATAAAATAAATATAATAATAATCATAATAATAATGTTATTATTCACTTCAATAATATATTCAGTAGGCCTAAACTATTTTTATAAGCCTGTAATTTGTTAATCAAATACTTTTATTTATTTTTTCTAAATGATGTCATGAACCGAATATTTGAAACCACGATTAAACTTGATCTAGCCTCAAACAAAACTTACCACGATATTCCGTGAGAGAAAATAATAATTCCTTCTAACCCGTCTTAGTAATAAAAAATTAGGTACCAACTTAACAAGAGTGTAAAATAAAAATACTTTAAACACCAAAGGATGAAATGTATTGTACTGAATCTCATATAAATCTTTGACGTGGCATTACAACTTAATGAACTGTGAATACCACAAATGGAACTCAAGCATAAAACATCGTCTGTTCTATGTTAGAAACAGGTCAAGTATGTAGCAATAAAAGAACTCAGCTTAAACTACCCTCAATTCTTTCTTTAGCATGTACAAAAAATTAGGGTTGGATCATCACGTTTAACAGTTTTTTTAAGAAGGGAGTCTTTCGAAATTTCGCGGAAATTTAGTATTTGCAGTTTCTTCGTCTGTCCCGCGCTGTAGCAGAGATACCTTGCCTAGGCACAAAGCTAAGGGATATGCGCTGATTCGAAACCCCGTATAGGATAAAACGTAAAGTGATCCCACAACAGGCTTAGGAGGCACTTGGAGTAGTAGGAGATTACGGCTCCTACCTTTCTAGACAATCGGCACGAGTTTTGGTATATCCATCCCAAAATTAAAAACAATAGGCTATAGGGTTAATCTTCTCTCAATGATCAGATAAAAAGAAAATAAATTTCGACCGGATTTTCAGCTCAGCGTGATGACAACAAACGAGTAATTTAATACTCATTTTTAGAGGCTAAGTCGATCCCAGGGCCTTTGTACCGCCAGAACGTTTAGGGCAGTTTCAAAATCCTCACCGCACTGGGTCTCGAACCACCTAATTTCACACTTCTATTGCCTTAGCAACTTCTCTACGGCAAGCCCCATAACATCCCCATGGGGGAAGAAATTTACTCGTAGAATTTCGGGCAGTGTGAATCCCTGTAACGAGAGGAATTCGGGTGGCTACATTAAGTCGTACTGGGAAGTATTCCTGTGGTTGCCCATTGTCTGGAATTTAGGTTAAGTTTAGGTTAAGGACTCTCCTGGCTTTTCATTATCATTTATCACCCATCATTTCATCGGGGTCATGTAACTCCGCCTTCAAGGTTCCCCAACCTAAGAAATGGATTACAATTCTGCCAAAGCCAGGGGAAAAAGCCAGAAATGTCATAAGAGACAACTTGGTGGCATTAGACAAAAAAAAGTAGTTCTTTTAGGTTTAGAAAACCGGCTATAACGGCAGGGAATACTACATGCTGAGTTACATGACACCTCTTGTACTGGCTGTACATTTGTTCACTTAAGTAAATGGCGCATATGGGTGTGGGACCAGCAGTTGGCTGGTTAACCAAAGGGGCTTCCAATAATATCCCCGCATGGAGTTTAATGTGGCCTTCTCCTACAAACAACCATTAAAAATATTAACTAATTAAAAATTACATATCATAGAAAAAGTAGCTATAAGTAAATATAGACTACAGGCATATTTATACAAATAAAACTGAAATCGCATTATTCAAATTGATATTATTAGAGAAATGAAATGAATAAAAATCATAAATTAATTTCAAAAGAGACTAATTACGAAAGAAAGAGATTAAAGTTAAATTTAAAAGAAGCTAATGTAGGACAGATCCTAATGACTTGTGGTATGATTTCCGTAAGCTTAGCAAAGCACAAACATAGACCCAAATCTGAAAATGCAGTAGTTTTTTTATCTCTCCTTCCTCTTCTTTCTTCTATGATGCTTCGATCTAATATCGGGCCTAGCCTACTGAAGCAATTCTGTCAAAATCTGGATGTCTATATAAGCTAGTGTTCATAGTCAATGTAGGTCCTCTTCAAATTGGAATAAAAAATCTGTAAAAGATCGCTGAGATGTGAATGTTTTCCTTTAATTCTAATATGCATTGAATCTCTTAAAAAATCATTAGATCCTAAGTAGCATATAAGTTACGAACTGAAGTTGCACGGTTTTCATATTTAATTTGGCGAATAAATGTATTTGGCGGTTGGATGTTGACTTCCCTATCATCTATCAAACAATCAATCAAATTGTCAAAATATTCTGAAGTCGTGACCTTTTAGTTTCTAACTAATTTTTTATTCTAGTGTACTTTCAAAAACTCCAAAATATTTTACATTGTATGCTGAATACACCAATTACTTTATCCCCTGTCCGGTTAGCCCATTGGCAATATGCTCACTGTCAGCAACTCCAGAGATTCTCACTTTTATGTGGTGCTTGGGAAGGCGCCAACTTTTTAGGAAGAATGCTAGAACTTATAAAAAGGTTCTAAAATGTGATAGCCTAGGGCCTGTATTATATTATAAATTAACTTAGGCCTAGTTATAATTCAACACGCAGGGCCTATAGTTAATTCTCCACAAATAAACTTTACCGAAACTAATATGTTTCTTATTTTTATTAATGGAATACAAATTATATGTATTACTATTTAAATTCCTTCTTATTTGTCATACTAAACTAACACTGGAAAATAACATTAAAAAATAGATAATCTACTTTAGTCCCGCGCCATAGATGAGCGTTTTAAGGCTTGGTCCCTTGGTGCATAGCTAAGGGATTAGCGCTTGTTTCAGTTCCTATAGAGGAAGAAATTTTCTCGTGAAAATTCGACCAGTATGGGTCCGGTGCCCACCCAAAATCGTGAGGAATTTGTCGCGCCATATAGTTAGTTAGTTGGCCTAAAAATTTCATTTATGACATATTTCCATTCATGATTAACAAATGCCACATTTTTACCGCAGTAATAGTCTTTATTTCAGGTACGCATCTATTTTTTGTTGACAAATTTAACTTTTGATAGAAAAGGTGCGTACAGATTTTGGCAGTTGAGGGAAGTCTCGGCAGAAAAAGTTAGAAAGCCGCTGGACTGGTGGGTTCAAAAGAAATCCAAATAATTTTTTAAAAACTAAGAGTGTACCAAAGATATATCTCTCCTGATAAATTTCTCAATGAAAGTTGTATTTAGAAAAGTTAACAGTTAAAGAATTATTAACAGTCAGGAATAAGTGGATCGGGAAAAGAATATTGTTCCGCCGTAGCTCTTCCGAATCGTAGGAGGCGATGTAAATAAGCACTCAGGTTTGGGATTGTAACTGGGCCAATCTCTTGAGGGGATATAAACCTCAATTTTAGACTACAATTGACCGGGGTAACGATCCTTCAGCAAAAAGCAATCTCCCGACTATACCTCTTCCGAGCTAAGTTCCAGTTGTAATGTAAACAAATAAAATGTACGACTTCATTTATATTCGTGGAACAACGATTTTAAGTTTGAGAGTGTAAGAAAATGTAGTTCCATCTCTGACACACGAAATAGTGAAAATTAAAGTAATAAAAATATTAATTATCTTAGCACATGCCTATACAACTTAGGTTCTACATAGGAGTATCTTAAATTATATAATTTTAATAGATTTCATAAGCATTGTTTTATTCTCAAGAATACGCAATGCCGGATACGTAGGAAGTTCAGTTATTTCAAAATGGCCGCTTCTGTATAATTTATAAGACATTGCAAAGGAAAGTATTTGAAAAGTGGAGAGAAACAAATTATTTTCAATGTTTTCAAACGCTTTGGGGGAAAATATCCTACATTAGACATTGAGGATGTAATGGAAATAACTGCATCATTTACAGGTGAATCAATATGGAACATAAATTCTGCTCGTAATGAAATTGTAAATAAAGGATATTTATCGACATCACCGAAAAGCTATATGACTGATTAGGTAGCCCATAGCATTGGCCTATATACGAGTAAATTCTTGTCATAAATAAATAAATAAGAAATGGAAGTTCCTAATTATTGGTTCCACCTTATCTCGTAATCAGTCTTATTTCCCGGTAAAATTCAATGTTGCCTAAAAACAGCGTTTCTATCGTTGAAAGTTCCGTACACAATTCAGGCATATGGCGGGTAAACGTATCACCACCGTTCCTCCAATAGACAGTGTTGGCGAAGTAATGCCTCATACAAGTTTGTTTACAGTACAACTGAAACTTAGCCTTCTTTAGTTTCAGAGAAATACAAGAAGGCTCGAAACTCAGGAAGGATTAAAGACAAAAAAGCAGTTTCTTGAGATACCAATGATGCTATATGGGAACAAGGAGATGCTAAATAAGAATAATAAAGAAAGAAAGTTAATGGAATAATAATGGTTATTGAATTTACTTCATATCTTAATGTAACTTACAGATGTCTGTTTAACAGTAATTCGTCAAAACGTGTTTGCAAAAGTAAGTATTGTATTAGCCACCTCGGTGGACGCGTGGCTAGCGCAAGATTGCTTTGACTAGGATTTCAAGTTCGAATCCTGGCGGTCCCGGTGGTGTTTTGATAGTGAACCATTCAGGAATTTTTGCAGTTTTTCTCAGGGTTCTCCCGTTTCTCAGAATTTCATCCCACCAACATTCTCCACTCCTCTTCCCTCTCCATCAATCATTAAATGAAGATGGAATTTTCATCTTCATTAATTCACTTCATAACACCTTTAACCTCATCTCATGTTAGGTATAAAATAGTCTGGTTTAGCAAACTACGTATGTTCAATATGTGTGGTTGTGGGATTTAATGGGTAATTCCTCATGAATGCTTACCTAGCTTATGTGTCAACTTAAGACAGAGTAGAGCCAAAGGGAGGGTTCAGCCCAACCCAAATAAGTAGCGGTAACGTGTGTGAATGCTTGATGTACGTCAAACCAACAGACTACATGTCACCTAAGAGTATATTTAGAACAATTGCGCAGAATACATAGAACAGTTAAATACCTCCGAAAAATAAAATAAAGGAAACAACACAAAAAATAGCCTAAATTGTTGTTGAATTGCACAATAAATGAAAATTAGTATCCTAAATATAGAAGAAGAAATATTCACAATGGCTGTCCCTGTCCTTTTGTATGGGAGTGAATCTTGGATTACCACTACTAAACAAGAAAGTAAAATCCAAGCAGCCGAGAAATTTTTAAGAAGAGTAAAAGGCTGCACTAGGATGGACCAGGTAAGAAACGAGGATATCCGTGAAGAACTGCAGATCTACCCCATAAAAGAAAATATATTTAACAACAAGATACAGTGGAAAGAACATGTAGAAAGAATGGAAGAAAGTAGATTACCAAATAAAATCTTCCATTATTTTCCAAGAGGAAGAAGAGATGTCGGACGTCCTCGGAAGAGATGGTCTTAGATCTATTAGTGAAGACGAAACAGGCAACTCTTGACTAAACCAGGAAGTGAATAAGAAGAAGAATATAGAAGAAGATTACACAGATCGTAATTTCTTAAGAAAAACTTGATACCATGGAAAAGTGGCTCTAAGGAAATATCTTGTCAATTAAATAAAAATTAATAAATTAATTGATCAAATTATCCACCCACTGTTCAATAAATTTATCAAATTACCCACCCATTGTGCAATCACTCACTGTGTTTCTGTTGTACAACAAGTTTGACTTCCCTGATCGTAGTTTGTTATTTCAGAAGTTTAAGTACCAGTGTACTTGTAATTGATGAAGGTAACGATCAAATATAATCGGCTGGATCAACTGTTATAAATAAAATGAGATATATCTGTCGAGAGGAAAATCAGTAGTAAACTATTACAAGATAATAGCGAGAAGACAGACGGTTGTATTTTACAGTGGTCACTACTACAAGCAAGAATTAATTTTACGTTTATGTTGTTACCGACTCAATGTATAGATTCAAGCGTTCAGCTATATAAATTTTAAAACGACCCCTTAGGCCTCCTCCGAGACAATATAAATATTTGAGATAGGTCACAATTCACTCATAGATTTAAACTGAACACGGCGAATGCGATAAGTCTATGAATGATTATGGATGGTGTTAGGGGACTATTTGGCCTTAAATTTTCCGGACGTATGTCTTACAGGTAAGGAAAACCCCTTAAGGAATCTGACCCGAGAAACTTGTCCCGATTCAGTATCGAAACTGGGCCCGCTGTGTTTGAGGCACGACGTTTCTACCAGATCATAGCTGTGAACAATCATAATTGTTAAAAATATTATTTTTGTAACATGAAATCGTTTACTTTTTATGTAGTTGATTATAGGAAATTATTATTTATATTCATATAATTTCTACTGATTTCATTTTCTTGTTTAATAGCAAAATTACTATAGGGATAGAAATTATAAATTAACGTAGGTCAGCGCATGCTCGGAGTCTTGACAATAAGAAGGTCCCCCGCCATCACTATAATTAAGTAATCGTTGTCTTTCTAATGTATTACCGTCCGCCACTCTCTGTTTGCATTCTTGGTTGTGAGTGTTGACAGCGAATCAAAAGAGGGAGTGAGTGAGTGAGTGAGTGAGGAAATGAGAAGGGAGGAGAGAGTAAGTAGGCCTACAGCGTACACCTTTAAGGTGTACGGCTATAATTAAATTTGTCATGGTTTATTCACAATTTGATGAAAGTTTCGTCCTTTTTTTTATATCACAGTACAGTGCGTTCTATGTTCTGGTCATTTTGTATTAAGGTTTATCGTAAGATCTCCTCCTTAAATTACATTTCTGAAATGAGACTTTGTGTGAAATAAAGGGGGACACGGCGCGCCGTAGTATAGTTGGTTGAGCAATACGCTACAAGCCCGATTGCATTTGGTTCCAGTCTCGATATGGTCAAAAATTTTAAACTGACATAAACCTTCTGGCGTAGCCATGGGCATGGGGTCGACTTAGCCTCTGACTGAAATGAATACCATATTATATCGTGGGATAAATACGGCCTTTAATTAGAGCCTTCTACCTGCCGATTGTCTAGAAAGGTAGAGAGATTTAACTTTCTACTACACCAAAGCTGTCCTATGGTCTGTGGTGGGATCGTTTTATAATTTTACAAAGGAGGGAATTTAAAATAAGAAGAGAAAGAGAGAGAGAGAAATTCATATTATTCGAAAGATAGTGTGTAATTCTCTCATAGAACAAGTTTCAGTTCCCCGATAGTAATTTGTTACTACAGAAGTTTAAGTACCAGTGTACTTGTAACTGAAGAAGGTAACGATCAAATATGACCGGCTGGATCAACTGTTATAAATAAAATGGGATATATCTGTCGAGAGAAAATTCAGTAGTAAACTATTACAAGGTAATAGTGAGAGGACAGACGGTTGTATTTTACAGTGGTCACTACTACAAGCAAGAATTAATTTTACGTTTATGTTGTTACCGACTCACTGTATAGATTCAAGCGTTCAGCTATATAAATTTAAAAACGACACGCTCATTAAACAAAAAGAGAATTCTATAACTTTTCCAAGAAACATTCAAGACATAATTACACAGGTTTCTACAGCAATTTGTTCCTACATCAGTTGTGACCAAGTGTAACATCTTTTTGACATCGTGGTTTCTGCATAACATTGCATTAACATTCTTACAGTCTTTCTTAAAGGTTTCATTGGAAATTAGAAGAATAAAGCAGTTTGTTTTTTATTAACTTTTATTTTGCAAAAATATATGGTACGTAAGTATATAGTATTTTATTTAATGACGCACTTAACAACGTAGGTCATTATCGTCGCAAATGAAATCTGAGCGTGAAAGTACCGATTAATTTTCCGCATACCTAGATATCTTATTTCAGGTCCATGTTCGTTTACATGTAATGCATGGGACGCGCGGCTTTACTTTCCTTCCGGAACAAGATATACTCAGGAATTTTATGTCCTGAAAAAGTCCGTCCGCGAATGGTGGTCGGTGGCCTTGGAATCAGAAGAAAGCAAGATAACCACTAGTTCACTGAGACCACGGAAAAATATACAGTGGACACTTTTTAATTCGTACTCAAGGGGTAATTAAAAAAATTCGAATTATCGAAACTTCGAATGAACAAAAGACACTTTATTTTTGCTTTAAAATTTTGAACGCCCAACTTTTCTGCAATTCTTCGGCTTTGGCACGCACTAATGGGCCACTCAATGGTGTGTTACGATCACGCGATTGTTTGAACCATTTGAACACACACTCATCAACTTCAGGAAATTCACCTCCTCTTATGCGTTTCCTACTTCCACCACTTTGTAGGTTCCAACTCTACGTTATTTTTTTCTTTATTCTTTAAGTAGGTGAATAAAGTGTTCAGCAGTATTCCATATTCCTTGGCCACGCTTCTTCTTTGTTCCTTTTTCTACTTCCCTGAGCACTTCAAACTTTTTTTGCTAATGTTAAACTGGTGTACACTCCATGTTTCGACATTGTGAATCGAATCACTTAACACATTCGAACTGAGTTAAGTTTTTTAACTGTACTGTACTGTATATGTACATGTACCTGTACTGTAAAAGTAAGGGGGTTTACATGCATTATTCTCAGTTTTTGGACTATGGGTGTTTATGTACTGTAGGCCTATCCGACGACACAAAGCGCTGGACAATGCGGTCCAGTTCGCTTGTCATCTAACGACTTTAACAATAAGCGGCTAGGAATACGGGCACTAGACGAATTCTTGGAATTTGTGAACCATATTTGAACTTTTATAGAATTCAGATACTCTTTTAATTATCAATAAATTGAATTCTGGCTTCGAATTATCCAAATGTTGGCTTCAAAACGTCGAATTAAACATGGATTTTTAACATTATTTTAAATAGAAGTTTCAAGGGGATTGTACTTATATTCGAATTACCCAATTATTCGAATTATCGAATGTCGAATTAACCGGTGTCCACTGTAGTATATAAAATTATAAGAAACTCTTCGAAAAATGGTGAAATACATTCAAACCTCCCACGTGTTAATTAATCATAACTAACAAAATATGCGGAATTATGAAATGAGGCCGGTATTAAGCGAAACTGAAACTCAAATAATTTTCATTACCACACATTGCCACACACTAAAACACCTCTATCTTGCTCCAATTTCGTCAATCTTTCCTTCTGAAACAAGTGTACGAGCACCTCCTGATCCTTTTTTAACGCTTCCAGTCGCCAGAAACTTCTTAAGTCATGCCTTAATGGTCTTCCCATCAGATGCATTTCCTCCATATTCTCTCCGGTAATTTCTTTGCACTGTAATTATTGACTTCGTCTCTGCATACCAGAAAACACTCGTTGCTGAGGAGTCGCCATTTTGTTTTTTGTCATTATTGTCCAACATGCGACAGATGAATTAACTGCAACAATGAAAACAAAAATTCTTTGAGTTTCTTTTTCTTTTAATACTAACTTCATTTCATAATTCCGCATACATTGAGAGTTATGATTAATTAAAATATGGGAAGTTTGAATGGGACACGGTGTATAGGCCTATGTACATTATATTATATCCTTCGTGTCTACCGCTGTGGTCTCGAGGTAGCGTGCTGCCTTGTCACACAGCGGGCCCGGGTCGGGGCAGTTTTTCCTGGGTGACATTTTTATCGGGGTTTTTCCTCACCTGTAAGACAAATGTCAGAAAAACTTTAAGGCCCAAACGGTCCCCGTAATCGTAAGGCCATATCATCATTATCCTTATCATTATCATCATCATCGTCATCCTTCACCGGTGTGGAAAGCAACGGGAAGCTACCACACCTACAATTCCCTAGTAAAGCTGCAAGCATAGCATGAAAATGCTATGATTGCAGTGATGGACCTGCCTTCGGGCAGAATTACTATGGATGGATATCCTTCTTATCCTTTATTTTCAAATTCTGAGTCTTCTAACACGTTCCGAGACTAGACGTTTTGTATTTGCTGTGACCATCTTACATATCTGCCTTGTCATGCAGCGGGCCCGGGATCGATTCCCGGTCGAGGAAAGTTTTTTGGGTGAGGTTTTTTCTGGGTTTTCCCTCACCTGTAAGACAAATATCAGGAAGCTTAGAGCCCAACGGTCCCCGAATATCATCCGGCCATCATAATATCATCATCATCATCATCATCATCATTCACCGATGTGGAAAGCAACGGGAAGCACTATACCTGTAATTCCCTAGTAAAGCTGTATATTATAGCATCATTGCAGTGAAAGACCTGCCCTCGGGCAGAACACTATAGATAGATCTTGTAGGCCTATATGAATTGGATATATTCCATCTCTCAATTGTAATATTGTGATTATTAATTAATTGTTAAGCTGAATTTAATATAAATAGAGGTGAGCTTATGGTTATCGAAAAACCTTGCTAAGGTAGACGACCAGAGAGCATTAGTCTTTATATAATTATATGCAAAAAAAGCGATGAGGGCATGCATTTTCCCTGCATCTTGTTTAAAACATTTCTAGTAGCATTTTCTCTTTGGTCCTTCTCTCGAATTTATCTCCATTTCTTTATTTGTACTTCAAACCGTCATTTCGGGGGCCATTTATCTGGATACATGATTTCTATGTGCTCCCTCCATATCTTTTTATAATGTGTTTCCTCTTCAATTATATTTATAGTTTTTTAATTTAATCGCATCTTACTTTTCTGTTTTCCTTTTATCTTAGGTTCCTGCCAAGAGAGCTAAGAACTAGAAACATTTTATAATAAAAAGGTCTAGAGAAAATATCAGTAATAGTTCTTACTATTTCCTTGTACTAAATATAAACGTCCAAAAGATCAAATGCATTTAATAGTTCTTCGCTGATTGAATGAAAAAAAAAAAGCTTTATAGTCTTAACTCTACCAACTTAAATAAATAAATACAATATTAATACTATTATTAATAATGTTCTGCGCCGCAGATGACTGGTTAAGGCAAGAAGCCTTGGCGCAGAGCTACGGGACTTGCGCTGGTTCGAGTCCCCATGGGGGAAAATTTTTCTCATGGAATTTCGGCCAATATGGTACCGGTGCCCACCCTGCATCCTGAGGAATTTGGGTAGCTACAATAAGTAGCGGCTGCAGGTTGAGAAAAACAGCTATAACGCGCTGGGGACCCGATATGCTGAACACATGTCACCCTTTTACGGGTATTTTTGATTGTATCGCCAGCCTCTGAGATTAACACATGCAGATGTCAGGCCAGTAGCTAGCTGGTAGACCAAGGGCCTTCTAGGCCTGTAGCGCCGTGGATTTTTAATAATAACAATAATAATATAGAAATACAGGATTTCATAAAATTATTATTATCATTATTATTATTATTATTATTATTATTATTATTATTATTATTATTATCAATATGAAACATTAATTCATAATGGAGAATCAACTAAGTAAGTGGATAAATTAAAATATCTGGGAACTATGATTACGACAGGGAATTGGATGTGCAGATATATGCAATTATGGTTTAAACAGGTAAGAAGAGTATGATATTAAGATCCTTGATTGTATTATGGTAGGATTAGAACACTTCCAGGAGCATAAAATTTGTCTTCTTCTTATTCATAATTTGTAGGATTTTCATCCTGTTTATTTCCAAAATCACTCCTCGGAGGATGACGTGTTGGATGTGCATTCACTGTCTATCCATCTCTTGGCTGGTCTTCCTCTTGTTTTTCTCCCGTCCAATGATCTATCTTCTTTAGCTCTTTTTGCAAGTCGGTTTTCTTCCATTCTTTTTTATGACCCTTCCAATATTTTCGTCTATCTATAATAAATTTGGTTATGTCTTGAATACGACATTCGTCCCTAATTTCTGTGTTGTGTATTTTATGAAATAATGTTTTCCCCTGAATAGTTCTTAAGATCCTCATTTCACATGTGTTTATTATTTGTTTAGTTTTTGTTGTATCAGCCCTAGTTTCTGCTCCAATTACCTAAGGGAAAACATCAATTTAAGCTATTTTTGTGCTGCATAGTGAAGTATAGAGGCTATGAACGATATATATATATATATATATATATAAAGTACTTTGACAATTGATATTGATTATTTGAGAAGAAGCAAAAGGGAATAGATTGCAAAGAATCGAATGTGAAGTAATTGGGAGACGGGTGGGAATAGAGTAAAATATAATAGCTGGAATTAAAAAGAGGATGTTAAAATGATTTGGACACCTAATGAGGATGCAACAATAACGATGGCCTAGAAAGATTTCAATGGACACCATCCGGAAGGAATATTCACGGAAGATAAATAAATCATGGTACCAAAAAGTTAAAGAAATTATTTCACTAAAGAGACTTCAAGAGTGGTGAAAATTGGGAACGGGAAAACGACTACAGCTGAAAAATCTCTGAATAATAATAATAATAATAAATAATAATAATAATAAATATACCATTCAACCGATGGAAAGATCAGTTTTTTTGTCGCAGAACGGGCATCATCACCCAATACTGCATACGGAAGAAGAAGAAGATAATAATAAATATTAATATAATTATTTTTATTATTATAAAATAAGTTTTTGCGGATAAGTCAATAAACTTAGTAAGTAAACCGGAGGGACAGAAGGATATAGGGTCTGCCGCAGTGGTCTCGAGCCTGTCACAAGTTTCCCAGGTGAGGTTGTTTTCGGGTTTTTTCCTCACATGTAGGACAAACTTTAAGGCCCAAACGGTCCCCTAACGTCATCCGGCAATCATAATCATCATTATCACATTCGCCATGTTTAGTATGAATACTGTATGTGTATGAATCGTGTATTTCGTCTTAATATTGTGTTGCCTCGGAGGAGGGCTTGAATTGAGCTAATCACTCATCCAGGGAGGTCCTCTATGTCCTTGTGTGGTCAAATGAAGTATGTATGTGATCCATAGTTAAAATCCCTCTCCCGACAGGTCATGCCACTGTAAGGCCCGGGGGGCGTGAGGCACGTAAAAGTACCTATAATGTGAGGGGTTAACTAAAGAAGAAGTGAAAAAAAAACATAAATTCATAAATTAAGTAAATGTTATCATAAAATTACACGAGAAAATGCGATTCCCAATAACTTTACTAATGAGTAATTATTTTTTAATAAACTAGCCTACTGTATCTGTAGGATGGAGGGAATGGTAAAGAGAGATTATTTATGAACAATACAAATATGCAGATAGCTTCCAGGCTTTGTGAAGGAATCTGACATGTCGCCGTGCTTCAAAACACTGTACTTCAGAACAACTGATGCTTCTGATGGAGGATTCATTACCCCTTTTTATAGCCCATGTTATTACACTCAGCTTGTTCTGATCGTGCAGTTCAGTAAGTCAAATTCACAACAATTCTGCCTAATCTCAAATATTATATCAGCAAATTCACAATTTTGTTGAAATTTATACAAACACAATATATTTGGCAAGTGATAAACTAATTTGGAAAGATATACTGTTGATAAATTCGAACTTTTATAAATCATGCATTTTAGAGATGTATTTTTATTTTCGATATGCAATATTAATAAAGTACTTGAATCAAATACCGGTAATGTCATATAGGTCGTTCTAAATGTAGGTGAGCAGACGACTTCCAGACCGCAGCCAGTGCAAACTGGAGAACGATTCCCTAAAGAGGGAGGTAGCAAGGTATAGTGTTTAGTAGAGAAATGCTACAGAACCAAGATGGTTAGACAGAGGAACGAAAATATAAGCTAGAAGTCAAAATAAAACCCAAAACCAAGCAATAAACTCAGATGGACTGGCTCCCCATGTGAGAAACAATCAAATCACACCTATGTAAGTAGGAGGCCCTTGTCCTGAAAAAAGTTTTATGAGCTTAACTTATTGTTTATACCTTTAACTCTAATTATCAGTTTTATGAAATAATGAGACATGCAGAGAATGGCAACATAGAGTTCATTGCATACATATGCTATCTGATTAAATAAAATAAAATATCTTATAAAATAACTGGCGTTATTTGGAATATGTATCTTATTTGTATATAATATCTTCGTTTAAAATAGGCCTAAACATGCAGTTTCCAAAATTCAAACTGTTGTAGGCCTATATTATGAAAGTTTTGTAATTTTTGTGGCATTATTAATTATATTAAGTAGGTAAACATAGGAAATTCAGAGGGGAGTGTCCAGTAGGTAGGCCAAGAATGAGATGAATGATTCGAGGGAGGGCACGCCTTAATGTAGTTGGTTAAGGTCAAATGATACAACCTGAAATATTGAGGTTCGAGTACCGATACCATAGCCCTGGGGTCGACTCAGCCTCGAAATGAGTTCGAGACGCTTGTTCAGGGGATAAATGGTGCTGCCACGCAGGGCTGATAACCCAAATGATTGTCTAGAAAGGTCTCCCATGGCCTGCAAAGTGGGATCACTTTTCCTTTACCTATGATTCGAGGGAGGTATACAGAGAATGATTATAAAATTTAGCTCTGGATGGAGATGTTTTGAGAGCTTATGTTAGCGCGCCCATGAACCTCTGGGTTCGATAGTGCCAGTGAGTTAATTATTTAGTTATTAAGTAAGTAATCCCTCTACCCGTGTCCGGCACAATGCCAGGTCGAGAGATGAGATGAAATGAAATCACTATTATCAGAACATCTGTAAATATACACGAACTGACCATCAAATGAACAGACGAAATGAAAAGAACTTAATATCATTAGTATATAGAAGGATGGAGTTAAAATTGTGGAAGGGAAAAATGTGAGAAACCCCGCCAAAAGACTGCCCTGGTTGCGATTCGGCCACAATAATCTCACATGGAACGCCCGAAACGCGAACTGAGGATCCAGAAGTGAAAGGCGAACGACCAACCATTTGCGCCAAGGAGTGGACTATTTATTTTATTACCTTATGTATTTTAAGATTTACTATAATAATTTAGTCAAATATATAGTATCCTGGAACATACGCAATTCCTAAAAAGATAGACTTACTCGAATGTCTAAATGGCACATATAGGATGCGGCTAGATAAACAGTTTTCAGATATATACTGGTATGTATATATATATATATATATATATATATAGTCCACCGCTGTCGTCTCAAGGTAGCGTGCTGCCTTTGTCACGCAGCGGGCCCGGGTTCGATCCCCGGTCTGGGCAGTTTTTCTGGGTGAGGCTTTTATCGGGGTTTTTCCTCATCTATAAGACAAATGTCAGGAAAATTTTAAGGCCCAAACGGTCCTTGAAATCATATGGCCATCTTCATCATCCTTATCATTATCATCATCATCATCCTTCACCGGTGTGAAAAGCAATGGGAAGCTACCACGCCTACAATTCCCTAGTAAAGCTGTAAGCATAGCATGAAAAATGCTATGATTGCAGTGAAGGACCAGCCTTCGGGCAGAATTACTATGGATGGATATGTATATATATATATACTTACTTATTTATTTTAATTTCACAAAGTATTAAATCATGGAAATATATTAATCCTCTGTTATTCAATTTTGTGCTAGAACATGCAATCAAATTATTAGAGGATACATAGAGTGCGAAATTTAATGGTAAGCTTATATGTCGATGATAAAGTATTATTATTAGATAACACTGAGCAACAAAAAAATATATATTTTTTTTTTTGTCTCAGAAAGAAAAATATGTGACCCTGATAGTATTTTTCTCCTGAATTCAAATATGATATTGGTTTTTCTCCATCACGCAAGGTTTCCGAGAGACAGGAATTTATAATTTCAAACACTTTGATATTTTTTACATTCGTAACTACACAATATTCGAACATTCGGATTCACCTAGAAAGTAAGAAATGACGATTTTCTGCTACATTCCGCCTGTGGAGCATCCCTCTTGATGGTCCAACAATAATCGGCCAGCATATTAGGATTCCATTTGCCTTGATATCGCTTTTTCCATAGCTGAAATCTCCTGATTTAGCTAATTTGGTTTTATGTTACAATGGACAAATTGGCGAAAAAACGTTTATTAAAAAATAATTATTTAAATCCATTAATTGAAATTGAAATAAAAAACTGTGAGTGATGGAGAAATTACGAATACATATTTGAAAACACGAAAAAAAAACTGCATTAAGTACAACTATTGGTACTCATGAGACAAAAATCATATTGACCAGTGTAATAGCAAGGAAATATTAAAAAACAAATAAACATCATCATCATAATACATTCACGAATTTAGGCCATTTGTTGACCTATTTCGGCCTCAAGAGAAACACCATCCAAAAGTCTTTTGAGTGGACGTCCTGGTCTTCTTCTTCCTGCAGGTTGATATCATAACATTTGTTTGGATATCCTGTGATCTTCCATTCGATGAACATGTTGCATCCACCTTGACTTATAATCATAAATTTTGTTTTCTAAAGGTTCCATGTGTAATTCTTCTAAGATGACTTCTTTTTTTTTTTTTGTGTGTGATCTAGTAGTGTGTATCCTGCAGTCCTCCGAAGGTATCTCATTTCAGCAGATCTAAGTCTCTGTATATTCTTCTGTTTTAATGTCCATACTTCACTACCATACAAAAGAGTTGGAAGAGCCAGTGTTTTATACACTTTTAGTCGTGAATGTTTTTGGACTAACTGTGGCTTGAAGATAGAATTTTTTAACCCTAAAATTCTTTAAAATTTTTATATTTTTGCATGTACATCCTTTTCTTTTTCGTCTTCATTATGAGGATATTGCATCCTAGATATGGTAAAATTATTCAACCTGCTCCAAAATTGTATTGTCAAGTACAATTTTACTTCTGACAAGGATCTACACCTTGAAATTCCCATATTTTGTTTTTCTCTTCTCTGCAGATAATCTTCAATCACATTTTCTTCTGTAATTTTGTTAAGTTCATATATACCCTTCTGCAGATTATGTTGCACATTATTATTTGGTCATCACTGCAAACAATAGGGTGGTTAATATTGTATTTTCTAATTTTCTGATATTTCTTTTTCTGATATTTTCTTATTCAAATTTATATTTCTTGTTCCAGCAACATAGTACTTCGTTGATATAAATCGCAAACAAGGGTGGGGGATAGGGGCCAGCCTTGTCTCACACCACGATTTATAATTCCTTCTTCAGAAAATCTGTTATTTAATTTAAACTTTATGGTGTTGTGTTTGTAAATATTTTGTATGTTTTTGTTGTTTTGCGAAGTAAATTTGGTATATTTCTGTTCTTACAATATATTGACAATCAACAAACAAACATGTGACGTAAGGGGTTGTATTAAATTACGCTCAAAAAATTATACTAGAAATCAATTTAAAATGAACTCCTGGCGCGACAGGCCTAGAGGGTCCTTAGCCTACCAGCCGGCTGCTGGCCTCACATCCACATGTCAATCACAGAGATAGATGATCATCCAGCCAGTGAAGGGTTGACATGTGGTCAGCATGTCGAGTCCCCCAGCCGTTATAGCTGGTTTTCTGAACCTGGAGCCGCTACTTATTGTAGCTACCCAAATGCCTCACAATGCTGGATGAGCACCGGTCCCATATTGGTCGAAATACCATGAGAAAAATGTTTCCCCCATGGATACTCGATCCAGAGCAAGCCCCGTAGCTCTGCGCCAAGGCTTCCTGCCTTAACCACTCGGCTACGGCGCGGGACAGAAATCAATTTAATTCATCAATAAAATTAAATAAATTATAATATGATCACAAGTAGGAATACATAAGGCCTGCGTTAAACGAGAATGTACGTTGATCAACAAATAACCCTAAAGGAAATTTGAAGGCAAAATTCAAGTAGAGAACAATAGTTACAAACGGATCACGTCATGCGAATAAGGAAACCGATCCTCAAATTTGAAATATATGAGTTAATGTTATATTATTGTTCTTCAAGTATCGTACTATGTCATATAAAAAAAATGAACCCACCATAGATTCATATGGAATCTATGAACCAAGTAAAATAAGTAATAGTTTTAAAAAACTAAAAAAGCACGCTTTATTAGAGAACGGAACTAAAAAATGAAAATTTCCAACACGCTTGGGACAAAATTTAAGTGGTCAACATAAAAATCATCTCCAGTACATACAGAATAAAACGAGAGTTTTCAAAATAATAATAATAATTTTACCATCAAAAGCGTGGGGTGCTTTTTATGATTTCTACATTTTCTTCTTAGAGACTTTACTTTTACCAATATCTGTTTATTATCAAATATATTAATTGATATAGAGCACCCCACGCTTTTGATGGTAAAATTATTTTTTTTTTCGCTGATAACTCTAGTTTTATTCTATATGTGTCGGAGATAATTTTTTTGTTGACCACTTTAATTTTATCCCAAGCGTGTTGGAAATATAATTATTTTTCATTTTTTAGTTCGGTTCTCTTATAAAGCGTGTTGTTTTAGTTTTTTAAAACTATTATTTATTTATGTATCATACGCAATTAGTTAGGTTGAATTGTAGTGTGTTAGTTTTTAAGATGACAAGTTGCTATTTATTATAACTTGATCGTTCACAAGGGTCGTCACTACAATAACGTAAATAATTTTTATATTGTAATTCACTGAATTGGACCAGTTTAAAAAAGGTACCTACTACATAATTACCAAATTATTACGAAACACATTAATTTGCTTTGAATTTATAGGTTACGTAAATTCTGGAATTATAGCGTAGATTACTTGTTAATGATTGCAATTTTTTTAGCTGGCTTATAACTCTGTACTATTATGTTGTAGTGTTTACTGGATCATTATAGAAGATAATTACACGTGCAAGACATTGTGGTAAACACTAGCAGGACTCTCAACAAATAATTCTTCGCCCATTTAGAGAGCATCCCAATCGAAGTAAAACTTGGTGAAATGCTTCCATTCTCATCTGCTGAAACATCATGAATTTGCAGCACTTCAATAATCTAAACCTTAAAATGCTTATAGCAAAATCTCTAAAATAATGACTGATACATGTAGTTACTTACGATTTTACTCCAGTAGTTAAGAATAATGTATGCATTTTAGGAAAACAATATTTACAAGGTAGAAGAATGTGTCGTTCTTAATATTACAGATTTTATCTTTAACATTAATCGAGAATATTGGTAAAATAAATCGTTACAACTTTTATCGCACAACATATCATATTCAGTGACAGAGTAACTTTATACATTTATATAATTCAACGCCCTGACATTAGGAACAAAGTCACTTTACGGTAAACTTCCCGTTATAATTCGCCATCAGATTAAATTGAAGGTTTTCAAATCAGTACTTACTTTATAAGGTCCTAATTCAAGTCACTTTCTTTTTCTTTTCACAATATAATTATAATATTGTAATTAATTATTACCCTACACAGTACAAGGAACTATAATAATAATTTACATAAAAGATAACTTTCATTAAACATTTGTTGAAAAACAAAAATGATATAAAAACTTACGAGTACGTTACCAAGCAACGCCACTGAATGTGAAATTGAAAAATAGTTTAAATTAATTAAATATCAATATTTTACAAATTAAATTTAAAACTATGTATCTATAAGTTTATACTGCTAAGAATATTAGACAGATCAATGACAAACGCTTTTCTTCTAACAGGTAAATATAAATACATTTTCAGATACCATATTTATCATCGTTTTAATGGCTCATTCAATGAAGTAACAAATTTAACTCTAAACTTACAAATATATTATTTTACCTTATTTTAGATAACATGTTGTTATTATGCTTTAAAATTAAGCTATTCCTTTCTTCAAAATAAATTAAACTCGTAGAGTTATAAGTGTGCAAGGCACTTGGTATAACTTCCCACTGTAATTTTAGAGAGGTAGACGTTATAGCTATGTGTGATAAGTGGTCAACCGTCGGATTCCGTAAATGTTATCGACGGTATATACTACAGCTCAAATTCCTCACAATTCTAGGTGGACACCGTTCCACACTAGCTGACATTCAGTGAGTAAATTTCTTCCGCACAGGGACTCGAACCAGGGCATGTTCGGTAGCTCTGCGACAAGGCGTAATATCTTAGACGCCGTATTTTTCACTTTCAACATTATCATTATATGAACTTTCTACAATAACTCTCTTCAATCTATGGCTTTTTTATATAAAATCTACGTTATATCTACCCATAGTAATTCTGCCCGAGGGCAGGTCTTTCACTGCAATCATAGAATTTACACGCTATGATTTGCAACTTTACTAGGGGATTATAGGTGTGGTAGCTTCCCGTTGTTTTTCACAAGGTTATATATTATTTTAAATATCCATTTTATCAATATTTTCACAATTCTCTACTTTTTTTAATTTATTGCATGGGTTTATTTGTTCTCAGACTTCAAAATTATACATTTTAAGTTGTTTGTGTCCCTTGATCATTATCACGGATTAGGTTACTTTAAAGCAAAAGTTAAGAAAACAATAAAGTTTATACAAAAACAGTAAAATCTCATGAAAAAGTGAATGAGTGAAGGCATACACGTCTTTCTCGAGGTAAATTTGGTAAAATATGCATAATCCCAATTTATATCACGGCTAGTTGCTATAAGTGGTGTAATTTACCCCACTGCAATCCTTAGGAAGCCCTTGGGATATTGAGTAGGCCATGTTAAGACTCACGCCTATCTATACATTCGGTGCACAATATCAGCCTGATTGTCAGCCCTTCCCAAAAGCTTTACGCTTAGAACGCATGTATGGTACTCAATTGTACTCAAACTTAGAGCAATGGGCTGTGAGAATGTTTTGGCTGGATAAAAAAATATACATTATGAATACAAAGTATATATTGTGCCGCAGCTCATGACAATTCAAACAAATCAATAAAATCTTAGTTCTTAATTCTGTCACTACACATCCTTGGCTAACGACAGTACAGGTAAATAGCGTAACAGTTCAAATTTGGGCTTTAAAGAACAGACATTTTTGCTAATTGGAAAATCTACGACACAGAACGCGTGGATTTACTTCTCTTCCGTAGGAAGCCAAGAAAAAAAAACAAGATATACCATTAACGAAGGGCAGTGTTTATGATTGGAATATTTTAGTAACACATATAAGTTTGATATTTTTTCAAAGTTTTGTTTATTTTTGATCAGAAAATAATAATAAAATGTGATGTTACCTCCAAAATATTTTTTCTGCTGCTATATGTTTCCATGGATTCTTATACGAGGGCGGATCGGAAAGTAACGCACAATTATTTTTTTTTAAAAGTTTAATAGTAAAAAAAAGGGAAAAAGTCACAAATTAACTTACATCTTTTACCTACTTTTCGACATAGTCACCAACTTTCTCAACACATTTTTCCCATCGTGTTACCAGTTTCAATATGCCCTGTTCGTAGAAGTCCGTTTGGTTGGAGTGTAGCCATCTGCGCACTGCTGATTTCACTTCCACATCTGTCTCAAAGCGTTTGCCGGCCAGGAATTTCTTCATGGGACCAAACAGATGAAAGTCCGATGGTGCAAGATCCGGACTGTATGGTGGATGCTGGAGCACCTCCCAACCAAATTCGGCGATTTTCTGATGAACGACAGCAGCAACATGGGGGCGAGCATTGTCATGAAGAAGTTTAACGTTAATGTTGTGAAGTTTGTCACGAATGGCACGACGCAACTTCACCAAAGTTTTAATGTAGGCCGCAGCATTCACAGTGGTCCCGTGTTCAGCAAAGTCCACCAATAAAACACCATGCATATCCCAGAACACTGTCACAAGCACTTTCCTGGCAGATTGAGTCACTTTGAATTTTTTCTTTACTGGGGAACCAGCATGTTTCCACTCCATTGATGCCTGCTTTGTTTCGGGCGTGTAGTGGTATGCCCACGACTCATCACCTGTGACGATTCCTTCCAGAAAGTCATGTCCTTGTGCGGTGTACCGCGTTAAGTTGGTCCAAGCTTGCCATCATTCGCTGGCCTTTGTGGTCGTCTGTCAGGTTCTTAGGCACCCAGCGAGCACTAACTTTACGGAATTTCAAATTTTCATGAACAATATCGTACACCGCACCATAGGAAATGTTGAACTTCTGCGATAAGGCTCGCAGTTGCACACGCCGGTCGTTCAGAATTGCCGCCTCAATGCCTCTGACATTCTGCGGGATTGCTGCTGTTGTCGGCCGGCCGGAGCGTGGCGAATCACTAAGGTTCACGCGTCCCTCTTGGAAGAATGTGCACCACCTGGAGACATTGCTACGGTCCATACAATCATCCCCATAACACGCCACGCATGTCCCTGTGAATTTTACTGGATTTATGCCCTTTGGCCCACAAAAATCGAACACTTCTCTGTTCGTCACAGGTGGACGACTGTAGCATGCGCGCCATCTTTGTTGCATAGTTCAAGCTTCTCTCGCAAGAGGTGCACCTGAGAAAAAAATACCATCTGTAGTGAAAACTTCAAACTATATCTCTGTGAAATTTCAACATTCTAGCTGCAATACCAAGGCAGAAAAAAATTATTGTGCGTTACTTTCCGATCCGCCCTCGTATCTGTAATCATTTAAATATTTTTTAAAGAAAGGTACTGAGAAGAATGTTGAGAGCAATTTGTGAAGATAACATCTGGAGAAGAATATATAATAAAGAATTCATACAATTAAAAGGGGCTTGATATTGTCTCACACATAAGACTTCGCCGTTTGAGATCGATTGGATACATTAATTGAATGCCAAATAATAGAAAGGTAAAACAAACCTTCTGTTCACAATCTCAAGGAACCAGATTGAGAGGAAGACCTTAAGAATAGATGGTGGGAATTGTGTGGACCAGGATCTTAAAAAAATATCAAATAAACCATTGGGGAAGGCTTTCTATGGAGAGGGACATCTGGTGGAGCAATTGAGAAGGCGAAGGTCCTTATTGGGCTGTAGCACCATTTAAGAAGATATGTTTCCATGGTCTTAGAAAACATTAAAATATCATACAGAATTCTGAATAATGAAAACTGATAATGTATAAAGTTATTATAAGATGTTTTTTGTCTTATGTATCTGAAACTGTCAAAATTATATGAAACACTATTACCCATATTTGAAGTATTGTTCCTTAGATAACGTTTTGGCCATGTTAGCAAAATGGAATATGGAGAATGAGGTATAACTACGTACGAATTATACAATGAAGCAGCTGATAATATTAAATGCAAAAATAGTTGGAATGGACTTGACATTACTGAGAATAAGTGACATGAGAAATATAAAGAAGGTTATTAAATAAAAGCCAGAATAAAGAACAACTAAATAATCAGGACCAACAAGGTTTATTCGAGATGTAGGTCTGAATGTAAATTACAGAAGTAAATGCAGTTGGATTAGACAGTACAGTTGGACAACAATGCATGTTTAGAGCGAACCAAGCAAGAGGTAAGTAAGTTGGAGAGACACGAAGGAACAAGGGACCATCTATTAAGGGGTCGACACACTCGGCGCTAACGGTTTAAATATTTTTTTGGAAGATTGCTGTCTGTTTTGCAACACCTTCCTAACTGAGAAATCATTTTTTTATTTTGTTTTTTGTTCGTGTTACGTCACGTCCTGCAAGTGATTTCTACGATGTATGGGAAGAGACAACGTGCATGTTTAAGTGATTGATTCACATACGGAAACTAACGTGTAATTTATTATTCCTCAGCTACTCTCAACAAGCTATTATTAAAATGTCACCTTCCAAACGGTATAAGGGAGCACTTATTTCTGATCATAGCTCTGCAAAATAATATGAATACCTTACCTAATTGGAACACATTATGTTAAATTTACCAATATTCTGATCACGACTATTGAATTTTGTGTTAAAATATTATTAATATATAGCCTAAGTCCCGCTCCGTGGCTGAGTGGTTAAGGCAAGAAGCCTTGGCGCAGATCTACGGGACTTGCGCTGGTTCGAGTCCCTGTGGGGAAAGAAATTTTCTCATGGAATTTGGGCCAGCATCGGTGCCTACCCAGCACCGTGAGACATTTGGGTAGCTACAATAAGTAGCGATTCTAGGTTGAAAAGGCCAGCTATAATGGCTGGGGAACCCGACATGCTGACCACATGTCACCCCTACACTGGCTAGATAATCGTCTACCTCTGTGATTAACACATATGGATGTGAGGCCAGTAGCCGGATGGTAGGCCAAGGGCTTTCTAGGCTGTCGTCCTTGGAGTAATTCCTAACTTTTTCACACCTAACTTATTTCTTTAAAGAAGGTTTTACTGCACATAATTTTTTTCCCAGTGCAACAAGGCTGTCTTAAGGTATTTAGGACAACCTGGTTGCACTGGGAAAAAATTATGTGTTCTCCCAAAATTAGCGGAATTGTAATCCACTTCCAAGATTGGGGCTTCCGAATGACTGAGTTACGTTATCCCGATGACATGATGGGAGACAAATAACCCTTCCGAACATATTTTGAGGTTTTTAAAATATAAAAAATGTAATATTTTGGGCCTCGAAGGGTTATCTGTCCTTGCATGGAAATAAAATATTTATCAGTAGTCCTAATAACTCCAAGAAGAAAAAATCCATGGCGCAATAGGTCTAGAAAGCATTTACAGAGATGAACGATCACCCAGCCAGTATAGGGTGAAAAGTGGTCAGCATACCGGATCTCCAGCCATTATATCTGATTTTCTGAATCTGGAGCCGCTATGATGCTGGTTGGACACCACTCCCATACTGCCCGAAATTCAATGAGAAAATTTATTTCTCCATGGGGACTCTTAGATCTGCGCTAAGACACGATGCCTTAGATCATTGGCGCGTGTCTCAAAAGCTAAATGTATATTTTAATTTTATTTAACAGCAAATTTATGTAGCCTGAAACAAGAAAATAATAAAAAATAATAATTTTGAATCATATTTACTCTTATACAGACTGGGCATTAAAGTTTTTTTTAGAGTCAATCCGTTCCATTAGAGATTAAATGGAGAATGGAGGAAACTTATTCACAATGTATTCACAATTATTCTATACCTATTACTTATGTTATTGCCCTAATAGTGCCATGACTATTAATTCCAGGAGATTTTGAAGAGCAGATCACGTAACCATGTGTGGTGACGATAAAAATGTTTTTAAAATACTTATATGGAAGTGCGTGACAATAGAAATATCTTCAAAATATTTATAGGGAAACCCTTAAGGAAAAGTCCATTGGAAAGCTTTAGGTTTATATAAAGGGATAGGCTAATATTCGGATGGATCTTAGGAATCTGAATGTCGAATAAGTTATATGAAATGGACTGTGTTGTTTGCGGATAAGATACAGTGGAGGATCTAAAAGGATGCAGTATTCAACCTACGAGTTCCATAAGCTACAGAGTTAGTTAGATTTAGAGTCATCTATCAATTCTCGCAAAGATTTGTTAGTTTTAGTGACAACGAACAGTTTAATTAAAATCGTCATTAGCTCTTATGATATGTTAGCATGTTTACTTTTTAATTAATGACTTTTTGTGTGAAATATACTATCTTTATGGTGTAAGTTTAGTGTGTGTTTTTTTTTCTCCTTCTTTTTCTCTGTCCTAGTTTTACCTCTCACTTAGACTAATAGATATTTTTACGGTTCCCACTCTACATGGGCCTTACACTGGCACGACTGTCTGGAGAGGAATTTTAAACTCTACATCACACACGTACTATTTTGACAACGTCAGGATATGAAGTTCCTCCCCGAATGAGTAATCAGTTCAATCCAGGGCCTGCTCCCAGACAACATAACAAATAAGACGAAAAACACACCCTTCACAAGCACATTCATACATGGCAATAATGAATATGGTGTCCAGATGATGTTCGGGGACCGTTTGGACCTTAAAGTTTCCTAACATTTGTCTTACAGGTGAGGAAAAAAAAAGAAAAAAAAAACATTATTATGGAAATTTGCCCCGACCGGGTACGAACTCTGGCCTCTGCGTAAGAGGCAGCGAAGCTAGTCGGATACCGCAGCGGTAGACTGAGTTTATTTAGCGTATGAAATATTCTCGGTATGTTTCCCGACAAAAACATTTTTTTTTCTGGTCAATGCCATCAACTTGTTTTACGACATGCCTGGTATTCTCTAGTGACATTTGCGGAATTGTAACCCACTTCCGAGATGAGGGCACCTGGAAGATGGTATTACGTTACCAAGATAAAATTGTGGCTGAAACATGATAACGAAGAACAAGGAGAGTCCTTAAAAGTACCTACAATCTACAATGACGTAACAGCCCAATGTTAGGCCTTAACCACTCCTAGGTTAGGAGTTACTAGACTTAGTTAATTTAGTTACGCTTCATTTCTAAAGATATTATCATGAGTGGTATGCGGTCAACATACCGACCAAATGAGACATCTAGTAGGCAACAAAGATATTACTGGGATGATGCAGGTCGGCAAATTTTGCTTAGAGGCCTCTTTATTCAGGCTTAAGGATATTTTACAAGCATGAAAAATCTTCAGACTAGGGACACGCGGCTTAAAGTCCTTCCTGGAGGACTTGCTCCTTGGAATTTTCTTTCCTAAAAAATCCAACGACTTTGGCCGGTTTGAACACGTGACCCTCGGGACCAGAGGCAAGGAATGTAACCACTATTCTACATCGGCCGACTCCTTAAAGCTATACTTTACTTAAATTCCAGCCCATGGGCGACCACAGGAATAATTTCCTTTAAAGAAAAATTCGTGTGGTCTGAGCGGGAATCGAACCTGGGACTATAAGGCTAGTCTGATTATGCATATTAGAATTAATTAAAATAATTAATGTTCTGAAAATATATTTAATATTTTCCATGTGAATCGAATGCTTCAGGCCATTATTCAGTATCCTTTCCAAGCGTGCAAGAATTCGGTTTCATGGAAATGAGATATGCCTAGCTATATGTAAATATTAATTAATTTCCAGTACTTGTAATGCAGTACCTAGAAAACGTAATGCAATTACAGAATTCTAAATTAAAATGGACGAATGCTTCATGCAGACAGGTCATCTTTCAATTCCTGCTCCGTTGATTTTCAAACAATAACTCAATTAGCTAATCGCTTTGTATTCCATCATCATCTCCCATTAATAATACTGCCCAAAACATATCGAAATAAGTACAACAAAAATAATTATAGGTAATAAAATTTACAAAATATATCCTCATTTTATCTATCCTGTTTATCTAACAGCAAGTAACAATTTTGTCCACGGGCATAAAGGCTCCAAATGACCAAACAAAATTAATAGAGTCCAAAATTTGGATAATTACAGGTATGGAACATGCCCATCTTAACATCTGCATAATCTTTTTTAACTGAACACTGAGTACTGTAAAATTATCCGTCAGTATGCTAATTAAGTTTACACGCTTTTTATTACTCATCATCCTGAAAGTATTACAAAGAATGAAGTGAGTTTTTATAAATACAGCAAGGCGCACACCATGTGGGTACCAAACAACACAGCCATAACAAAAAATACAAACAAAAAATTATAGTAACTGTGATCACGGTACTTAGTCGGTAAAAAATAACAGGTGCATGTTTGTTGCAAAAAAAAGTTTTTTTTTTTGTCTCATGATTTTGAAAGCTTAGATTAAAAAAATACGACTGCAGAAATGGGAAAGATTGTTTAATTGTATAGGCTAAATATAAATGTAACACGTTTCGGAAACTTCTAATCAGTGCTTTCGAACAAATTTTTCTTCCACAGAACACAAGTGAAGTAAAATATTTAATAATATATGTATTTCATATAAATAAAATACTAATTGTATTAAAACTGAAAAACTTGTATTAATTTAGGCATATATATATATATATATAATGGTAAAAAATAAATGCGTGGATGGGATTTGAACCCGGACCTCGGGATTGGTACTCCAGTACGTTACGAATTACGGCACGAATAAAATCTATGACAAATGTTTATTTTTCTTTATATAGGGACTATATTCTCTTTTACGAGAGGTAGCTGGGAGCTCAGTCTCTACTGCCATCTAGATGCTCCTATAACAAGTAAGCAAATTAAAGAGAATATTTTTACTTTATAGCAGTGACGCTTTTTTTTATTTCGATCTTCTAATTATATATATCCTACGTACTAACGAATGTGTCAATGTTTGTGATTTATAGACTTAAACCGCTCAACCGATCCTCATGAAAATGCGTAGCATGCATGTTTTCAAGTACGGCGAATGTTCAGTCGCTATCTATTATGTTCTAGAACCATTAGGTGTAGGAGTTCACCTGAAACGATTGTATAGAAATCGCTCTAGCGGTCACAATTTTCGATGTTTCAAAACAAAACTCAGTATATCCTATTAAAATAAAGAGTGATAGGTGTTATCAAAAATGAAGGGGATGTGAAATTCGAAATTAAAAAATGACTCTATCAACCGAAATGTTTGGTTCGATGAAGTGTATACCACATAATTTAATGAACCCTTAATATCAAATTTATTTAGGCGTAGCAGAGCACGCCGGGTATTATGTAGTAGGCTATAGGAGCTATAATAGACTATTTAATTCATGCCCCAAATGGGAGTCAATGACCAATCACATTTCGATGATTTTTGATTTACAACCAATCACAGTCGTGTTTCGCCTAGAATTTACCAACTAAAGTTTATCATAATAAAGTAAGCACCTCATTTTTAACATTCTGAATAGGTCATAGCATTATTTTGCACTGAATGACTCTGTAGGAAATACGGCTACCAGATTGTGTGTATATATATATATATATATATATATATATATATATATATATATATAGTGCATGAATGTCAACGCACAGCGCATGCGGGAGTTAGTATAAAAATATTTATACCACCAAAAAAAGAAACCACTGTTTGCACTTTCTTAAATGTATTTTTTCCCAGGTAATAACATTCCAGATAAATATTCCGATTGAGGGTCTTTCCACTTTTCAGCGGTTGCCCTTTTACCAGCCGGCTGCTGGCCCTTCACATCCACATTTGTCAATCACAGAGGTAGATGATCAACAGCCAGTGTAGGGGTGACATGTGGTTAGCATGTCGAGTCCCGCAGCCGTTATAGCTGGTTCCTCAACCTGGAGCCGCTACTTATTGTAGCTACCCAATTGCCTCACGATGCTGGGTGGGCACCGGTCCCATACTGGCCGAAATAACATGAGAAAATTTCTTCCCCCATGGAGACTCGAACCTGCGCAAGTCCCGTAGCTCTGCGCCAAGGCTTCCTACCTTAACCGCTCGGCTACGGCGCGGGACCAGATAAATATAATTATCATATTTACATCATAGGACCAGAAATGAATTCATATACAGTTTGATGTGTTTTATTTATTTTTTCTCCAATAGAGTGCATTCTTACAATATTGCGTTCTTTTGGCAGTAAATAATATGATCTGGTTGCGGTGATGAATAAAAGAAGTAAATGAAGCGTACCAATCGTTTCTCATTTGTGTTCAAACCTCGCTGTTTACATTAAATATATAAATATTTTAAAATAACTGTATTTAAATAATGATTTGTGAGTAAACAGCTTAATTTTATTCGTTAAATAGTCCTAACAAATACCACTCTTGATTTCCAAATTATCTAGGTAAATTCACGACTCACGAAGCGAGTCGTGAATTTATCGATAATTTGGAAATCACTCGTGGCATTACTTATGATAAATACAATTCTAAATTAACTTCATTTCTTTTAGATTTGTGGTTTATAGATTATTTAACACGCCAAGAGGAAATATTTTTACTGGAAAGTTTTAAATCGTATGTTCATCAAATATGTTTCCTGTTCATTTGAACTTCTGAAGTTGACTATTTTCTAAATTTCCAGTTTCATTTGGGAAACAAAAAAGTGATATTTTCCTGTGCAATAATAACTTAATACAAAATGTCAGTTTTTTGCTAACTGAAATTAAACATTAAACATTAAATCATAAAAATAATAAGCGTACAGTGCGAGGGATAGGTCAACGTGTCAGGAATGGGGAATGTAAGAGGGGCATGGATACTTACTTTAGGAAAACAGAGGGAAAATGACCCAGTACTTTGGAAAGATCTTCAACTTTGAGGTGGGATAATAATATTAACCATGATTTGAAGAAAATAATTATTCAGGGAATGAGAGCAAAATATTATCTCAGAATAGGGGTTTATGGATAGCTTATGTCCGCGCAGAGCTCGATAATGCCAGTGAGTTAGATGTCAATAACCTAAATATTTGCCAAATCAATTTTTAAATTAGAGGGTAATTAATCCTCTCCTCCCGTATATGGCCTTTCTGCAATTAATTATTAAAATATACAGTACTAATAAAGTAGGCACACATAATACAATTCCTCTGAAGTATCAGTCACAATATAGGCTACAATTTTATATTAAACATATTTTTCAACATAGCTTCACGTGAAATGTAGGCCTATGTATATATTAATTGGTGTTCTCAGCTCAATTTATTATCTTATTATTATTATTATTATTATTATTACTAGAAGAAGTTCGGTTAATGTTGACCTTTCGTTTTGAGTGGACCCTGTTAATATCTTATTTAATTGGTACTGCCCTCGAATAGAAAACATTTTAACTTCTTCCCATCAGCAACTTTTACGAGTTCAATGTGATATTTATGAAAAGACTATTTTAAAATTGTTTCAAGCCAAGAATTAATTCTTAATTTCTGCTATAAATATTATATATATTGAAAGATCTCCTAAATATGTTATATTATGTAGGTGCTGTACTAATATACCGACGGGTTCGGTTTGATATTATGTGACATGGCGGCTGTATAAAATAATTAAACATAACAAAGGATTTCGGTTAATGTGGACCCTCAATGAGGACATGGGCGCACTTTACACGAATACGTATATTTTATCAATGAGGATGTTATCTGTAAAAACCATGCACTTAATTAATTTTATGTAATATCCTTTTAATTTTACTAAACACAAAGACCGTCGCTGTCTACAGATGAATGACGTGTGAATGTTATAATCAAAAATATTTTTTCAAAACGGTAAATAAATATCAACTTTTTAAATTACGATCAATCATAAATACTTTCAGATTAATCTGTGCCTGTCTGTATAAATTAATAGAGTAAATAAACTTAAAAAATAGTCTAAAAGCTAGGATGGACTCTGGGGTCCACTTTACCGAATATTGAGGTTAAAGTGGAACTTTCCTGTAATGTAAAAAGTTTATAAATTATGAATATGTTACCATATTTGAATAAAATAACTGCGCTATTTCATAGTTAATAACACTAATGATAATCGCTATATTTAAACGAAATTCAATCCCTTAATGAAAACAACAAAAACAACAAATTCAAATAGGGTCCACATTACCCGAAGTTCCTCTATTATTATGTTCAGCGTATAAAATGTCTAATGTGAATTAATTCTACGTTGAAATGTATTGTAATTTGTAATATATATATATATATATATATATATATATATATATGTAATTTTATTGTAAATTGATACTTAAATATTCGTGCCGGTTGAGTGGAATAGAAAGCCTTACGGTTAAATAAATACATAAAGAATAATATTAATTATTATTATTAGCGGGTTTTTTAGTCAGAAGAAGGCTCCTATCAGCTGTCCGAGATATTAAGTTTGTTAGTGATAGGATATCATACAAAATTCTAAAGGGTAAACGACATGATTTTATAATTGTAAATGTACATGCCCCCATCGAAGATAAAGATGACAAGATCAAGAATGAGTTCTATGAAGAATTAGAATGCGTATTTGATAGCCTTTCACGATATCATATGAAAATTGTCTTAGGAGATTTTAATGCAAAAGTGGGGCGGGAAGATATATTCAAACCAACAATAGGGAAATTCAGTCTTCATGAAGATAGTAACGACAATGGGGCTAGATTAGTCACCTTCGCCACATCAAATAATCTCATTGTTAAGAGCACAATATTTCAGCATAAGGACATTCATAAATATACCTGGACGTCTCCAGATAGATCATGTATTAGTGGACAAACGCTGGCACAGTAGCATCATCGATGTTAGATCAGTTAGAGGGACAGACTGCAATTCGGATCATCATCTGGTCAGAGTGAAAATCAGACAACGGCTATCGCTAATGAGATGAACAAACGCTAAAGATGGTTCTGTAAAATTTGAATTAAAAAACTTGAAAAATGATGAAATGCGGCAAGAATATCAAATCAAAATTGCTAATAGATTTGAAGTACTGAAATCTTCAGATGACAATGTGGCAAACGAAGAAGAAACTAATATAAATAAAGAATGGGAGGCTATAAGAGATACTATTAAATTGTCAGCATCAGAAAGCATTGGTTGTTTAAAAAAGAGGCAGAACAAGAAATGGTTTGATGAGGAATGTGCCGACATTATAAAGAAAAGAAAGCTAGCAAAAATCAAATGGTTACACGAGCCCAATGAGGTAAATTTATAGCAATTCGGTAGTATTAGACGGGAAACCACCAAGTTACTAAAGAGTAAAAAGAGGGAATATTTGTGAGAGAGGATTAATGATCTTGAAATGAATGCAAAAAATAGGAACATTAGAGAATTATATCAGGGAATTAGTATAGAGAAGAAAGGGTTTCAGGCTAGAACAAACATAATTCGGAATGAAAATGGGGATATGATTGCAGTTTCCAGGAGTAGGCTATATTAAATAGATGGAAAAGTTACTTCCATCAGCTACTAAATGTACATACAGAACAGGACATTGAGGAGGATAATTTACAGACAGCAGAAATGCTAGTCGCAGAACCAAGTGCATTAGAGGTTGAAATGGCGATTGAAAAATTGAAGATGTATAAAGCGTCAGGTTCAGATGAGATCCCAGCAGAACTGATAAAATCAGGGAGAGAAAAATTGATGACAAGATACGCTGGTTGCTTACTATGATTTGGGAAAAAGAAGCTATTCCAGGTGAATGGAAAGAATCAATTATCGTACCAATTTATAAGAAAGCAGATAAAACTGATTGCAACAACTACAGGGGCATCTCATTACTTTCAACTTCGTACAAAATTCTTACAAATATATTAGTAAGCAGACTTATTCCCTATATTGATGACATTCTAGGAGATCATCAATGTGCATTTAAAAGAAACAGGTCTACAACAGATCAGATTTTTAGTATAAGACAGATTTTAGAAAAGAAATGGGAATATAATAGTACTGTACATCAACTATATGTAGACTTCAAAAAGCATATGATTCAATTAAGAGGGAGAAGTTATATAGTATCCTGCTTGAGTTCGGAATTCCTAAAAAGTTAGTTAGACTTATACGAATGTGTCTAAATGGCTCAAAAAGTAGGGTGCGTGTAGGCAAACAGTTTTCAGACACTTTTGAAATCTAGAATGGGTTGAAGCAAGGACATGCACTATCTCCTCTACTATTTAATTTTGTACTAGAGCATGCCATTAAATCTTTAGAGAATGAGGAAGGCTTACAACTGAATGGTATTAATAAGCTGTTAGTTTATGTTGATGATGTAGTACTACTGGCCGATAGCGAGGAGATACTAAAGGCCAACACGCACACACTATTGAGTAACACTAAGAAATTAGGACTGGAAGTAAATATAAGTAAAACTAAATATATGGTCACACGTAGAAATTCAGTATATAATGGAAATGGACAGCTAATGACAAATGAGGGAAATTTTGAGTAAGTGGCTGAATTCAAATACCTAGGAACAATAATCACAAATAGGAATGAGATGCACAAAGAAATTAAACATAGGCTCAATTGTGAAAATGCATGCTATTATGCATTGCAGAGACTTTTGATGTCCCAACTCCTTTCAAAAAACGTTGAGCTGAAAATATTTAAAACTATTATTCTACCAGTTATATTATATGGGTGCGAAACATGGACTCTTACTTTAAGGGAGAAAAGGAGATTACGAGTATTTGAGAATAAAGTTCTTAGGAAAATTTTTGGACCAAAGAGAGATGAACAGACAGGTGAATGGAGAAGACTACACAACAATGAACTACATGGTCTTTGTAGGAAGCCAGATATAATAAGAACAGTTAAGTCTCGTAGACTGCAATGGGCAGGGCATGTTGCGCGTATGGGGAATGAAAGACGTACATGGAAGCTTCTTGTAGGAAAGCCAGAAGGAAAACGCCCAGTTGGTAGACCAAGAATGAGGTGGGAGAACAACGTTAACTATGATTTGAGGGAAGTAGATTATACAGGGAATGATTGGAAAGCATTAGCTCAGGATAGGGATGTATGGAGAGCTTATGTCCGCGCGGCCATGAACCTACGGGTTCGATAATGCCAGTGAGTAAGTAAGTAATTATCATCATCATTATTGTTATTATTATTATTATTATTATTATTATTATTATTATTATTATTATTATTGTTTAGTTGGTCTCCTGGGCTAAATGGAGATGCCTACCGCAGTAGTAGACGAATCGTCGAGTTTAAATAAAACTGGACCACGGTCATTTAGACCGGAAGATGGACTAAACAAGTCATCGGTCATAAAACTTACAATTTTCATATTATTATTATTATTATTATTATTATTATTATTATTATTATTCTTATTATTTTTATTATTATTATTATTTCATGTCATTAAATAAGTTGTAATTCAAGTGAAAAATAAAATTACTGTCATAGAAAACTATACATGTATCACAAACAATATAAACAATTATTATATTAAGATTTGCAATTTTCCAAATCGTATTATTACAGTTAATGCAAAACTATTTTTGAAACAATAAACTTTCGCCACCTTTCACTTTTCTAAATGCCAAAGACATTATTTCAGAAATCGATGTGTATTTACGATTTTATCCAATGAAATTGATAGTTTTATAACACCAGGAATACTTTACACATAACTTTTATTGAACAAGACGGGTGTTTTTTTTTCTTATTACAGTGGATTTATATTGCAGGATATCAGAAAGTTCATAGGTGATGTGAGCGAGATAATGACGTAAGTAGGGACCAAAGTACTGTAGGACATGAAACCACAGAACGTGAGCGACTGCTGAGGTGTAATAATTTGGCCCCCACTTGACCGTAGAGTCTGTCAGCAGTTTTAGTGTTAACGAAAACATTAGATTTATATTAGCGGTTAAAGAAAAGACGTGAGCCATGAAAACAACATGCGCAACCTGGTTTCCACAAAACGAAAAATAAAATAAGTGAAAGTGTGCAATGAAGAATCAGTCAGACATTAAATTCACCTTCAGACAGATTGTTGTTCTTGTCGTCAAATCTAAGTAAAGATAAAAAGTTCCGTTCAAAATTACGACAGAGGAAACATTATATGAAGACTACTTGTATAAAAATCCACATATCCTTAGTCAAAATAATGATAGAGCGAATATTTAATTTCGAGCTCTTGATTAAAAAAAATTGGATCGAAATTATTAATTTAATAATAATGCTTTGGAATAGAAATATAATATACAGAATGAAAAAAAAACTATATTTCAAGTTCTGTTACAAAGCATTTTATTATATGGGTCCGAAAACTGGACAGTAAGTAGAAAAACCAGCAAATAAGCTGTTAGCAGTAGAAATTGATTTTTTGACGTGATCGACAATAATTTCAAGAAGGGATAAGGTTAGAAACAGCACAATAAGGAAAATTATGCAAGTTGAAAAAAAAAAAAAAAAAAAAAAGCATATTGGAAAAAAATAGAAGAAAAACGTTTGAAAGAGAGAATACCAAAGAAGATCCTTAATTGGAAAGCTAATGGAAGAAGTGGAAGAGGCAGATCTAGAATGGATGGAGTGAGGAAAAGTATGGAAGCTAGGGATCTGAAGGATAAAGAAGCTCTAGATAAGAACCTCTGGCGACAAATCACTTTGGGTTGAAGGAGAAACACTGTTTTGTGGAATATTCCTAATTAAAATAACAATAATAATAATAATAATAATAATAATAATAATAATAATAATAATAATGACCATCGCAGAATGCAGATTTGAAATAATTAGAAACGTTGAAATTAGAAAAAGTATGGAAATTGAAAAAAAAAAAAAAAAAAAAGTGTTACAGACAATTGAAGAATGGCGATGAAGCTGATACGGACATATGAAGAGGATGACATCTGATAGAATCCCTAGGAAGATATTCGAATGGGGAATAGGTGGAAAAAGAAGAAGGGAAAGACCTAAAGAGGGTTTGATAGATGTGATGGTAGAAGTATGAGTGAACTGCGACTTACAGATGAGGATATTCAGGACCATTACAAATAGCCTAATACAGAAGACAAATTTCGTGAGAATGACGGGAAACCATTGTATTGTGAATAAATTCCAAAATAAAATTATCTTTTATAATAACTTTCTTCTTCCAGGTGGACACCATTTCAATATTATTTCTGGGAAACCTTTCTACTTGTATTCGTCGTACATGCGCATACCAATTTAACGGCTTAGGCCTATATCTTATATAATAAACTATTGAATATATATATATTTTTTTTTTCGTATGATGGACGAAACGGAGCTTGGGCAGGTTTTTCTCGGGGTTTTCTGAACTTGGGCAGGTTTTTCTCTGGGTTTTCTCCAGTTTTCTCCTGCCACATTTTCATCCCACTATTTCTCCATATTTATCTCAGCCATTTCGTTTCATTTCGCTCATCTACCCCAGTGTTTTTGTTTAATTGTGGACATCTTGCTGCTCTCCTCAAGAAATCCATTTACATTGTCATAATAATAATAATAATAATAATAATAATAATAATAATAATAATAATAATAATAATAATAATATAAGAATGCATTTCTGTTGACAATCTTTGCTTGTTTACTTGTAAAAAAATTTCCAATGTTGGTGAAAGTCGCGTCAGATTAGTGAATATTACAATAGGCCTACATTGTACTGTAAAGTTGTAAATTCCAACCTCTTTGTAAAATCGCAAAGTACTGAAATAGGACATAGGCCTAGTACCTATTATGGAAAACTAATAAAATCATAAAACAAGTAGGCTATGCCTACCATGCAGCCTATGGTTCCCCATGAGACCAGATGATTTGAAATACTTAACTTATAAATGATGAGTAAAGATAAGACAGCCGTTGTTATTTTTGTAAAAATGCATAAACGTGCTATGAAAGAGTTCCTAGCGCATTATCTACGCTTACAAGAAGCAATTCTATGTGATCGGAAAGCATCTTCACGTCTTTATGGATGGTAATTGTACATTGTACTGTAAAGTTGTAAATTCCAACCTCTTTGTAAAATCGCAAAGTACTGAAATAGGACATAGGCCTAGTACCTATTATGGAAAACTAATAAAATCATAAAACAAGTAGGCTATGCCTACCATGCAGCCTATGGTTCCCCATGAGACCAGATGATTTGAAATACTTAACTTATAAATGATGAGTAAAGATAAGACAGCCGTTGTTATTTTTGTAAAAATGCATAAACGTGCTATGAAAGATTTCTATCGCATTTCTACGCTTACAAGAAGCAATTCTATGTGATCGGAAAGCATCTTCACGTCTTTATGGATGGTAATTGTACATTGTACTGTAAAGTTGTAAATTCCAACCTCTTTGTAAAATCGCAAAGTACTGAAATAGGACATAGGCCTAGTACCTATTATGGAAAACTAATAAAATCATAAAACAAGTAGGTTATGCCTACCATGCAGCCTATGGTTCCCCATGAGACCAGATGATTTGAAATACTTAACTTATAAATGATGAGTAAAGATAAGACAGCCGTTGTTATTTTTGTAAAAATGCATAAACGTGCTATGAAAGATTTCTATCGCATTTCTACGCTTACAAGAAGCAATTCTATGTGATCGGAAAGCATCTTCACGTCTTTATGGATGGTAATTAATTTATAACTTACGTCACTTGTGGTCTCACCTTGTCTAATCGCATTAGTGAAGCCTCGTATAATTATATACGCCGTTCTTTGAGGTAGATTTTTAAAAGTATGATCTAAGCTTGTATTACTTACATACAGATTATTTGTAAGTACAGTAAGATGAAAATATTATTGTTTTATCTTATACGGCTATTTGATCGACATGCTCAAATAAACAGAATAAAATACTAAATTTTTATCTCGTAGAATCGTGTTCAGCTTTGAAATAACACTTTGTCCATATGATATTCAGCTGAAATCACAACATATTTTTACTTTATCTCCTAGAATATTTTACCATAGAAAGTCAGGGGCTACCAGACGTTAGAACATTATAATTCAACCTAAATATACAGAGTGTAAGGGGTATCAAAATATATATAATAATGTCCCAGTTGTCCTTTTGGGCATTTCTGGTGTTCTCTCCTGGCATTGGCGTAATTGTAACCCACTTCTGAGGTTGAGGCACCTGGAAGGCGGGGTTACGTTGCCCCCATGATATGATGGGTGATGATGATAGTAGTGTGCCAAGAGAGTCCTTAATACTAAGCTCAATCTAAGATGAATATGAATGATGATTGCGATGGAAATATGATGTTCGGAGACCGTTTGGGCCTTAAAGTTTCCTGACATTTGTCTTACAGGTGAGGAAAAACTCCGATAAAAACCTAACTCAGGAAACTGTCTAGCCCGGGGATCGAACCCGGGTCCGCTGCGAGACATATCAGTACGCTACCTCGAGACCACAGTTGTGGACGAAGTGTCAATATTTTAACTGATAATTATTCATGTCATAAGGAATAAAAAAGGGTTCGCACATTTTTTTTATAATTGCAATATTTAACTAATCATTGAAGTTTGTAATGTTGGAGATTTGGCAACATAGCTGGATAGAGGGAAAGGTGTTTACTCTGTATAGTTGATTCGGGACAGGGAGTCTGAACTCAGCTGACTTGTACCATAGCTTGCACTCAGCTATTTCAACCTTCTTGAACATGTTGCCACATCTGTCATTCCAGATTACTAGCAAATCTAAGCATGCATTATTATTTTGTTTAACCAAAATAACATAAATAACAAATATATTTTTAAAGTTAATATTAACTCCTCTTTAGGTACTTCAACCGATTAAATTGTTTTTACTAACGATACAAGCAGTTTATCGCAAATAAAATACAATTTTTTTTTCTGAGAAAACTATCAAGTTTTGACCCTATGTTGTATGGGTACTCTTTTATTCTGTAGATCGTCCCCGATGATTGTGAAAAGGTACTCATTTCCATTAGAGGCTGAGTCGACCCCAGGGCCATAGTGCCGCCAGAGGGTTTGGGTCAGTTTAAAAATCCTGACCCCAACGGGACTTGAATCCTCGACCCTCCGGCTTGTAGCTCAGTGCCTTAACCACTACGCTACGGCGTGCGAAGGGATATAAATTATTCATATATTCTTCTTCGTTTTCCTTATGGTTTAAGAATGCAGCTTGTTGCGTCCATTCATTCATCCATTCTTATGTCAATGGGAGTCCCTCTGTATTTGATAGTCTTCTGTTTCTCCTTCTTTTTGGTGTCCATTTCCTTATTCTCTAATATAATATTTTCGAAATCATATGTTTTTACGTTTTTATAATTAATTTCAACTTGTAGGCCTATATATTACAACACTAAGTTATTATGTAGGCCTATATAAAATTACTATCTCTCTCTCTCTCTCTCTCCCTCCCTCTATATATATATATATATATATATATATATATATATTATATATCCATCCATAGTAATTCTGCCCGAAGGCAGGTCCTTCGCTGCATCATAGCATTTTCATGCTATGCTTGCAGCTTTACTAGGGAATTGTAGGTGTGGTAGCTTCCCGTTGCTTTCCACACCGGTGAAGGATGATGATGATAATCACGATGATAATGATAAGGGTGATGATGATGGCCATATGATTTCGGGGACCGTTTGGGCCTTAAAGTTTTTCTGACATTTGTCTTACAGGTGAGGAAAAACCCCGATAAAAACCTCACCCAGAAAAACTGCCCCGACCGGGGATCGAACCCGGGCCCGCTGCGTGACAAGGCAGCACGCTACCTCGAAACCACAGCGGTGGAATCTATAGGCTATATATATCCCATACTTCCCCGCGCGAGGATTAGGGTGCTACCTAGCGAGAGTTCCGTATCAAAGTAATTTAGTTATGCTTATTTTCCTATAGATGTCAAAGAGTGATATGTGGTCAGCACATCGCCTCAATGAGACATCTAGTAGGCAACTAAGATATTGCTTGGACGAATGAATGTAGGTTAAATCTCGCACTGTTGTCTCTTTATTTAGGCTTGCTGTTCTTTAACTCAGAGGTCCGGGTTCAAATCCCGTCCAGGCATTTATTTTTCTTATCTTGTCATATATATATATATATATATATATATATATATATATATATATACACTAGCGGACCCTGCAGCTGTTGTCCTGCGCTAACATTCAATTCTTGTGTTATAGCCGGACGATAAAAATGTTACTTTTTTACCATAAAATTCACTAATTAAGACGTAGTTAGATATTATTAAATAATTCGCAAGACAACTCCTCACTACTATCTGTTGTGGCTCAAGAAGCGTGCATGATGACGCCACATTGTTTTCGCGCGGAATATGTTGATAATGCAGATTACTACACATCTGAAATAAAAAAAATCCTATAACCCGATCGCAGCGCCACTTACTAATACTGAATCTAAACCATCCAGGGACCCACTCAAACACACACAAAAAATGTCATCAAATCGTCCAGTCGTTTAGGCAGGTTTTAATGTCGTGTTTCAAGTAAACTTCCACTTCTAATTGTTGGATTTCGTTCATTTTTGGATATCACCTACCTCGGTTTATTTTAATAAGCTATAGCCTACCGGTACTGAGTTTCGTTGTGAAACATAAAAAAATGTGATTGCTAGAGCGTTTTTAAATTTTCACTTCAGGTGAACTCCCATACCTAATTTTCTAGAGGGTCCAATTGTGAATCTAAACATTCGAGGGACCCAATCACGCACAAAAAAAATTTCATCAAAATCGATACAGACGTTTAGGAGTTCAGTGAGAAACACATGCACAGAAGAATTATATATTGCAGCAAGCTTATGGTGTAGGCACGAGGGTCTCTTCAGGGCGTGTTTTAGATTAAGCTTATTTCTGGGTTCTACCAGTGTGAAGGATAAGGAATTCGATGATCAGTAACAATGAATTGTGTACTTCATTAAAAAGGGTTTATTTTGTTAACCTCTTATGAACAACACAATATTCACAACAAATTAGTAATAGCTTGTAGACTACTTGAGCAAATATAGACTTCCCTAGTATATTTATGTACGATAGATTGATTCACACTTTTAGGTAATAATATGGGAGCAACAGGCTCCTCTGAATACTCGTAATATTATAAACTTACCCACTCTTAAAATATATATTACAGTCAATATGCCCATTTCACCAATAAATGTTTAAAATGGTCAACAAGTTTCTACAGCCAAGCTGTCATTCTCAAGACCAGATATTGACTATATCTGGTCTTGAGAATGACAGCTTGGCTGTAGAAACTTGTTGACCATTTTAAACATTTATTGGTGAAATGGGCATATTGACTGTATATATATTTTAATATTGTATCACCAAGAAGATCAATTGTGTATTAAATTACCCACTCTGTTTTCGTAAGGGAGCAACTGGCTCCTCTCCGTATGTACTAGTATGGGAGCTACTTGCCACACTCTGTGTGTATGTATGAGCTACTAGCCACACACTGTTAACAATAAAATTTCTTGGCCATTTATATTCATTTCCCAAGGAAGTTTTAAAATTGGCTCAAGTACTTCTTTTAACAAACTTATTGTTTTGGAAAATCTGACCATTTTCAACGCGTCAATCAAATTTAAACTTTTATAATAAACATTAGTTTCGCTTCGATAGGTACATGTACCAGCCAATCCTTGAGTTACCGTTAACCACAGTATAACAACAACTTATTGTGTGGTCACATATAATAACCAAATTAATTTTAATTCCAAGAATTACTAATGCTACATAATGCCTCTTGAATCCAAAGACATAAAATGGAGAATATTTTTTTTCTTTTGATCCAACGTCCACTTTCTGATCATTGTTTTAAACCATGGTAGATACAACTTTCAATACACTTAAACACATATTTTGTTTACAATCTTTTCCAATTCTTAATGCTTAAATTCAAAATATCAACCCTTATACTTATATTAGTAACAGAATAGTCCTCTACTCTATATATATTTTCTTTTCTTTTACATTTTACTTTCTTTTTGACACACGTATTACCGTTTATTCCAACACTTTCTTTTATACTTTATTCAATTGCTGTATCACTAGACACTTGAAAACATACATCTTGCTGTTACATTCACACCATGCCATTCTTTGCGTGTTCGTATCCAACCGAGTACTTTTATCCCAATTCTTTATAAGGACGCAGTATTTGAAGGTGGAATACGCCCAGGCTTTTGTTTAAATCATTCATATGACCTATTTTGAATGTGTGCGTGCCAAATTTCTCGATAACTATTTCCGGGTCTTTCTATAATGGATCCTGTATTCGAGTTTTGACCCCGTGTGTTATTAGAATGATATCTATTCGACATGCACTCAGTTCCATGAAAATTATAATCAGAATTACGATTATTTGTCTCTATCTATCTTCGGGTTTTTACAGCTGCTGCCGTCTTCCCGTGCCAAACCTCCAAAGCCTACGGTCTTGGGCATCTTCGATGCTTAGCCCTCTAGCTTGCATTACTGTCTTCATGTTTTCCTTCCATGTTAACCTTGGTCTTCCTCTTTTCTTCTTTCTGTTAGGATGCCATTCATATAGTTGCTTCGGCCATCGCTCATCTTCCATTCTTAAAACATGTCCTAACCACTTTAATTCCTTTTCCTCAATTCTTTCAATTATGCTTTCTTCTGCTTCCATTTTGTTTCTAATTTCCTTATTTGTGACACGTTCTAATTTAGACTTTCTGGCACTTCTTCGTAAATAATCCATTTCTAGAGCTATTAGTCTATTCTTGTAGTACTTATTGATTGTCCATACCTCACTTCCGTACATTGCAACAGATTCCACCAATGTTTTACCAATATATTTTTTTGTGTCTTTCCAAATATGCTTATCCCACCATATGGAATTTAATGATGATATTATTTTGCTACTCAATTCAATTCTATGTTTTATGTTCTCTTTGCCTATACCTTCGATGTTATCCATAATCATTCCCAAATATTTAGTTTGTTTCACTTGCTTTATTTGGATTCCATCTTCCAATACTAAGTTTTCTCTTTCATTGCTATTTATTGCCAGATATTCTGTTTTTTGTAAATTTACTGTGAGACCCCATGATTCATATGTGCTTTTCAACCTTTTTATCATGAATTCCATATCAAAATTGTCTTGCGCTAAAACCAGTTGATCATCGGCAAATTGTAATGTCAGCAAAAATCTATTGCCTATTGGGATCCCCATACCTTTGCAGCTTTGTTTCCATTTCGTTAATATAAATTCTACATAAATATTAAATAAAATTGGTGATAGACTGCACCCTTGTTTCAATCCCTTTGAGGTGTTTATAGGATTAGACATTATATTTCCCATTTTAACATAAGCGGAGTTATCTTTATAGGTTTGTTTAATAATTTCTATTAGGTTTCTGTCAATATTGTATTTCTCCAATACTTCCCATATTTTGTTCCTCGGAATTGAGTCATAAGCTTTCTCTAAATCTATCATTGTCAAATGGGTTTCTTCTCCAACTGCAGTCCGTTTTTCAATTAACTGTTGTATTGCAAATATATTGTCAACACATGACCTTCCTGGTCTGAATCCATTTTGATCTTCTCCTAATTTGTCTTTAACATCTTTTTGTAACTTTGTTTTTAATAACTTCGTAAATATTCTATATAATGTGTTATTTATACTTAGTCCTCTGTAGTTTTTTGCGTCTCTTCTATCGCCCTTCTTGTATATTGGTACTATGTAGCTTATTTTCCATTCATCAGGAATCTTCTGTATTGCAATGCACTTATTATACAAGTCCCTCAATCTACCTATTAAATTTTTTGGGCCATATTTAATTAACTCATTTGGTATGTTTCCCGGCCCTGGTGCCTTTTTATTCTTTAGGGTTTGAATTTCTAATTCTATATCTATTGTATCAAATTCCAGGGCGTTCATTTCTATGGATGGATTTTCTGTTGTTTCCATAAACTCATTTCTAGTTTCTGACAGTAAAGTTTTGTAATGTTTTTCTGCGTCTGATTTTGCTAACAAATTTATCTTGCTGGGTCCTTGGTTGGTTTTCAGTGTTTTTAGAAATCTCCATACTTCAGATGATTGTGATCCTCCTATATAACTTTCTATTTCTTGGCATTTGCTTTTCCATAATTTGTTTTTTTCTTCTATCACTTTCCTTTTAACTTTGGCGTTTGTTCTCTTGTATTCTATCCAATTTTCTGTTGTTTTATTTGCCAACCATTCTAAGTAGCATTTTTTCTTCTTTTTGGTTAATTCTTCAATATCATCATTCCACCAATCTTGGGTATTTTGTTTTTTATTTATTGTGCCTAATGCTTCTTTTGCTGCCGAATGTATTATTTCCTTTAATTGATTATATTCTTCTTCTATGTCTTCCTTGTAATCCAAATTCTCAATTTTAATCCTCAGTCTTTCTTTATATAAGTTTTTGATACTATCCTGATTAAATAAATACAGTTTAAATTTTTCTTCCTGCTTCGGTTGCATTGTTGATTCCCTTGCTTCATCATGCACTTTTTTCCCTGTAGGGAATTTGGGGATGATCTGTGCTGTGAGTAGATAGTGGTCAGAACCACAATTTGCTCCTCTTTTAACCCTTGAGTCCTTAATAAATAAGGAAGTATTTTGCTTTACAATTATGTAGTCTATTATTGATTTCTGATTGAGACTAGGTCGTTCCCAAGTAAATTTATGAATATCCTTATGGTCGAAAAATGTGTTTACTATCTTTAATTTATGTTGTTTGCACATCTCTATGATTCTATTTCCATTATCGTTGACTTCTTGTTCCCCATATTTTCCTACTGCTTCATCATTGTTTCTTCTACCCACTTTCCCATTTAAATCTCCCATTAGTATTAATTCTTCATTACTTCGTATTTTCTCTATTTGTTCCACTAATACTGAATAGTACTTTTCTTTCTGACTCTGTGCAGCATCATCTGTTGGTGCGTAGACTGCTAAGAACACCATTGTTCTTCCCATAAGCTTCATTTTAATCTTTAGGCATCTTTCATTAATATGTTCATATTCTGTTATGTTTTTACTGTATTTCTTTTTTACAAACATTGATACTCCTGCTTTAGCTCTTTTTGATTTATTTACACCTGACCAAAAATGTATGTAGTTTCCTAAATATGAATTTCCCGATCCTTTCTTTTTTTGTTTCCGTCACTGCTGCAATATCTATATTGTTCTGGAATAATTCTCCTGCTACTTCATTAATTTTGTTTCTAATTCCTCGTACATTCCACGTGCCTATATTCAATGTCCGTTTTCGTTGCTTTTGTCTTTCATACTTTTTTCTGTCCGGCTTTGATTGATTTGGTCTTTTAGCATTTGTTTTTTTTTTCTAATGTGTGGGGAGCTGGCCCACAGCATAAACCCCCAACCTGGAGGACCAGGAAAATTTCTGTCTGGGTTTTCCTCCCATAGCCTTTGAAGATCCCTCTTCACCGCAAGGCAGCGTTTCTCTATTTCCCTTAGAGATAGGGTTGCCTCTTCCGCCAGATCCGCCGTGATGAAGGACTCCTTCTGCGCCGACTCTGCCGTTGAGGTCTTCACCGTAACCCTGGCTAGGGGCCCTTACAGAGTACTATCAGTCGGAGCCAACTGAACCCTGGTTTTTTAACGAGGTTGTTACTCCTCCCCCTCCTCCTTTCTCATCCGGGCTTGGGACCGGCCATGGCGGAGTTGCTTACATGATTATCGTAACTGTGATCACTTATCCGATCATTTCTAATGTCTGTGTCGCGATAAGGCATATACCAATTTTCTACAATTCTACCATCTACTAAGGGCCTATGCTGTACTTTAGCACCCCCGCCTATACTACACATATATAAAAGCCTATTTGCATTATTAGTGGGTCGTCTGTGTTCATTTAGTCTATTATATTTCCTGTTTTCATTTATTTTATGATACTTGTCGTTCCTAGAACCGTACCTATTCACCCTGGAATTGTAATTATCCTTGACGTGCTACTTGCCTCTACGTCAACTGTCAAGTTCTTACTAGGGTGTTTATCTATACCAAAATTTATTCCCATCGGTACCATTTCCTTCCGGTCCTCTATAATTTACCCCCGTCTTTACATATATAGGTTCCAAAGTTTGAATTAATTCTAGCATATTGTTTATGTATATTGTTTATGTCACTTATTCTTGAAACTATTAGGCTTGGTTTTATTGATATTGGGTAATGATTTATCGCCATCCGTATTAACTCAGCCTCAGACGGGGGGGGGGGCGATAACAGTTTTGCCTTTTTCCCTAGCGTCAGGAAATACTCCGAGAATGTAACGCCGTTATCTCCTGTGAATATACCATTGCGCAATTCATTACGAATTCTCATCTGCCGTTCTGTATTAAAAAATGCGTTGCGGAACGCGCGTTTAAAGGTTTCATACTCTGTGTCATTTGTAAGGGTCACTTCTACCTAACTAAGCGCATGATTTACCTGACACTTACGGATTACATACATATAATGGTGAGTAGGGATCATTTTAATTTTCAAATAATTATTCAACTCTTCTAAAAATTGTATAGGGTTATCATCGTCTTTGGGGTCATATTTGGGCAATGGTATATCCAACAGATATGATTGGAACTGGGGCATCGTGTGACTTGTACATAGGCCTACACTTCTTTCTGCTATATCACTAGTGGATTGAACTGCTGGACTTAACATTCGCATATTATCAGGGGTTAAGTCGGCTGGTTCGTTCCTAACCTCTGTATTGTCCGAGCACGAAAATTCCAAGTTGTTTGCCTTAATTTTTACCTCGCGTGAGTATTTGTTAATTTTTTCTGCAATCGTATTTAATTTTTTGTCCACACCTTGTACCTGTCCCATTACATCTTCGAAACTTGATAATTTTTTATTTCCCAGTTCATTATTTCCCTCCACGATTCTCTTTATCTCTTCAATGTGATTATTTACCGTTATATCGGATTCTTTTTGGTTATTTTCCATTGACTTTATTTTATTTTCTTGATACTTTATTTTGCTTGTCAATTCCTCCCCCATTTTTTCAATTTGTTCCATTCGTTCTGTGGACTCATTAGCCAGTATAACTTGGACAGTTTCGTTTTCGTCTTTTAAATGATTAACTGCTGTACTGAGGCTCTGAACTGCATTATCAACCGTGACTACTTTCTCGGTCATGTTGTATACAACTATGTTTAATTTCTCTCTCATTATCTTGTTTTGCTCCATTTCGGTCCTTACTGACTCAATCGATCCAATTAATTCATATTTCAATTACTGATTTGCCGTTTGTATTACTTGTATCAGATATTCAAAATTTATCTGGGAGCTATTTTGCATTGGCGATTCTCGAGTTTCATTAATATTACTCGGGACATTTTCATTACTTTCTTGAGTTATCGACATGGAGCTTCCACAATGAACCTCATTTACACTTACATCATTTGTAATTGGAGATTCCATACTGTCCTGTCCTTGCGCGAACTCATCATTTAAATTAATATTTTCCATATTGCTAACTTTTCACTTTTGGCTAATCAACTTCTTATGATTTCTGAGTACCATTTACTTTTATGGAATGTCCAATTTTACATATATTTTGTTACAACATTTGTTTCATCTCTAGATTTGAAACACATAGGCTATATTTTATTATTCAACACTCAAAAAAATGTTTATCATAAGTAATGCCACGAGTGATTTCCAAATTATCGATAAATTCACGACTCACGAAGTGAGGAGTGAATTTATCTAGAGAATTTGGAAATCAAGAGTGGCATTTGTTAGGACTATTTAACGAATAAAATTAAGCTGTTTACTCACAAATCATTATTTAACTATAGTTATTTTAAAATATTTATATATTTAATGTAAACGGCGATGTTTGAAAACAAATGAGAAACGATAGGTACGCTTCTACTGCTTATTTTGTTTATCACTGCAACCAGATCATACTATTTATTGCCAAAGGAACGCAATATTGTAAGAATGCTCTCTAGTGGAGAAAAAATGAAACACATCAATCTGTATATTAATTCATTTTTGATGTCGTATGATGTAAATATGACAATTATATTTTTCTCGATTATTACCTGGGAAAAAATACATTTAAGAAAGTGCAAACAGTGGTTTCTTTTTTTGGTGGTATAATCAATTGCTACAAATGTTGACATGTAAGCACTATTATATACAATCTGGTAGCCGTATTTGTTATAGGCTCAGTCACTGCAAAATAACGGTCAGACCTGTTCAGAATATTAAAAAGGAGGAGCTTTGTTTAATATATGATAATCCTAACACTGATAAATATTTCGTGAAACACGACTCTGATTGGTTGTAAAACAGAAATCATTGAAACGTGATTGGTCATTGACTCCCATTTGGGGCATGAGTTAAATAGTCTACTTAATTATATTACTTTTCTAATTTTTGACTTGCGCGTCCACTGATGTCGCTGTCTTCAGTTGCTTCGATCTGCGTCTGGTCCCTCGCAGCTCAGCGTTTGCAGCTAATTCTCGTTCTTTCACCTTTCACCCACACTGTATCCGGCGTCGTGTTGGTCATTGTAACCTGGTTTTCTCGATTACTCTGTTACTAATTTATTTTTGTCTATCACCCGGCAATTAATCTATTGTTCGGGCCTCACGTTGGGCGCCATTTGCAGCAAGCTTATGGTGTAGGCACGCGGATCTCTTCAGGGCATGTTTTGTATTAAGCTTATTTCTGGGTTCTACCGGTGTGAAGGATAAGGAATTCGATGATCAGTAACAATGAGTTGTGTAATTAATTAAGAAGGGTTTATTTTGTTAACCTCTTATGAATAACACAATATTCACAACAAATTAGTACTAGCTTATAGACTACTTGAGCAAATATAGACTTCCCTAGTATATTTACGTACGATATATTGATTCACACTTTTAGGTAATAATATGGGCGCAACAGACTCCTCTGAATACTCGTAATATGATAAACTAGCCCACTCTGTTTTCAATACGGGAGTTACTGGCTCCTCTCTGTATGTATTCGTATGGGAGCTACTGGCCACACTCTGTGTGTGTATGAGCTACTACCCACACTCTGTTAACAATAAAATTTCTTGGCCTTTTATATTTATTTTCCAAGGAAGTTTTAAAATTGGCTCAAGTATTCCTTTTAACAAATTTATTGTTTGGCAAATCTGACCATATTCAACACGTCAATCAACTTTACACTTTTATAATAAACATTAGTTTCGCTTCGCTAGGTACATGTACCTGAAACACTTGAGTTACCGTTAACCACTGTATAACAACAGCTTATTGTGTGATCACATATAATAACCAAATTAATTTTAATTCCAGGAATTACTAATGCTAATATATCTTATATATATATACAATTTTTATCTTTTTAGAGTTTATTATAACTTCTATGCCGTAGTTACTTTGTAGGCCTACAACTTGTAATCTATATTTTGTGTATTTTGTTGATTAAGAGGACCTTAACTCTACGAGAATAATTAAAAACATAAGTAACTAAATAACAAACTCACTGGCACTATCGAACCCGTAGGTTCATGACCGCGCGGATATAAGCTCTCCATATATTCCTATCCTGAGCTAATGTTTTCCCATCATTCCTTGTATAATCTAGTTCCCTGAATTCACGCTTAATGTTATTCTCACACCTCATCCTTGGTCTACCAACTGGGCGTTTTCCCTCTAGTTTTCCTACAAGAAGCTTCCATGTATGCCTTTCATTCCTCATTCGTGACATAACTATTATTATTTATTATTATTATTATTATTATTATTATTATTATTATTATTATTATTTGCTGATGATATGGCTTTGCTAGCAGAAGATGCAATGACATTGAGGAACATGCTGATGGAGCTGAATGATAAGTTCGAGGATTATGGGATGAAGATAAATATAAATAAGACGAAGGCCATGCCTATAGGAAAGAAACCAAGGAAGATAAACATGAGGTTTAAAGATGAGGCAATTGAGCAAGTGGAGAGCTTCAAATACTTGGGTTGTAAATATCAGTAGTAACATGAACTGTGGTCAAGAAGTAAAGCAGAGGATAGCAATGGCAAAAGAAGCTTTCAACAAGAAGAGAAGCATTTTCTGCGGACCTATGGCAAAATAATTAAGGAAGAGGCCAGTGAAGTGCTTTTTGTGGAGTGTAGCATTATATGGTGCAGAGTCTTGGACATTACGACGGAATGAGGAAAAGCGACTGGAAGCTTTTGAGATGTGGATATGGAGAAAACTGGAACGTATAAAATGGACAGACAAAGTAAGAAATAAAGATGTGCTAGACAGAGTGGGTGAAAGAAGAACAAGACTGGAACTCATAAAAAAAGAGGAAAATATATTGGATTGGCCACTGGCTAATAAGAAACTGCCTGCTGAAGGATGCTCTAGAAGGAATGGCCAACGGAAAGAAAGTTAGAGGCAGAAAAAGACATCAGATGATAGACAATATTAAAATAAATGGTTTGTATGCAGATACATCACAATCATCCATATCATATTCACCTTGCTAACTATGAAAGAGTTTTGTCTTAAATGTTCATGTTGCCTCGGAGGTGGCGCTGGCATTGAATTGATCACTTACCCGGGAAAGCCCTCCATGTCCTTGTTTAGTAAACAATAAGCGTGTGATTCAGAATATCATAAAAAATCTAGCCGACAGGTCGTGTCCCTGTAAGACACGTGTAGCGTGGGGCATTTAATAGAAGGCCTACCTAAAAAAGGGAGTTTTAAACGAAAGATAAAGAAATTATTATTATTATTATTATTATTATTATTATTATTACTATTATTACTATTATTATTAAAACTTTCGAATTTCTGCCTTTTTATGTTAAAAAATTATATGCTTATCTTATTAATGGACAATTCTTAAATTGGGAAAAGCATGTTAACAAAAAAAAATTCAAATTAATTTAAATAATATAGACCTGGTGCATGTATCCTTTTAAAACAATAGCCGGAAGGCAAAAGGAAAATAGCCATTGGATTAAGAGACAAAAAGCAGCATTCTCTTTTTTTGTATCCTTAGAAAAGCGACATACAAAGCAAAGAAAAAGCCCTGTGTTTTTTACCCGAGGCGTAGTTATTTTTTACATCCAATTCAAGTGACACGATAAAAAAATTATATTTCTTTTATATAAAGCTAATAAGGATTTTGTGACCTAATTTTTTTTCCTTCATGGAGAAACATCCATCTGTTCCGAATTCTGTTTCAGTGTACAATAAAAAAAATATATTTCCAAATAAATAGCCTTCCATTCATAGAGAAATCCAAAAAGGATTAAAGGTTAATAATTTAAATCAATGTAATATCGAAAAGGGGGGTTTATAGCCAGGCAGATCTAAGCTCTCCATTCATCCCTATTCTGAGTAAATGATTTCAATAACTTCCTGCATACTTTATCTCTCTCACACCTCATTCTTGAGAAAAAACTATTTGACCCTTTGCTTTTTATTTTTATAAAAGAAGTTTCTATGTTTCTCTTTTATTCCCCATTAGGATATGCACATGCGCCGACCAGGCAATTTATGAGACTTAATTATTCGTGTTACAACTGGTTTCCCACATAGATCATGTAGCTTATTGTTTTCTCCATTCATTCGCTATTTGTTTGCCTTCTGTCCAATTTTTTGCTAAGTATAGTACTTTATTTCCCTTATACTCATAACCTATTCTCCTCTCTTAAGAAAATGTTCATTTTGTATATTTTTTGTTTGACATTAAGATAGCTAAACATAAATTGTCTATAAAAACATAATTCTTCCATGGTTCGAGAGCCGACTGCTGCCCTCACGTCTACATGTGTTAATCACAATCCAGTCAGTACAGGAGTGGCATATGGTCAATATGTTTTGTCCCCCAGTCATTACAGCAAGGTTTTCTCAACCTGGAGCCCCTATTTATTGTAGCTACTCAAATTTCTCATGATGCCAGGTCCCATAGTGGCCGAAATCCATGAAAATTTCTTTCTCGGTGCGGACTCGAACCAGCTCAAGTCCTGTACCTTTAAACGACACTGCGCTACAAACGGTGAAATATTAAACGGCAGGAAGGATATCTAGTTTTATGGAAAATAATTTAAATTTATAACTTTTCTTCAATTTCGTTCAAAAAGTCAAGTGTTCAAGTCCCGAAAAAAGTCAGGATTTTTAAAGTGGTCTAAACCTTCTGGAGGTCGACTAAGCTTCTAACGAATATGAATACTAGACTCTGATCTAGAAGTAAAGGCTCCCATCGCGCATGGCTCAAAACCGGGCTGACAAATCGTGCCGATTGTCTAGAAAAGTGAGAACCCTTATAGGGCCTATAAGATAAGAGTTTTCAGTTTGAATTATTATTATTATTATTATTATTATTATTATCATCATTATTATCGTTATTATTATCATTATCGTTATTATTATCATTATTATCATCATCATCATCATCATTATTGTTATTATTATTATTATTTTATTATTATTATTATTATGATTGTTATTGTTATTATTATTGTTATTATTGTTATTATTGTTATTATTATCATTATTATCAATATCATTATCATTATCATTATTATTATTATCATTATTATTATTATCATCATTATCATTATCATTATTATTATCATTATTATTATCATTATTATTATTATTATTATCATCATCATCGTCATAGTACATTCACGAATTTAGGCCATTTGTTGACCTGTTTCGGCCTCAAGAGAAACACCAGAAGTCTTTTGAGTGGACGTCCTGGTCTTCTTCTTCCTGCAGGTTGAATTATTATTATTATTATTATTATTATTATTATTATTATTATTATTATTATTATTATTGGCTCTCTAAACCTCGATTAAAGATATTCACACAGACACACAAATCTATCCTAACCCGATAGAATGTGCATATTTTCTACTAAAAAAGATCTACATTCCTAAAACCGGTAATCGAATTCGGAGTCTATTTTTCAGTAACTAGAAGCGGTGGCCACAAGAAAGAAGATAACATTTACCGGTATATCTTAAAACGTAAATAAATATTCAGTAAAGTGAAAAATAAGTCATGCACTAATTATGAAGACATAGTAATTCTCATTCTGTGCATCTTCGATACCACAATATACTATCATTAGAGGTGTTAATCTTTATTTTGTGTGTTCTTTGGGCAGTGGCGATAGTAGAAACCAACTGCCAGTTGTTACCACATTGTGAGATCAAGTTCTGTCATGCCTCATTGACTGAATTGGAAAAGGGCGTGAGACACAGGAAGAAAAAATACAATACTACCCTTGTCGGTGTATAAAAAAGTGGATGTTTTATTTATGTTGTGTTCTGCTAAGTTTACACCTCCATGTAAGTTGTTTCCATAAGTTCAAGTATGGATATGTTATTTAGTTATTTTTATTAGTATTTTTTCCTACGAAGCTGTAATTAAAAATAATTAATCTCTGTTAAGGGAAACATGGACTTACAAGAATATATGGGATAACAGTTTTACAATAAAGGAGTCCACCGCTGTGGTCTCGAGGTAGCGTCGCTGTCTAGTACCCAGCGGGCAATGGTTCGGTCCCCTGTCGGGACAAAGTCCTGTTTTTTTTCGCTATTTTTCCTCAACTGTAAGACAAACGTGAGGATATGTGAAGGCCCAAACGATCCCCGAACATCATCTCTCCGTAATATTAAAAGATTCTGGGCTATGTGGCCGTGGTCTACAACTAGCGTTTTTCTCTCAACTGCGGAGGGCATTTTCAGTGGCGAGTGCTTCTAGGTGTTGTTCCCTTGTCGTAGACTCGATTGTGAATGTCTAACACCACCTAGAAGCACTCGCCACTGAAGATGCCCTCCGCAATTGAGGGAGAAACGTCTGGAAGAAAAGCCGGTTATAGACCAGGGCCACACTGCCCGGAATATTTTCATATTATGATTACCGGCCGTGAAGCCTGCTTTCCACAATCATCTCTCCATTATAATTATCATTAGATCGATAATATTTGCCATGTTTAGTATGTCTCTGTGATTGAATGGTGCGTTTCGTTTTAAATGTTCGTGTTGTCTTGGATGAGACCTTGGAATGAGATGATCAGTCACTCGGAGAGGTCCTGCATGCCCTGGTGTAGTAAAAGAGTAGCCTATGTAGGCTATATGATCAAAAGTTTATATTCCCTTTCGCGACACGTCGTGTCACTGCGATGCTCGGGTGATGAAGGGCCTGTAAGATGAGGTTAAACATGATGGAGCAGATGAGGACTTAAAAGGAACTAGTGGAAGGAAGTAACTATTTTCACCAAATACTGAACAATTGCTTTGTGAAGAAATATGTATGAAGTTTTGTGGAATTCCAAATTTCAAGTTAATGTATTTATTATACATTTTAAAGTCAATATTTATTACTTGCAGTTCTGTGGTGAAAAGGCTACATAACAGTGAGCTACATGAAAACCAGATATAATCAGAATAGTTAAGTCTCATAGACTGCGATGGGCAGGACGTGTGGCACGAATTGGGATTGAAAGTGTCATGGTAGCTTCTCGTAAGAAAACTAGAAGGAAAACATCCAGTTGGTAGACAAAGAATGAGGTGGGAAAAATAACATTAACATGATTTGAGAGAAAAAGATTTTACAAGGGATCATTGGAATACATTCGCTCAGGATATGAATGTGTGGAGAGCTTATATTCGCGTGGCCATGAACCTACGGGTTCGATAGTGCTAGGGAGTTAGTTATTTAGTTATCATGGTTTGATTGTACGTTCAATATATTCATAATACTAATATAGGCCTACTAATTTAGTTTAATGCAATATACATCGGCCTATATGCTATACAATTTTAGGAATAACATGAGTATTTCAAATAAAAAATATACAAACGCACACAAATTTATGTAGATTAGAATTTGCTTAATTCAATAAAAGTTTAACTATAGGTTACATTAGATCTATCTTCGGGTATTTACTGCTGCCGTCCTCCCGTGCCAAACCTCCCAAGCCTACGATTTGGGCATCTCTTGCTTGCATTCTACTATCTTCATGCTTTCCTTCCATGTTAACTTTGGTCTCTCTCTACGTTAGATAGAGCCCTAATATAAGTTTTTGAAAATAGTGGAACGAATCACAAGCATCATCATAATCATCATAATTCCTCTCACAATCACGTTTATTAATGGCGAATGAGTTCTTCAGTTTTACGAAAGTGAGTTCTTTTTAGCTGAGTCTCTAATATGTTAAATATCTCCAAACAACTTGCTTTAATTCCTCCAATTTCCCACAAATTATCTCATATTCTAGTTAATATGTTTTAATACTGTTTGAAGCACAAGTCAGAAAGCTTATCTTAAAATTGTATTATCGAGTGATTCCCTAGGTGTACTTCGAGGAACCCAGGGATCAGCCAAAAATGTAACCTTTAAATTGGGGAAACACTAATTTGCCGAGCCAGTTATTTTAATGTGTCGGATCGCAGTGAAAACAAAATCATGTGTAACTGTAAGTTATTACTGTACATTGTGTAATTCAACACAGATTCTAGTGATTTCTAATAATTATTTTTTCTACTGTTTAATTTAAAAATATGAAATAAATCAAACCAATGCATCTTATAGGATACATTGACAATTTTAGGCTATTAATGGTTTAATTAATTGGTTTACTTAATTTATCTGACGGAGTTAGACCGTAAGGTCTGTTCTGTCATATACATATATTAGCAATTATGAATTATCTGCAACTTGATTAATAATACATTATAGACGTGAGCTACATAATAAAGAGATGACAAAAGTAATAAAAAATAATAATAATAATAATAACAATAACAATTCTAGCTTTCATGAAATCGGAACGAGCCAACAGTCTTAATCCCTGGATGATGATGATGATGATGATGATGATGATAATAATAATACTAATAATAATAATAATAATAATAATAATAATAATAATAATAATAATAACCTAATTGCTGTCTAGAACAAAGTTGTAACCATTTTTTTTCAAGTTGAGTTTTACATGGTAAAAGTTGTGAATGGTACGTGGGACTTCTTTTCATATAAAAATCAATTTAAAAAAAGCGAGGGTTACAACCTTGTTCTGGACAGCAATTCAATATATAAGAAATTCCAGGTATCATGTACTATTTAAATAAATAATATATGGGCTCAACAATTTTATTTCGACGCCAACTACACAATACCTCATGCAGACTATATTGGAGAAGTAGAATTATCGGTAAGTGTGACGTCTATTGTCCTTGTTACATGTACAAATAGCGAGTTTATTATAATATATTTAATTTGAGAATCCGTTTATACGTTTTTAAATCCGAAAGGATCTGTGATCATAAAAGTTTTGGAAATACTGCCATATTGTCTTCTGAAAGATAGATATATTTAGACCAGATAGTAGAGTCAATTGATAGAGTCCATCTGAGCGTGGGAGGAAGTTGGGATAAAAGAAAAGGCCTCCCTACTTATGTACAGACATCATCCCCTTTGACCCACATCGTAAGGACAAGGGATGGGGGAGAATGACCTTGAAAGGGGGGACTTAAAAAACAGGGAGAAAGAAAGAAAAATGTGTTGTCCGTCTGGCCACAAGCAGGATAAGGGTGGTTGGTCAACTGGCTGTTAAAAATACTCCACAGCTGCTAACAAAAACCCTTGTAAGAGAAGAGAAAAAAAAGGGGGGACAAAAACCAGTTTGATATCGTTCTTAAGATATTGCTTTCTATAAGAAGGAATCTAAGAATAAAATTTAGTGAAAAGCAGCTTACAACTGTTGTAAAAAAAACCGTTCGAATGAATTTAATTTCCTGTGCAATCAAAAAAAAAATCTACACTCATTCTGTCACTTAAATGACATTTTTAAAATAATATTCATATGGATTTAATACTGATAGGCCTATCAATAGATTAAAACATTATTGTATAATATTCCATTTTTTCCTGGTTAATGACTTAAAAATGCATGGTTTCAGGCAAATATTTTATTTCATTTTTTCTTTATTTATTTAGCCTGGCTTTTTTTTTTTCCACTCAACAAGATAAACATGCGTTACATCGAAATACAGAAATTACATTAGATACTAAACGATTATTTTGCCAAACTGAACAATATTAATAGTAAGATCCAATAACACAATAAAATTAATGATAACTAAAATTAAAACAAATAACAAAATATATACAAAGGAAGAACAGATCTTATCTACTATACGTGAAAAAAATACATGAAAAAATAAAATTATAAAATTAATTTAACAATATATCGCTTATATATATCATCATCATCATCATCATCATCCTGTATAATGGCAGCTGCCGCCGACTTCCGGAAATCAAATGTCATTCCTCTCTGTCCATCCATTGATCTTCCCCCAATCCTCTGATATTCATAGCCGCTTGTATCCCTTTTACCCAAGTTTTCTTCGGTCTTCCTCTCTTCCTCTTTTCCATTGGGATCCATTCCATAACAATTTTAGGCAATCTTTGCTCTGGCAATCTTTTGACATGGCCATACCACTGTAATTTTTTTTTATAATGTCAATAATGTCCGGCTCCTCTTGTACATCCATAATTTCCCTTATTTCTCTATTTCATATTCTATCCGTTCTAGATTTTCCAGCTGATCTTCTTAAAACAACCATTTCTGTACTTAAAATTATTTTCATTTCCCTGGTAGGAATTTGACAAACTTCAGCACCGTATGTTAAAATGCTTTGAATTATGGTTTGATATATTTGAAATTTTCTACTATTTGTAATATTCTTGCTCCACCAAAACGAGTTTAAAGCATCTATTGCTTGTTTTGTTTGTGCGATTCTATTTTAAATTTCCACTGTGTTATCACCTGAATGGTCTAATTTTGTTCCTAAGTAAGTGCATTCAATACTAGGTTTTAGTTCTTCTCCATTTATGAAATTTATATTTTCCATTTCTTCTCCTATACGCAGATATTTAGTTTTCTCTATATTTATAGAAAGTTCCCATTTTCATATTATTTTTTTATTAGTTATTTTCCATATATTCTATGTCATCGTGATCTTGTGCTGTTAATACCAGGTCGTCTGCAAAATTGAGTGAATATACATGTGTATTTTGGATTGGTATGTCCATTTTTTGACATTTTTTCCTGCAGTCTCTTAGTACTCTTTCCAGATAAATTTAAATTAAAGTTTTTAAATAGAGTTTATATATATATATATATATATATATATATATATATAACGATCATTCAACCCGTGTAGGGGTGACATGTGGTTAGCAAATCGACTCCCCAGTTGTTACAGCTGGTTTTTTCAACCTGGAATCGCAACTTATTGTAGCTACCCAAATTCCTCACGATGCTGCGTGGGAACCGGTCCCATACTGAGAAGCAATGTTCTCATGGAATTACGGTCAGTATGGGACCGGTTCCAATCCAGCATCGTGAGGAATTTGCATAGCTGCAATAAGTTGCGATTCCAGGTTGAGAAAACCAGCTATAACAGCTGGGGAGCCGACATGCTAACCACATGTCACCCCTACACTGGTTGTATGATCGTCTACCTCTGTCTAGATGCGGATGTAAGGCCAGCAGCCGGTTGATAGGTCTAGGACCTGCTATGCCTAACGCGCCTGGAGATTTTTAAAAAATATAAGACATTAGGTTGAAATATTAATACCATTTTCATTAAATGAAAGAAAATAAATAATTAATTGTTCAAAGAATATAATTAGTGAGATGTTTCTGTTAACTAACACACTGACCCCATCGAACCCATAGGTTCGTGGCCGCGCGGACATAAGTTCTCTATACATCCCATCTGAGACGGAGAATTTTATCCCAGTGGAACTCATGTCCGCGTGTCTTAACGTTTGTATTTTTACGGTGAATGATCTTCACTCTTTCGACCAAGGTACTTTTTTCGTCTGGCTTATCGCTTTCGACCTCTCCGGCATGGGTAATCCTTTCGGCAGCAATACTACCGTTGGTATAGCTGTCGGGATATGTTTCTGTTGGTTGATAAAACATTATTCAGTTCGTTACTGAAATGTGTAACAATTTGTCTCTGACATAAAGTGGAAGAGAATTCCATGTTCAAGCAAGGAGAAACTATAAAATATTGTAATAAGTTGTGTGATGAGTAGGGAGCGGATTTTATGTAATAAAAAATGCAAATGCAGATAGTACCTATATATTATTCAACTGTTTGTGTGTGAAACAAGATAAAAGACAGTCAAAAGTCTTACTTCTCATTATACTATTCAACTGTTTGTGTGTGGAAACAAAAACAAAAGTGAATCATAAGCCTAACTTCTCATTAGGCCTATATTATGTTCCAATCTTACCTTTTAGAACATAAAAATCTGCTCCCTAGTGATGAGGAAGTAGGCCTACATAAAGGACAATGTGCTGATGGGATCGGGTGCCTAATTTATGCGTATCACAGAGTCTAAAGAAGCGGTGTGATAAATAATTACGTGAAGATGTGTGTAGTATTTTACAAAGAAGAGATATGGAATGAATGTATCGTTCCTAAATAATTTATTTAGCCTACATAAAAATGTTTAATGTTTACACCTTTATCTGTACCTAAAGTTTTATTTTTCTTCTCCACTCGTCCCTATTCATCCACTCCATGTCCTCCAATCCTCTTGTTCTCATTCCAGTTCATAAATCCATCCATAGTAATTCTGCCCGAAGGCAGGTCCTTCACTGCAATCATAGCATTTTCATGCTATGCTTGCAGCTTTACTAGGGAATTGTGTAGGTGTGGTAGCTTCCCGTTGCTTTCCACACCGGTGAAGGATGATGATGATGATAATGATGACCATGATGATGATGGCCATATGATTTCGGGGACCGTTTGGGCCTTAAAAGTTTTCCTGACATTTTGTCTTACAGGTGAGGAAAAACCCCGATAAAAACCTCACCCAGAAAAACTGCCCCGACCGGGGATCGAACCCGGGCCCGCTGCGTGACAAGGCAGCACGCTACCTAGAGACCACAGCGGAGGACTAGTTCATAAATAATAATAATTATTATTATTATAAGCCGGTGATACAACTCGGAAAATCGAAGACTATCTAAATTAATTATAGGCCTATGGGGTAATTAGAGATAATGAAGTTTGGTGAATTAGAACTAACCGGGAACTACAAGCTCTATTAAAAAGACATAGATATAATAGCAAATATTAAGCCAGAGTAGTCGAGTCATTGGGACATGTATATACAGTAGAATGGCCACAAACTGAATCCCCAAGGTAGTGCTGGACAAAACTTGTCTGTGAAAGAGAATGTTGTAGATCCAAGATTAGATAGGTTATAATATTTTTTTTTATTTATCTTATTATTTAGTGAACATATTTAAGTAGTCAGAGATGACGTGTAGAATGATTTGAGAAGAACTGGATATAGCAATTAGAGGCAGAAAGTAGCCTATATGATAGATCTGAATGGCGAACTGTTATTCGGAAGCTTTAGTGCCGTAGAAGAAGAAGAAGAAGAAGAAGAAGATGATGATGATGATGATGATGATGATATCTAAATTAATAGCTCCAATGTCTAGCAAATGACATAACAAATATAATATCTAGGATATTTCGATGGGGAGGTCAAGTAACTCTAATAGATGACTTTATTGTTTTCGAATTTTTATGAGGAAAATACCTTTAGAAAGGCCTAGATGCAGATGAGAGGATAACATTTGAATGTATCTTCTGGAAATAGATATACATTATTTGAATAGGATTCAGTTTGCTGAGGGTGGGGGCAAGTGAAGAGATTTAGTTAATGTGGAATTAAACCATTTGAGTTTCATAAGCCATAGGGTTAGTTCTGTCGTCATCATAAGTATAGTGATGAGTTCCAGACTCAATATTTGGCGATTTTTTCTGTAATTTTACCGGGTAACGAACTCGGGAAATCTGTAACATTACATACGCTGACCAATACACTTGAGAGGAATACTTGCATTATTAGATCACATAATTTATATATTGTTATCTCATTATTAGAGCCATAAATAATACCGAGCAACAAAAAATAAACTTTTTTGTCTTAAAAAATATTTTTTCTCCTGAATTCAAATATGAAATCGGGTTTTCCCATCACGCGAGGTTTCCGAGAGACAGGAAGTTATAATTTCAAACACTTTAATATTATTCTACATTCGTAACTACATAATATTCGAACATTCGGACTCACCTAGAAAGTAAGAAATGACGATTTTCTGCTATATTTCGCCTGTGGAGCATCCCTCTTGATGGTCCAACAATAATCGGCCAGCATATTAGGATTCCATTTGCCTTGATACCTCTTTTCCATAGCTGAAATCATTTGAGTTGGCCCATTTGGTTTTATTTTACAATGGACAAATGGACGAAAAAACTTTTATTAAAAAATAATTATTTAAATCCATTAATTGAAATTGAAATAAAGAAAATTCTGGGTGATGAAGAAATTCTGAATACATATTTGAAAACACGATAAAAATAACTGCATTAAATACAACTGTTGGTACTCATGAGACAAAAATCATGTTGATCAGTGTAATTTGAGTGTTTGTAATATGAATAAATACAAAGGTTAGAAATATACAGTAAAATTAATATGTATAGGGTATTCCAAATTTGGTTACTTATTAACTGTTGGCAATCCGAAACATATCCCATCATTAGCAAGAAATTAAATAACATATTATACTTAGATATGGAAGGAACAAAATGTATGCCTCCTGTGAGGTTTGAACTCACGACCCCTGGTTTACAAGACCAGTGCTCTGCCACTGAGCTAAAGAGGCGATGTTTGAGTCGGTACAATTAAGAGAACACATGATTCAACACAATAGCATTAATCGTCTAGGGCGGATATAATTAAATAAATGTATACACTGATAAGATAACTTTGACCTCGCTTTTATCATTTCGCTATTCTAATGATCTATAGCAAACTTATCATAAGTAATGCCACGAGTGATTTCCAAATTATCGATAAATTCACGACTCACGAAGTGAGGAGTGAATTTATCTAGAGAATTTGGAAATCAAGAGTGGCATTTGTTAGGACTATTTAACGAATAAAATAAAGCTGTTTACTCACAAATCATTATTTAACTACAGTTATTTAAAAATATTTTTATATTTAAAGTAAACGGTGATGTTTGAAAACTAATGAGAAACGATAGGTAGCCTACGCTTCTACTGCTTCTTTTGTTTATCACTGCAACCAGATCATACTATTTATTGCCAAAGGAACGCAATATTGTAAGAATGCTCTCTAGTGGAAAAAATGAAACACATCAATCTGTATATTAATTCATTTTTGATGTCGTATACATTTAAGAAAGTGCAAACAGTGGTTTCTTTTTTTGGTGGTATAATCAATTGCTACAAATGTTGACATGTAAGCACTATTATATACAATCTGGTAGCCGTATTTGTTATAGGCTCAGTCACTGCAAAATAACGGTCAGACCTGTTCAGAATATTAAAAAGGAGGAGCTTTGCTTAATATATGATAATCCTAACGTTGATAATTATTTCGTGAAACACGTCTCTGATTGGTTGTAATACAGAAATCATTGAAACGTGATTGGTCATTGACTCCCATTTGGGGCATGAGTTAAATAGTCAATAGAAATTAATTTATATAAAGTCATAACTCATAGTAATATTTTTTCCAAGGTACATGAATATTCTACACGTACATCCATCGATCCATAGTAATTCTGCCCTAGGGCAGGGTTTTCACTGCAATCATAGTATTTTCATGCTATACTTTGCAGCTTTACTAGGGAATTATCATAAGTAATGCCACGAGTGATTTCCAATTTATCTAGAGAATTTGGAAATCAAGAGTGGCATTTGTTAGGACTATTTAACGAATAAAATTAAGCTGTTTACTCACAAATCATTATTTAACTATAGTTATTTTAAAATATGTATATGGCACGCCGTAGCGTAGTGGGTGAAGGCACGGAGCTACAAGCCGGAGGGTCGAGGGTTCAAGTCCCGTTGGGGTCAGGATTTTTAAACTGACCCAAACCCTCTGGCGGCACTATGGCCCTGGGGTCGACTCAGCCTCTAACGGAAATGAATACTAGACGCTTGCTCTGGGGGTAAAGGCGGCCGTCACGCAGGGCTGACAACCCGGCTGACATAAAGTGCCGATTGAGCCTTAACCTCCTACTACCCCAAGGGCCTCCGGGCCTGTTGTGGGATCACTTTACTTTTTATATATTTAATGTAAACGGCGATGTTTGAAAACAAATGAGAAACGATAGGTACGCTTCATCTGCTTCTTTTGTCTATCTCTGCAACCAGATCATACTATTTATTGCCAAAATAACGCAATATTATAAGAATGTTGTCTAGTGGAGAAAAAATGAAACACATCAAACTGTATATTAATGCATTTCCGATGTCTTATGATGTAAAATGACAATTATATTTTTCTGGATTGTTACCTGGGAAAAAATACATTTAAGAAAGTGCAAACAGTGGTTTCTTTTTTTGGTGGTATAATAAATTGCTAAAAATGTTTTTATATTAACTCCCACATGCGGCATGTGTTGACATTCATGCACTATATATACAATCTGGTAGCCGTATTTCCCACAGGCTCAGTCACTGCAAAATAATGGTCAGACCTGTTCAGAATATTAAAAAGGAGGAGCTTTCTTTAATATGGTAATTATAACACGGATAAATATTTCGTGAAACACGACTCTGATTGGTTGTAAAACAGAAATCATTGAAACGTGATTGGTCATTGAGTCACAATTGGGGCATGAGTTAAATAGTCGGTGTAGTAGCTTCCCGTTGCTCTCCACGCCGTGAAGGATGATGTTGATAATGATAAGGATGATGATGATGGCCGTATGATTTTCGGGGACCATTGAGCCCTAAGTTTCCTGACATTTGCCTTACAGGTGAGGAAAAACTCCGAAAAAAAAAGCCTCACCCAGGAGCCTGTCCCGACCGGGAATCAAACCCGGGCCCGCTGCGTGACAAGGCAGCACGCTACCTCGAGACAACAAAGACGGGTCTACACGTACAGCATATCCTATTTATAAGAGATAATAATAAGGAAAAGATAAGCTTGACAAAATGACATCTGAAAATAAATAATGAAGTAATTACTTTTGGATACGTGGTGTTATTTTGTAGACCTGCTCTAAAAATTATGTATTACTTATTTGGAAATACAGTACATTTTTGTAAAAGTTCAACTAAATCAATCTTAATTAATAATTTAATTCATAAACACACATCATATAGTGTATATTACGAGGCCCAGGCATTGAGGTACTGCTTCGGGGAGGCCCTAGAATCTAGGGCCTCGATGTATGGTAAAAAATTATGTCTGTGATCCACAATTTAAAATTCCTCTCCCGACAGGTCGTGGCGTTGTAAGGCCGGGGTGGTGTATGGCACGTAAGAAGTACCTGTAATGTGAGAGGTTAAACTGAGTTAAAGAAGAAGAATAAAATAAATTCAATGTTCACTGTTTGTGTTATCTATTTATGTAATCGTCTCCAAGTTACCCAGGAAGTAGTTGACATACTATCATAAGTAATGCCACGAGTGATTTCCAAATTATCGATAAATTCACGACTCACGAAGTGAGGAGTGAATTTATCTAGAGAATTTGGAAATCAAGAGTGGCATTTGTTAGGACTATTTAACGAATAAAATAAAGCTGTTTACTCACAAATCATTATTTAACTACAGTTATTTAAAAATATTTTTATATTTAAAGTAAACGGTGATGTTTGAAAACTAATGAGAAACGATAGGTAGCCTACGCTTCTACTGCTTCTTTTGTTTATCACTGCAACCAGATCATACTATTTATTGCCAAAGGAACGCAATATTGTAAGAATGCTCTCTAGTGGAGAAAAAATGAAACACATCAATCTGTATATTAATTCATTTTTGATGTCGTATACATTTAAGAAAGTGCAAACAGTGGTTTCGTTTTTTTGGTGGTATAATCAATTGCTACAAATGTTGACATGTAAGCACTATTATATACAATCTGGTAGCCGTATTTGTTATAGGCTCAGTCACTGCAAAATAACGGTCAGACCTGTTCAGAATATTAAAAAGGAGGAGCTTTGCTTAATATATGATAATCCTAACGTTGATAATTATTTCGTGAAACACGTCTCTGATTGGTTGTAATACAGAAATCATTGAAACGTGATTGGTCATTGACTCCCATTTGGGGCATGAGTTAAATAGTCAATAGAAATTAATTTATATAAAGTCATAACTCATAGTATATTTTTTTCCAAGGTACATGAATATTCTACACGTACATCCATCGATCCATAGTAATTCTGCCCTAGGGCAGGGTTTTCACTGCAATCATAGTATTTTCATGCTATACTTTGCAGCTTTACTAGGGAATTATCATAAGTAATGCCACGAGTGATTTCCAATTTATCTAGAGAATTTGGAAATCAAGAGTGGCATTTGTTAGGACTATTTAACGAATAAAATTAAGCTGTTTACTCACAAATCATTATTTAACTATAGTTATTTTAAAATATGTATATGGCACGCCGTAGCGTAGTGGTTGAGGCACTGAGCTACAAGCCGGAGGGTCGAGGGTTCAAGTCCCGTTGGGGTCAGGATTTTTAAACTGACCCAAACCCTCTGGCGGCACTATGGCCCTGGGGTCGACTCAGCCTCTAACGGAAATGAATACTAGACGCTTGCTCTGGGGGTAAAGGCGGCCGTCACGCAGGGCTGACAACCCGGCTGACATAAAGTGCCGATTGAGCCTTAACCTCCTACTACCCCAAGGGCCTCCGGGCCTGTTGTGGGATCACTTTACTTTTTATATATTTAATGTAAACGGCGATGTTTGAAAACAAATGAGAAACGATAGGTACGCTTCATCTGCTTCTTTTGTCTATCTCTGCAACCAGATCATACTATTTATTGCCAAAATAACGCAATATTATAAGAATGTTGTCTAGTGGAGAAAAAATGAAACACATCAAACTGTATATTAATGCATTTCCGATGTCTTATGATGTAAAATGACAATTATATTTTTCTGGATTGTTACCTGGGAAAAATACATTTAAGAAAGTGCAAAACAGTGGTTTCTTTTTTTGGTGGTATAATAAATTGCTAAAAATGTTTTTATATTAACTCCCACATGCGGCATGTGTTGACATTCATGCACTATATATACAATCTGGTAGCCGTATTTCCCACAGGCTCAGTCACTGCAAAATAATGGTCAGACCTGTTCAGAATATTAAAAAGGAGGAGCTTTCTTTAATATGGTAATTATAACACGGATAAATATTTCGTGAAACACGACTCTGATTGGTTGTAAAACAGAAATCATTGAAACGTGATTGGTCATTGAGTCACAATTGGGGCATGAGTTAAATAGTCGGTGTAGTAGCTTCCCGTTGCTCCGTGCTCCCACGCCGTGAAGGATGATGTTGATAATGATAAGGATGATGATGATGGCCGTATGATTTTCGGGGACCATTGAGCCCTAAGTTTCCTGACATTTGCCTTACAGGTGAGGAAAAACTCCGAAAAAAAAAGCCTCACCCAGGAGCCTGTCCCGACCGGGAATCAAACCCGGGCCCGCTGCGTGACAAGGCAGCACGCTACCTCGAGACAACAAAGACGGGTCTACACGTACAGCATATCCTATTTATAAGAGATAATAATAAGGAAAAGATAAGCTTGACAAAATGACATCTGAAAATAAATAATGAAGTAATTACTTTTGGATACGTGGTGTTATTTTGTAGACCTGCTCTAAAAATTATGTATTACTTATTTGGAAATACAGTACATTTTTGTAAAAGTTCAACTAAATCAATCTTAATTAATAATTTAATTCATAAACACACATCATATAGTGTATATTACGAGGCCCAGGCATTGAGGTACTGCTTCGGGGAGGCCCTAGAATCTAGGGCCTCGATGTATGGTAAAAAATTATGTCTGTGATCCACAATTTAAAATTCCTCTCCCGACAGGTCGTGGCGTTGTAAGGCCGGGGTGGTGTATGGCACGTAAGAAGTACCTGTAATGTGAGAGGTTAAACTGAGTTAAAAGAAGAAGAATAAAATAAATTCAATGTTCACTGTTTGTGTTATCTATTTATGTAATCGTCTCCAAGTTACCCAGGAAGTAGTTGACATACTATCATAAGTAATGCCACGAGTGATTTCCAAATTATCGATAAATTCACGACTCACGAAGTGAGGAGTGAATTTATCTAGAGAATTTGGAAATCAAGAGTGGCATTTGTTAGGACTATTTAACGAATAAAATAAAGCTGTTTACTCACAAATCATTATTTAACTACAGTTATTTAAAAATATTTTTATATTTAAAGTAAACGGTGATGTTTGAAAACTAATGAGAAACGATAGGTAGCCTACGCTTCTACTGCTTCTTTTTGTTTATCACTGCAACCAGATCATACTATTTATTGCCAAAGGAACGCAATATTGTAAGAATGCTCTCTAGTGGAGAAAAAATGAAACACATCAATCTGTATATTAATTCATTTTTGATGTCGTATACATTTAAGAAAGTGCAAACAGTGGTTTCTTTTTTTGGTGGTATAATCAATTGCTACAAATGTTGACATGTAAGCACTATTATATACAATCTGGTAGCCGTATTTGTTATAGGCTCAGTCACTGCAAAATAACGGTCAGACCTGTTCAGAATATTAAAAAGGAGGAGCTTTGCTTAATATATGATAATCCTAACGTTGATAATTATTTCGTGAAACACGTCTCTGATTGGTTGTAATACAGAAATCATTGAAACGTGATTGGTCATTGACTCCCATTTGGGGCATGAGTTAAATAGTCAAGTAAGTGTCATCATTTATCAAAAAATTGAATTGATTTTACCTAAAACAAAAGTCGGGAGCATGGTGTAACGAAGTTGATTAAGATAATACGTTACAAGCCGGAAAGTCGGGGGTTTGAGTCCCAGTGCTTCTGGCTGCACCATGGCCCTATAGTCGAGTCAGTCTTTAATGGAAATGAATACCAGTTGCTTGTTTGTGGGGTAAAGGCGACCGTCACTCTGGGCTGAAATCCCGTGCTGATTGTTTAAAAAAGTGGCAGCCTTGACCTTCTACCCCAAGAGCCTTTTGATGCCACTTTGCCTTTTTTTAAATAAACATACCCTAAATTGATGATTAGTTGATTATATTCTTATTCGTAGGATGATTTCAATTAATTGTTTCACATTTAATTAGTCCACCGCTGTGGTCTCGAGGTAGCGTGCTGCCTTGTCACGCAGCGGGCCCGGGTTCGATCCCCGGTCGGGGCAGTTTTTCTGGGTGAGGTTTTTATCGGGGTTTTTCCTCACCTGTAAGACAAATATCAGGAAAACTTTAAGGCCCAAACGGTCCCCGAAATCATATCGTCATCATCCTTATCATCATCATCATCCTTCCCCGGTGTGGAAAGCAACGGGAAGCTACCACACCTACAATTCCCTAGTAAAGCTGCAAGCAAAAAGTAAAGTAAAGTAATCCCACTACAGGCCTCGGGAGGCCCTTGGGGTAGTAGGAGGTCAAGGCTCCCACTTTTTCTAGACAATCGGCACTTGATGCCAGCCGGGTTGTCAGCCCTGCGTGACGGCCGCCTTTACCCCAGAACAAGCTTCTGGTACTCATTTCCGTTAGAGGCTGAGTCGACCTCAGGGCCATAGTGCCGCCAGAAGGTTTTGGTCAGTTTAAAAATCCTGACCCCCACCGGGACTTGAACCCTCGACCTTCCGACTTGTAGCGCAGTGCCTTAACCACTACGCTACGGCGTGCTCAAGCATAACATGAAAATGCTATGATTGCAATGAAGGACCTGCCTTCGGGCAGAATTACTATGGATGGATATTTAATTATGTAGGAACAATCAAATGCTTAAGAATTAATCGTTTTAAAAATTACATTAAGAACATTCATTGTAAGAAGAACATATCTTCATAGGTCCCCAGTATAAATCGAATTAGCCACTTTGTTATTTAGGCTATATCTATAATTTTCTTTAATCTAATATTGTTCAACTTAACTATTAAGTCAACAATGACAATAGACAAATTTGTAACTTTTTATTGGGAAAACCTTGAGAAATGACCACCAGTGAGAGCTAAATATAGCTGGGATGATAATTTTCTAATGGATTATAAGAAACTGAATGTTAGAGATGTGAACTAGATTCAGTCCACAAGGATAAGGAACCAATTAAGGACATTATTGAACATGGTGTTGAACCTATAAGTTCCATAAACCAGTTAATTTTCATACCTCATATCGTGAATGTATACCTACACGCTGCGTGATTTTCGTCGCTAATTCTACAAATATGATTAGGCATATTAATGTATTAGAGATAGTTTTAAAATATGTTCAAATTTTGAAAACTCGTACCTGATAAAACAGTCGTGCTCAACTATATTAACTTCTGTTATAAAACGTCGTCACATTATTAAAATTGAGTGACGTTTTACAACAGAAGTTGATACCGTGTTCTACCATTAATTATAAAAGTATAGTTTTAAAATATTCATAAAAATGTATTTTCACATCATATATCCATCCTCTACAGATGTGTATAAAATATAGCTTAAATTTCTTCTTCTTCTTCTTCTTCCTTTTATGTGATAAATCTAGTGGTCTGTTACGGTCTCAATCCAACGTTTGAAGGGTCAGCCCCAAAGATATCTTGCCTGATGGCTGGTAATTTAAGATTTGACATGGTATTCTTGTTCTGCTCATTCTTCTTACGTGAGATTTCCAGTTGTTTCTGTATTTTTGTACATATTCCATGACTGATTCTGTTTGTAATTCTCTGAGAATCTCAGTTTGGGTCATCTTCTTCTCTTCTTAAATAAAATTTGTAGGATTTTTCATCCTGTTTATTTCCAAAATCACTCCTCGGAGAAAGACGTGTTAGATGTGCATTCACTGTTTATCCCTCTTGACTGGTCTTCCTCTTGTTCTTCTCGCGTCCATTGGTCTATCTTCTTTAGCTCTTTTTTGCAAGTCGGTTTTCTTCCATTCTTTCTATATGACCCTTCCAATATTTTCGTCTATCTATAATAAATTTGGTTATGTCTTGATTATGACATGTGTCCCTAATTTCTGTGTTGTGCATTTTATCAAATAATGTTTTCCCCTGAATCCTTCTTAAGATTTTCATTTCACACGTGCTTATTATTTGTTTAGTTTTTGTTGCATCAGCCCTAGTCTCTGCTCCATATACGATAACTGGTCGAACTATCGTTTTGTGCGGGTTTTGCTTTCTATTAACATATGTTTGTTGCGCCAAATTAAATCTTTCATATATCCTGATATTTGTGCTGCTTTATCAGCTTGTTTCTTTACTTCTTTTATAAAAATTTTAGTGTTTGTTATTAATACCTAAATAATTAAATTCTGATACTTGTTCTATAATTTTTCTTTTCACTTCTAATTTGCATCCTACTGGTTCTTTTGATATTGTTAAGCATTTTGTCTTACTCGTGTTAATTTGCATATTGTATTTTCTGGCATTTATATTAAATTGATGTAAAGATCTTTGTAAATTATTTTCAGATTCTGAAAGCAGAACGACATCATCTGCGTAACATATTAAGTGAAATCTAGTGTTTCTCATTTTATAATCCAAACGTGGTGATATGTTTTCAATAATTGTATCCATTATAATATTAAATAAATGGACATAAAGAGTCACCTTGCCTGATGCCCTTTGAGAGCGTTATTTCTTCAGTTTGCTGTTCTTTTACTTTGATTACTGTTTTGCAGTTGGATAATAAATTAAAAGATGTGGGATAAGTTTTAGACCACAGACAAATGGAGAAGACTGCATATCAGTGAAGCTACGTGATCTTTATAGGAAACCAGATATAATAAGAACAGTTGGGTCTTGTAAACTTGGATGAGCAGGACATATGGCACGGATAGGGAATGAAAAAGGGGCATGAAAGTTTCTTGTAGGAAAACTAGAGGAAAACGTCCAGTTGGTAGACCAAGAATGAGGTATGAGAATAACATTAACTGAATTGAAGGAAGTAGATTATACAGGGGATGATTGGAAGATATTAGCTCAGGATAGGGAGGTGTGAAGTGCTTTTATGCCCGCACTGCCATGAACCATATGGGTTCGAAAGTGCCAGCGAGTTAGTTAGGCCTAATAAGAACAGTTGAGTCTCATGGACTAAAATAGATTGGTCATGTGGCAGGAATGGCTGATGAAAGTGGTTCATGGAAGATTTAAATAGGAAAATTAGAGAAAAAGCGCAATAAAGGTAGGGCAAGGATGCAGTGGGACAATAATATTAAGCATGATCAGAGGGAGAGCTTACATCCTCGCAGATATGAAACTCTGTGTTCGATAATGTCCATCAGTTACTTAGAGTAAAAAGAAGATAAAAAGAATGTTGCGATCTTTCGGTGAAACGTGGCCGTGCCGAGGGATACCGCAGTAAGCACGTTGGTTTCTGCAACTAAAAGTAAAGAATGACAGTAATTCATTTGAAGTGTTGCGTATTTTTTATTTGGGAGACCGCACGCGGGTGTCGGCCCTTGAAAGCCCGGTGATACTGGAGGAGAGGGTCCAGTGCATTACCTCATAGCTCATACTTTACATACCAAACACTTAAGTGCAACAATGGCTCAAATATCCGACATTAATAAGAACAATTCTAAGCTAAGAAGTTATGAGCCGATATGTGCACAATATTACAACATTTCAGGAAAGAGTTTTCAAATGTATCTGCTTATTAAAAATCAGGCTTGTCATAAACAAATTATAGGCCCTACTCTGATACTATTAAAATTAAAGTATTTTTTAAAGAGGAAGCAGGTTCAATTATTCAACATCTGTCATATTAAAAATTGGCCAAAATGTACATAGCCTATCTAACCATCCAACCAACATCGAATAGTTCAAATCTGAGGTTTGACCTTCCGAAGTCTTTGCTGCCTATAGGCCTAGTTCTATTTTGTAAGGACAGTTTCCATTTTCGGCAGTGAAGCAGACTGATAGAACCTCACTCTTCCTCAACAAAGTAGAATTCCATCAAAACACTGAAGGCTTTCGTAACATGTTCCATTGTCAATGAGATTAATAAATTATTTTCTATGAATGTTCTAAATAGAGATTTCAGGTCTTTTTGTGTTTTATAAAGTAACTAGAAGGGTGGTTCAGGGTGAATTTGAAAAGTATTCTTAAATAACAGTTCTAAACATTACATTAATTTCAAATTTGATTAATGATACAACAAATAATAGTTTGTCTATTAACGTAATTAAACTATTTTTGTTAAAATTAAATATACATGTTTCTATATTAATACAAAAGATCAGCCTCATGGGTTAGTGGTCAGCGTTTCTGACTACAGTTAATGAGGTATTGGGTTCGATCCCCAGTCAGACCATCCGTAAAGAGAATTATTCACGTGGTCGCCCATGGTCTGGAATTTAGGTTAAGGACTCTCCTGGCGCTTCATTATTATTTGACATATAATGTGCATAACGTAAATTCGTCTTCCAGGTGTTCCAATCTAAAAAATGAATTATAATTCCGCCAGTCTCAGGGGAGAAATCCAGAAATATCATAAATGAAAACCTGGTGGCATTGGACAAAAAAAAATATAATAATACAAAAAATATGTCAATTGCTCTTTGGTGTAAAATCAAAATATAGGGCCTATAATTTATTATTGGTTGTGTCTAACATTATACTATAGCCTAATAACATTGCCTATTTAAATCATGCCCCAAATGGGTATAAATGACCAATCACGTTTCAATGAATTTTGTTTTACAACCAATGACAGTCGTGTTTCACCTCGCTATTTAAAGAATTCTGTTTACCAAAATAAGGAAAGCTCCTCATTTTCAATATTCTGAACAGGTCAGAGCATTATTTTGCAGTGAAAACAAATACGTTGTATATAGAAAATAATGAACAGATTTATTCGAACTACACATTTGATAACTGTGTGTTCAATAATTGTGTTTTTAAATAATGGTTTAACTAAGCTGTTTTCGAAAAAAATATTAATAATCTATAATGTTGGTTATAATATACAGTTTGATGTATTTTATTTTTCCCCACTATGGTGCATTCTTACAATATTGCGATCCTATTTGGCAATAAATAATGTGATCAAATTGCAGTGGATGAACAAATGAAACATTTCTAATTTGTTTTCAAACATCGCCGTTTACATTAAATTTATAATTAATTTAAAATAACTATATTTAAATAATGATTTGTGAGTAAACAGCTTAATTTTATTCGTTAAATAGTCCTAACAAATGCCACTATTGATTTCCAAATTCTCTAAATAAATTCACGAGTCACTCGTGGCATTACTTATGGTAAGTAACAATAAACACAAAAATAAATTATTCAGACAAAGTGTGTTAATAATTCCACATTACTAAACAATTTTATTGTCACCTGATTTTTATGAAAAACTACAAACATAATTAAAATATTATATAAAACAAGTACAGTACAAAGGAAGCTTTATCAACTTACTGATTTCAGAAGATTGCTTAAAGTCGCATTTAAGTTAAGTAATTTGTTAACTCTTAAATTGAAAATGTATCTTATAAGACACGTTGATTTCGTTTATTTAATACTAGCGAACGCCCGCTGTGTGCTGCTACGCCTGAATAAATTGAATATGTTTTTATTATTTTTATTTGAATAAGTTAAAAGAAAATTGCGGGTTACTTAAATTATATGGTACACATTGCGACTATCCAAACATGATGGTTGCTAGAGCCAATTTTTAAAATTTTGGATTTCAGGAAAACCTCCACTTTTTATGGTCGGATTTCACTGAGTTTCGGTAAATAACTACCTCGATTTATTTTAATAGCATGTACTGTTTGGAATATCGAAAACTGTGAACGCTAGAGCTATTTTTAAATTTTAGTTTCAGATGAATTCCTACACTTAATGGTTTCAGAGAATAATACATAGTGGCTGAAACCTGTACAACAACTTTTCTATTCCTATTCAACTCCTAAAACTTGTAATTTGGCCCGCGAAAATATAAACAACAATTAACTGTATCGCGTCGTGTATAAAAACATACGCGTATTCGAATGCAACGTTGTGTCTAAATTTGAAGTCAATCGAGCTACTACTTTTCGAGCATTCTTTGCCCCCCCCAGTATTCCATAATATGATGTTAGTAGTCTTCTCCGAGAGAAACTCCTTCGTTCTGCTGGTTCTTTATTTAGGTGTGGAACTACACTCCTGCAGGCCAGCAATCTGTGTTCTCCGTTTTGTCGAGCATTGTAAATGGTATACCAATTTTAAATGCTTTGTGCTGCCTCTTCTTCTTTGTTTCTCGAACTCGGATTCTCCCATAACTCCATTTTTGATTAGATAGTTACGAATAATTTCTTCTGTTGTGCCATTCCTTATTCGTTCGATTTATAACCAGGCCTTTTTCTCCCCTGCTTGTAGGCCTGTGACCTGTTTGGTCCCGATTTATTCTTATACGTTGATCCTGTCGTTCGTCATCGGAGCCATTGTTGCCTTTTTTACGGTTTTTCTTGTACGTCACTTTGTTCCAGGTGATTTCTCGTTTCTCGTTTGAATTTACAACGCTGTTGCGAACATCTTCTCTGTAATATGATGTATACACGTTGGCTTATCTCTTGTCTTCTCTTGTTTCTTGGTCTGGCGACGTTCCTGCCTGGTTCCTCATGAACGTTAACTCTCTTCTGGTTGCTTTATTTAGATTGACGAATCTGTTTAGACTTTGATTTTTTTTCTTCTATTGTCGTATAGGGACTATACCTTTTTTTTTATAGAAAGTATATGCCATGTTTCTTTTTATGTCTGCCATGTCGTTATTTCTGGTGTTTATATCTCTATGCTGTATAGGCGCTGTTATCCTGGGTTCCAGAGTTTTGGACATTTGTTCGACAGATGTCGAAATGTACAATAACATAGTTTTACGTGATTTTGTTTACATTGCGGCCCGAAAAAATTAAACACCTGCAGGAAAATTTACTGAATCGCCAATTTAAAGGTTAGTAAAGATTTATTCTTGTAACTACATATTTCTGTATTATATTTATGGGGATATCAATAGCATCTAGCCCAATTTACAACATTTTAAAGGCCGTAAGTTTTATTGCAAGTGCAAGGAAAATGAACGTCTCTCTTTCACTTTCTCTCATTCTCTCGCTCTATCTCTTCTCTCCCCTCTCGCTCTTTCTCATAAATTCAATGGTGAACATACGGTGTATTAACACCACATAATTCTTAGCCAGTTATAAATTTTATCACAGAAATGCCTGTTACTTTTTCGCCTTTTATAAAGCTAAATTCGGTTATTACCTATTAACTCGCTTTGTTGAAAGCAGAATGGGATGTTAACGATAATAATGATACACTACTGTACAAGTGATAGGTAAATGCTACATCAGCGGTGTTGTTACCATAATTAACTTGAATTTTAATAGAATACAAACCAACTAAATACCATATCGTATTTTAAAAATAAAATTCGTATTTAATACTTTCAAAAATTACTAATTCTTATTATAGACCATTTTATTCATAAATCAATAACTTCACAAATCACTTAATTTTGTTGTATTAGCGTCCAGTAAGTTGTTCAAGAATGAGGTGGGAGAGTAACAATAACCATAATTTGAATTCAAAATGTATAATTTCCATGTTCATCAGCATGTAAAGAATTTAGATGTCGTCTGATACATATCACGTAGTAGAACAGTTCAGAATCAAATAAACACTCAGAAGGGGAGGATCCGAGTCGGGTAGGCCTATAGTCGATTTGACTGAAACTTAGTACTAGAAGTAGGTACTGTAGGTGCCCTTTCCAAGTTCCCTGAATATTTCACCTGAGTAGGCCTACACCATAGGAAGCTGTAAAACTTCCTCCAAACATTTTAGATTGATTATTTTTTTAATGAATATCAAGTTGGCGGTTTAGCACAGTGGTGAAGCGGATAATGTGCTACCTGGGGTTCGATTCTTTCTGTCATCGGTTTATTTACGTATTTATTTTTATTTCTCGCTATATTAAACTATTAACTGTCAGTTCCCATCCCGAAGTTAAGTTTACTCCATTCTAGACCGTATATTCAAAAAAATACGATATGAAATCTGCATATTTTGAGATGATATATAAAATAGGCCATTATTATCACATGAAATAATAAAAAAAAGTTATCCTCCGTTTCGGGAATATTAATATAAAGTATATTATCTATAAATTCATAGCATTACAATCAATTGTTCCAACCCAAATATTGAGCTTTGATTCAGTCAGTAATTCGTTACGGCATTATTTCCTAGATTGGGGTGGGACTTCAAAGACAAATCTTTTATCACTGCAGAAAGGTAGCTATTATTAAGATTTGTTTATGAAAACAAGTACACTGTTAACAATGCGTATTTATTCGGAATTTAATGTTCCTAATATTGAATTATTTTTTATAAACATATAGGCATATTATAAAAATATGTAATTTTAGGGATACCAATGCTAATAAAAACTTATATTTTTAGTCCTGTATTCTCATCCAATTGTTTTAAAAATGTTATTTTTATTTCTTATTTTTAGATTTCATGTAGTAGTAGTAGTAGTAGTAGTAGTAGTAGTAGTAGTAGTAGTAGTAGTAGTAGTTCCTGTAACTTCTCTTGGAATCATATGGACTTTGTGAAACCACCGGACCCGGTTTTTTGCCGAATTTCTGACTTCATTCCAACTTTCATCTTCTTTTTCAATGTCTGTTGTTACAGTGCTGCGCCATATAACTTTTGGTCTTCCTCTTTTTCTGTGGATTCCATTCCAGTGCTTTCTTTGGCACACTGTCCAGTTCTCTTCTGAAAATGTGTACAATCCATTTCCGTTTGTTACTGTATATTTAATCTCCTTCCAGATCTCATCCTGTAATATTATCCTCCACAATTCCTCGTTTTATTAGTTTTTTTGTCACCATATTCTCAAAATAAATCTTAGGCATCTGTTTAGATTTCAAATACACAATATAAATACGTTATTTTTTCATTCTTGTTCTTAGATTAACATCTTCCTTATGGGTAGCCTACTTTTACCAGTCCCACACCAACATAAATACCAATTGTGAATATTATAATTAACAATATTAATTTTTGTATTTTAAAATTATATGTGTGTATAGGCCTATATATATATATTGGACTGTGCGCGAGCACGAGCTATTATTCATCTGGTAATTTAAAAATATTATAAATATGAAATTAATTTACTTCATTTGCAATCAATTGGTGCAGCACTATAACAGTTATATAAACCACTCTTGCTTGTAATTCTAAATGTAGGGGCTATTCAGCGAGTCTGGCCAACCACCCGCTTCCAAACCTTTTGTCCGTCTGCCAGTTTTTTAAAAGAAAGGGATAAGAGGTCGGACGAGGGTGAAGGTTGAAAAAGGGTGGGTGTATGGGGTTGAAGAGGAGATAAAAAAAAGTCTGTAGGGTTTATCAGGGGATTGAAATTGACATAAGTTGAAGGCATGATTCACATACTTACGACATAATGTTATGATACAAGTTACATCAGAGACAGAACGTAGTCGCTAGAGTCGGTATCTTTCAATCCAGCAACCTGATTTCGATTCCAGGTGGGACAGGAGAATTCAAATTTCCACGGTATGTCTTGTACATATATATGTAAAAATGGAAAACGGTAAAAAGGTAAACAATGAAAAAAATTAAAACTTATAAAAACATTCAAAAATACGATAAAAAGGTAAACAATGGAAAAGACAAAAAAAAAGAATGACAGTAAAAATTAAAAAACTTATTGCATATAATAGTCACAGGTTATATATAGGCCTATATATTTCAGATAAGAAATACCAACGTTTTCAAAGTAGATAGGTCAATTTTATGGTTTTGAGTCAGCATTCAGCGAGGTAAAAAATTAGAAGAGACTCACTTCCACAGTATCAATTTTTTTTTTCAAAATTTCATCTAATAAATTGACCATGGATCGAAACAGATAGTAATCTGAAGTCACAACATTAAGGCTATAAATATGCTCAGTGTGTTAGCAGTAAGCAGTTCAACTCCTTCCATCTTCACAAATCCTGAGTTTTGTCATGGTTATTCGTGCAGTATGGATTCCGTTCGGGTTTGAACCCGACGTGTTCCCTCAAAATTTCATGAAGTAGTTCCAGTTGTTGAATATAAATATCCGCATCGACTCACGCCCGTTTGGAACAAATTCCCAGTGAATTACGCCTTCAAAATTCCATCAGACATACATTATACTAAAAACCGACATTAGGTCACATGAGATAACCTACAAGGTGGGCTATATAGGGTATATAATACCATGCCCTAACTTCTTTGCCATAATATTATATTGTTTTACAATGAATATTTATTGTTTTCATAATTAATAATTACATTAATTGATATTGTTATGTTTACAAAACATATAGCCCCTAGTAGCCTATATTTAATTACTAACTAGTTTGTAATTATTGTAATTCTTCTTAAGCCTTTTTCTTCCCTGTGCCGGGATTAGAGCGCTACCTAATGGGAACTTTTTGACCAAGTACATTTAGTTAGGCTCATTTACACATAGATGTCAGCCAGTGATAGGGGCCGGCCTAACGATTCGATGAGATATCTAATGGCTAACTAGATGTATTAACCAATGTATTACTGGTAGGTAAATTTTGCACAGAGGTATTCTTATTCAGGCCTGTGGTTCTTTTACGAACCTGAAAATCTTCAGATTCGGGACCCACGGCTTAAAGTTCCTCCTCCTAAAAATCCATCGACCACGGCCGCGTTTGAATCGGCGTCCATCGTAACTAGAGGCAAGGAACATAACCACTAGCCGAAAATTATTGTAATTCTTCCACTTAATAAATATTATCTTAATTTCATTCTTCTTTCATAGCAATATGTTTTCCGTACATACACATTTTTCTAGTATCATAGATTTATGAACGTACGAATACATGTAAAAATGTAAAAGAAATAACAATCCTGAAATAAGTGGCATCTTAGCAATATACAGTCAATCCTTTAACCGATAGATTTTAAATACGATGCTAATGATTTGACATGTTAAAGAACGTTGCTAAATAAATAATTATAGTTATCCCAAGCGGTAGTGTTTGAGACTCGAATTCGGGAGGTCCCGTTCGAACCTCTATTCCAAGTTCAAATCTCGATGCCAACCAACCTGACCGATTTTTTTCTGATTTTCTGACATAAAGGGAAATTCTACATTAACATTTAATTACCAGAATTAATTTCATCATAACAATTAATTCACATTTACTTACTAAATCAATGAGACTATCGAACATGGATATTCCTGGCTTACAAATAGTTTCCATGCTCTTCTTTCATTCTCCATTCGTGGCATATTTCCCTCATATCGCAGTCTAAGATTTAATTATTTCTATTACATCTAGTTTGCCATGAAGATAATGTGACTCACTGTCTACATTCACCTGCTTATTCTTCTCTCTTTGGTCCAAAAATGTTCCTTTATTATTCTCAAATATTCGTAATATTTTCTCTTCCCTTAGAGTCAGAGACCTTGTTTCACAACCGTATAATTGAAAGAAATAACGTTTGTATATTTTTATTTTAACATTTTTTTAGATAAGTTGGGATGACGAAGTCCCTATGATAAATAATGGCATGCGTTTCCGGAATTCAGCCTACATTCAATTTATTTCTGCACCTATTTCCTACTTGTATTTTTTCTTCTCAGATATTTAACTCAGCCACTTCTTCAAAATGCCCCTCATTTTCATTATATTATGTACTTCTACTTGTGAGCATCAAATTATTATTTTTATGAACATATACTTCCAGCTCCAGTTTCTTTACGCTATTTAAATGCTATCTTTAAAAATAGTTCAGCTTATATGACCTTACTTTCTAAATAAAGAACAACCATACATTTCTGAAAACAGTAACGTCGCCTAGCAACAAGCTAGTACGGACGCACGCTGGACCATAAAAAAAGAGCATAACAAATGCTGAATAAGCCTGTTGGATATCGTTTTACACGCCTACTGTCCGGCATGTCACATTTCTTGCTGTCACCCTCGTCCCTTATGGCGCTGAGATTAAAATGTTCATCCTAATAAATTTTAGCGAATTCCACAAGAATGAAGATATTGGGGTTGCTCTCATGAAAATATTTTTAAAATATTTGTACAGATCTTCACCGATCCTATTGAGTAGAAACCAAAAACTACCATGCCAAAAATGTATAAGTTATGTGTTATAATTACATTTTTGACATTGAGCAATGCAGGTCTAATATGGCATGAAAAGAAAAATAAATGTTACCTGAACTGGGATTTGAACCCCGACCTCTGAATTGATACTTCAGTGCGCTACCGATTAGCCCAAAATTTATTATATAATAATAATTATGATTATTGTTATAATTATTATAATAATTATTGTTATTATTAAAAAATAAATGTTTGTGCTAGGATTATCTGGATGATATAATCGGTAGCGCACTGAAGTATCAATTCAGAGGTCTGGTCAAATCCCGGTTCAGGCATTTACTTTTCTTTTCATGTCATATATATATATATATATATATGGACGTTGAAACAGAAGGATATACAGAGACTTAGATCTGCTGAAATGAGATATCTTCGGAGGACTGCAGGATACACACTACTAGATCACAAAAAAAATGAAGACATCTTAGAAGAATTACACATGGAATCTTTAGAAAACAAAATTTCTGATTATAAGTCAAGATGGATACAACATGTTCATCGAATGGAAGATCACAGAATACCCAAACTAATGTTAAGATATCAACCTGCAGGAAGAAGAAGACCAGGACGTCCACTCAAAAGACTTCTGGATGGTGTTTCTCTTGAGGCCGAAACAGGTCAACAAATGGCCTAAATTCGTGAATGTACTATGATGATGATGATATATATATATATATATATATATATATAATATAGAGAGAGAGAGAGAGAGAGAGAGAGAGAGAGATAGATAGAGAGAGAGAGAGAGAGAGAGAGAGAGAGAGAGAAAGAGAGAGGACTGTGTGTGTGTGTCTATTAACGCTCTAGCGGCCGCAATTTTTGTTTAATCGAAACAGCAGTTAATTAAAAAAAGTAATGTCGAGTTAGTTAATTACACAAATCAGACAATTAGATATAGAAGTTCACCTGAAACAAACATTTTAAAATCGCTCTAGCGGTCGCAATTTTTATAGTTTCAAATCGAAACTTAGTATGTATATGCCATTAAAATAAATAGAGGAGAGTTTTATCTAAATATCAGTAAAATCCGAACATTGAATTAAAAATTCAGCAAACGCCATGTTTGTTTCGTCCCAGTATGTTCCATACAATTTAATTAACCCTTAGCTAAATTTACAGTGCATCCTGAAAGAATCATTAGTTTAATTTATTTAATAATTTAATAAAAAATTAAAAAATGAATCGGTTTATATTATTTAAATTGGTGTCAAATTATACAACGATATACAAATAGGTAGGCCCTAATAACTTATGGTTGTACATGATTTGTTTTCACTGTTGATATATTTAAATAAGCTGACTTCAGAAAATGAGTTTCTCCAATTTAACAAAAGAAATATACATTCCGCAAACCAGTAAAATGGGATCATAAATTCGACTTCTTGAGGAATTCTCTTACTTTACGCGAATTTTTAGTTTGTAAAGACATATTTAACAAAATGATGGTTAACTTTTCACTTATCGGCACTTTTCTTTAAAAAAACAGGCAAGTAAAAAAAAGAATACAGCAGAGAAGAAAACTAATTATAGGTCGAGTTTCCGTTAATTTTATTGCTCTTATTTATAGACCCTTTAACAGTCATATCGACCATAGAATCTTCAGGGTGTGGTCAGTAAGTGTGTTTATTTTGACCAAAATTTATATAAATGACCAACCTCACAGTCTTGTAGTCATAGCTTCTGACTACACTTCATCGGATCCCGGGTTCCATTCTGCACAAATAACAAGAATATTTACTTAAAAAATAATTATTCCTGTGGTCATACATGGTCTGGAATTTATGTCAAGCTTAGGTTTAAGGACCTGGTGCTTTATTATCATTTATCACCCTTCATAACATTAGAGTTACATACCTCTGTCTTTCAGGCGCTCCAATCTCAGAAAATGTTATTAAGCCAATTTCAGGAAAAAAGTCATCATTCGTAAGACACCCACATATTCCGATTGAGGGTCTTTCCACTTTTCAGCGGTTGCCCTTTTACCAGCCGGCTGCTGGCCCTTCGCATCCACATGCGTCAATCACAGAGGTAGATGATCACCAGCCAGTGTAGGGGTGACATGTGTTTAGCATGTCGAGTCCCCCAGCCGTTATAGCTGGTTCCTCAACTTGGAGCCGCTACTTATTGTAGCTACCCAATTGCCTCACGATGCTGGGTGGGCACCGGTCCCATACTGGCCGAAATACCATGAGAAAATTTCTTCCCCCATGGAGACTCGAACCAGCGCAAGTCTCGTAGCTCTGCGCCAAGGTTTCCTACCTTAACCGCTCGGCTACGGCGCGGGACAGACACCCACATATACATATTTATTTATTTATTTAAAATACGAGGAATATTGGAATTCTCTTCTTAGTCCACCGCTGTGGCGTGCCTTTCCCGCAGCGGGCCCGGGTTCGATCCCCGCTCGAGACAAGTTTCCTGGGTGAGGTTTTTTCGGGTTTTTTCCTCATCTGTAAGACAAATGTCAGGGTACTTTAAGGCCCAAACGGTCCCCGAATATTATCTGGCTATCATTATCGTTAATGATTCATCTCATTATATTAAGTTTGGGTTTAAGATCTCTCCTGGGCATCATTACCCATCGTCATCAACCATCATATCATTGGGGTAGCGTAACCCTGCCTTCCAGGCGCCCCAACCTCAGAAGTGGGTTACAATACGCCAATGCCACGAGAGAATACTGTACCTGAAATTTCGAATGAAGAACAGGTGGCATTGAACAAAAAAAAACTTATTAGTCCATTGAGACGTGGGTGTCCCCCAATAGTTCGTCTGGCTTAACTTTGCAAGGCATTTGCAGAAAGAGACATCTCTCACTCACACCAGTGTTGTCGGTGTTTCATTCACCAGATATTAATAGGGGTAAGGGGGAAGACGAAAATTGACAACAGGATGGGTTCTTTCTTTTGTAACTGGGCAAAATTGGTCAAGGATCTTTTGCCCTTATCTACATCTCTCTTTTTGCCAAGTTAAGCCAGATATACTATAACACTAGATATCTTAACCATGGTAATTTACTTAAACTTTTTTTTTTCCCCAACACGTAGTGGCACGTAGTCAGCGTTCCGACTCAAAGAGCCATCTAGTTGGGACCTAAGATATTACTAGGATAAATATATGTCAGTTATATTTTGCACAGAGGCATTTTATGAGCCTGAAAATCTTCAGACTCGGGTACACGACATAAAGTCGCGCAGGATTTGTCCCTTGGATTTTTCCATCCTAAAAAAATCCATCGACCCCGGCCTAATTTGAACCCGCGACCCCCGAGAGTAGAGGCAAGGAACATAACCACTAGACCACCACGGTTGATATTTATATAACTACAATACTAGAATATGTAGGCTTATGCAGGCTACTCCAATGAATTCTGTAAATGTTGAGTAATATAGTCTAAAGATCAAATAACACTGAACGTACGGTTAACGGATGTGATGAGAATGGAAGATAAAGTTCCCTAACTTTTTCTTAAGATATTTGAAAGCAATTCTTTTGAATTACTATACAGGTTTTCACAAAAGAAAACTTGACAAGATGTCCGATATGCAACGTGGAACGGACAGGTAGTCATATTTCATTTCTATGACATATAAATACCACAAATCCATACAAATATATTATTTTACTATCTAAAAAAATGGTACCCCATAACAGACCATAGGTCAGGATTACTCAAAAAGCATCTGAATAAAAAGCAGAAAAAAATAGATGTGAAATAAAGAAGCATCAAGAGTTTGACAATGGACACACGATAGTGTGGACTAGAAGGCAAAGGACTCGAAACAGTTTCTACAAGGTGTCTAAAATTATACTTCTTTAATTTATTCTGTAGAGGAAACAAATAAATAAATATATATATACCCGTGAAAATCTGCAATATAATATATATATATATATATATATATTGCTTTTTATAAACACTTTGTATATTAAAACGTCGTTGGTGTGTAAGTATTAATTAAACAGTATATCCCCCATGGAAATACATGAGCTGTTCAATGGTGAAATTTTACCATTTCTAAATTTGTAAAAATATTCAATCTAAATAACTGACTCGCTGGCACTTTCGAACTCGGATGTTAATGGCCACGCGACGTAAACTCCGCATAGGCCTACATAGGCTAAGCTAATGTTTTCCAATCATGCCTGTATAATTTACCTCCTCAAATTAAGGTTAATGTTATTCTCCCACCTCATTCTTGGCCTGTCTACTGAGAGATTTCCTTCTGGATTTCTTGCTAAGAGTTTTCATGCCCTTCTTTCATTCTCCATTCGTGCCGAATTGCCAGTCCTTTACAGTTTACGAGACTTATCATTTCTTGTTACATCTGATTATCCGTAAAGATCATGTAGCTCACAGTTATGTAGTCTTTCTTAATTACCCATCTGTTCGTCTCCTCTCTTAAAGTAAGAGACAATGTTTCGCATACATATAATATAGGCCTAATTAGAAGACTAACCGCTATATATTTTTTAATTTATCTTTTTTAGAGTACTTGGGATGACAAGTGTCTGTGTAGTAGGATACTTAATAACATGCTTTTCAGATTAGATACCATGTTTAATTCCTTTCTTCATCTCATTTCTTTTGTAATTATTGTATCTGGGTATTTATCCATTTATATTATATAGGCTAATGCATTTCTACGTGGATAACAGATTTAGTTTTATTGATTTTTACTTCTATCCCTAAATTCTTAGTGGTTCTGGAAAGTATGTGTTCATTAGGTTTTAATATTTCCTCGCTATCACTTCTTAATACTATATCATGCCGTTAGCATATACAGTGAAACCTGTCTTAACCGGAACCTTTATAAGAAAGAAACCTGTAGAGACGGAAAAAAATATCCAGAACGGTACGATTTTATATGTAAAATCTGCTTGTATAAGCCGGAAATCTTTATAACACGGAAACGGAATGGTTTTTAAAGTATCATTAGTTAATTTTTACCTCAGTAAGACGGAAAATTATTCTTAAGCACGTTCTAATTGCAGTATTAATGACCACACGAGAAAATCCTGCATATGACGCTAATGCATTATATCGTTTTACCTTCTTGTGTTGCCATTGCATTGCGGGGATACCCTTGCTTATGTGTGACATCGGGTAATCCCTCGCTTTTCCTTGCCTGCTTACCTAACCTACAGGGAGTTAGAAAACTCTTCAGTTGAGTTCCTTCTCGTTTTTGTGTAATGGAGTTGTTTTGTATTGCCGTGCAAACTGTGCTGTGTTACTTACACTATTTTGTCTGTATTTCAGTTCAATACGTTATGTCTTTAAAGCGTGCATGTAAAACCCTTATACTGCGTGAGAAAATTCAAGCTTGTAATTTGGGAACCCTTTATAACAAGGAAAACTGCAAAGACGGAAATATATTTAAGGAACCGGCATGTTCCTTCATAGATAGGTTTTACTGTACCAACACCTTATTAAGTCCATTGTGTTTAACGCCTCCTTTCTTCTCTGAAGATATCTAGATATAAAAATGTTTATAGTTGTCATATAAAACAATGGCTGTTCCTTTGTTGTTGTATGGAAGTGAAAATTGGATAATGAAATCAAGGGATAAAAGCAGGATACAGACTGCGGGAATGCTATTTTTACGTAATGTGAAAGGATGCACAAGAGCGGATGGAATAAGGAATGGAACTATACGACAAGAATTAAATATATATAAAATTGAAGATAAAATCAGCGACAATAATAAGAAATGGACAGAACACTTAATAAGAATGAACAACGAAAGAATACCAAAAAGAACCTTCCTGTATAATCCCAGAGGAACAAGAGATGTTGCCCGACCACCTAGAAGATGGACTCCACTTTTAACTTCGCCGGAACAGGCTGCATAGCCTAAACCTTGTAGTAGTAGAAGAAGAAGAAGAAGTTGTCATCAGTTATTATTTTATTTTAAATTATCTAAATTATAATCACAAATCCACCGCTGTGGTCTCTAGGTAGCGTGCTACCTTGTCACGCAGCGGGCCCGGGTTCGAACCCCGGTCGGGACAGTTTCCTAAGTGAGGTTTTTATCGGGGTTTTTCCTCATCTGTAAGACAAATGTCAGGAAACTTTAAGGACCAAACGGTCCCCGAACATTATATGGCCATCTCAATCATCATCTTTCATATTCATCTTAGATTAAGCTTAGGATTAAGGACTTCCTGGCGCACCAGTAGGCCTACCATCATATCATCGGGGCAACGTAATCCCGCCTTGCAGGCGCCCCAACCTCAGAAGTGGGTTACAATTACACCAATGTCAGGAGAGATCACCAGAAATGTCCAAAAAGGACAACCTGGGAAATTAAAAAAAAATCTAATCACGATTAAATTATTCGAGCCTTTATAATAATTAGGGTCAATAATCTAAGTAATAAGAAAATCAAGGATATCCACCTCGTCTAATTAAAGCTATAAAAAGTTTATACGAAAATACAAAAATTCGTATAGATAAAGGAAATGGTCCTGGATAAACTTGCGTAGAAATCAACAATGGACTTCGACAAGGTTGCCCTCTTTCGCCAATACTTTTTAATATATATTTAGATTATATCATTAGTACATGGCAAACTTTTTTAGATGAACATTTTATGATAAACGGTACGAAAATGAACTGTCTTTTATTCGCAGATGGCCAGATCATTGTAGCTTCCTCAGAAAATCAACTATAAAGATCAGTTTATAAATTATGGAAACTAATAAACGATTATAATTTAAATATATCAACAGAGAAAACAAAGTCAATGGCATTTATTGGAACTCAGCATAAAAGGACAAAAATTGTAATTGGAGCAAACATAATTGAACAAGTAACTTGTTTCAATTATCTGGGATGCATAATATTGTACCAGCAAAATTTGGACATGGAGAAGAAATTAAGGGAATTTCAACAGATATGTGGTTCAATAAGAAGATATTTGAGAAATAAGACCATAAGGGAAACTCAATTAAAATTTTACAAAACAGTAGCCGTTCCAATATTAACATACGGGTCTGAGACTTGGCCTTTAACGATCTCTGATAAAAATAAAATTGAGACAATAGAAATGAGGTTTCTCAGATCAGTTGCAGGTGTATCTCTGAGAGATCAAAAGAGAAGTCAAGATATCAGAGATGAACTACAAATCTATAATATAAACGAGAGAATACACACGAATAAACGTAGGCTAATTGGTTTGAACATATACAAAGAATGCCAAATAATCGTTTATCAAAACAGCTGCATCATTATAGGTCTCTAGGCCGAAGAAATGTAGGAAGACCAAAACGTCGTTGGAAAGACGACCTGCACCTGCAGCATATAGTGCACCGCGGAGCGGAACGGGTCAACAGGCCCATACCTTGAAGAAGAAGATGATGATAAGAAAATCAATCTAAAAAATGTAGATAGTAAAAAGTATTCAGAATATCTTATGAATATATCCTATAGGCCTAGATACAAAAGGTAAAAGTAAAGCGATCCCTCTACGGTCTTAGTAGCCTAAGTCCTTGGGGTATTAAGAGATAAGGCTCTCACCTTTCAAATCAATCGGCACAATGTAGCCTATCAGCCGGGTTGTCAGTCCTGCGTGGTGCCCCCTTTTGCCCTAGAATATCCGTCCAGTACTCACTTATTTTAGAGCCTGATCGACCCCAGAGGATTCAGGCCAGTTCAAAAAAACTTATTCCCAACGGGACTACAACCCACGATTTTCTGGCTTGTGGGGTATTATTTTAACCAACTCGGCCTACGCTACATGTCCCATCCAAACAATAGCAACAAAATACACCTGTGTTCACATAATTTCCACATAATAGATTCATAAATACATATCATATATATACGGAGGCTTATTACAATATGATTTATTGGAGAATCCGGAATTTAAGTTCAAAGGGATCCGCGAACGAAAAATATTTTAGTTACATTGCATTAAAGTAAAATTGGTCGGAGTGTAGGGATATTCACTTTATTTAGGCCTACTTTTATCCTAGTAGCTGACAGTTATATTGGAAATAAAATACGTGCATGGAAGCTTCTTGCAGGAAAACCAGAAGGAAAACGCGTAGTTGGTAGACCAAGAATGAGGTGGGAGAATAACATTAACTATAATTTGAGGGAAGTAGATTACACAGGGATGATTTGGAAACATTAGAGCAGGATAGGGATGTATGGAGAGCTTATGTCCGCGCGGCCATGAATCTACGGGTTCGAGAGCGCCAGTGAGTTAATTAGTTGGTTAGTTAGTTAATTATATGGATCCTTTTCTCCTGGGTCTTGGCGGCATGTTAACTGAATATTTTCATTTTTCACTTAAATTCAATGGCCAAGCGATATTATTTAAGCCTAAATTCTATGAAGTAAAAATATATACATAGGATTTGCTTTTTAAATGTTCAGTTGGACATGTTCCGAATCTTTACAACTAAAGGCCGAGAGGTCGAGTTACTGTTGGGAAGTTGGTGTGAGGGAGATACAAACCAACGACAAAAAAAATCATGAGTGAGGGATAAGTCCTAACAGGAAGAAGGGTAGACTCAATCCAAAGGACAAAAATCTTCAGATAGGAAAAAAAAAAAAATAGAATGAGGGGACAACAAGAGATTGAAAAAACTTGATAAAAAGGAGAAAGGTCCATCCGTCCGGTTCTTTTTTCTACATTATGTGCAAAGAGGTCAGCGTTTCAGGTAGGTCTATATTGTATACAGCACTGACACATATGTTCAAAAAAAGTTATGTGGAAGAAGATCGATGATGAAAGTGATTTAGTTTATAATGAAGAAAACATTGATAGAGATAGACAGAGAGAGAGAGAGAGAGAGAGAGAGAGGAGAGAGAGAGAGAGAGAGAGAGAGAGAGAGAGAGAGAGAGAGAGAGAATCTTTCAAAGTATTGCACTCTATTTGGAAAATAGAAAATACATATATACAGTATTAAACCTACTTTATAGGCCCTACCATGCCGGCTCAGGCTCACGTTTTCATTTGGACGAATATAAAGATAAATAAAGATATGCGAATACACATAGATCACTTAGGCGATATTTTCATATCACTTGGGCGACTTACAGAGTATGCAATTAAGACTAATATAAAAATTACTACATTACTATTATATTAATAGGCCTATTAAATTATTTTAATCGCTGAAAACAATTTTCCCTCTCATTTACACAGACCGAGCAGTGCCTATATATATATATATATATATATCCAACGCTGTGGTCTCGGGGTTGCGTCGCTGTCTCGTAACGCAGAGAACCCGGGTTCGATCCCCAGTCGGGACAGGGGATATATATAGAAGAGAAATCCTATAAGTCTCACCTAAACATAAACTCGGAATGCTAGATGCTAGATTATTATAAGCCTATTATTGTGCAAAATGGGTATCATAAATTACTTATAAAAATCATTGCACACCTCACCAAAATACGAACTGAAATTGCTGGATTTGATAGTACCGAGTTCTAACCAATACACCAAGAGACCTCCAGAGTTTGTAGGTTATAAACTAATTATTATAATCTTCAAATAGTAGGCCTAATATTTATATATATATTTTTTAACTCGTCGCAATTGTAACCAACATTGGAACCAGAATGTCAGATTCAAAATCTAGAATTCGCATAGGCCACTGGCCATTTCTGATAATTTGTAATATTCTTTATAATGACAGAATTTCTTTAAAAAGGAAGGTCCCATCGAGATTCGAACTCGGATTGCAGGACTTAGAGCCCAGAGTGTTAACCATTACACCTAGCCTACACCACGGGACCTTCAGAAAATGATTAATTATACTGTCCATAATAGAAACATTTGTTTAAAAGTCACCTATAGCCCAACCAAGATTTGAACTCGGATTGCTAATTCAGAAGGTTACACATTGCACTACAGGATTTTTTTTTTTTTTTTTCCAATTTCAAAATCCCCAGTATTTTAATCTACCTATTATAGGACATTTGGTTTTAGTTTACCGCTCAAGACTTTACAGTGAAAGACAGATAAATATATATTGATTTTTATTACATAGGCCCTACAACTTTCCTCATTAGAGGATTGCCTCAAAGACAAAGAGATACAGATAATTAATTTTCGAAATTGATAAAATATATTTTGTAAATACATTAAAAAATTTCAAACTCTAATTGAAGTATACAAACACACACACACACACACACACACACACATATATATATATTATATATATGATTAAGAAAGTTTTCTTGGGTTTTCCGCGTCATGGATTCTTAATCATACTTATATCCGTGAAATCTACAATATATATAGGCCTATATGAGTTATGTGTGTGTGTATGTGTGTGTGTATGTAACACTCTATCAGGCGCAATCGGTAGGCCTACATATTACTGAAAAAAATAAACGTAGCCTAAGCCTATTAACAAAAAATCAGTGAAATCCGACATTTAGAAATAGGGGTTTACCAGATATAAGAAATTATTCAAGAACAGACCATAAAAGGAATTCTGAGATTCTCAAAGAATTACAAACAGAATCAATCATGGAATATGTGCAAAAATACAGAAACAACAGGAAATCTCACGTAAGAAGAATGAGCAGAACAAGAATACCATGTCAAATCTTAAATTACCGGCCACCAGGCAAAAGATCATTAGGCAGACCCTTCAAACGTTGGGCTGACACCGTAACAGACCGCTAGGTCTATCACATGAAAGGAAGAAGAAGGAGAAGAAATTAAAATCGAACTAGCAGCCGTCTTGTTGTTTTATCGTACTCTAACTTTATATCATGCAATTTAATTAATAAACTAAATATAACCTTTTTATAGCAAAGTAGCCAAATTGGACCATAAATTTAACTTGCTGAGAATTTCGCTTAGTTTACGCAGTTCGTGTGTGACGGATTTTCGTCTTTCAGAATCCACTAATTATGATGAAATCCTTTAGGCGTACTTCTGTGTTGTCTGCACCAATCATAGCACAAACCTTGTATTTGTAGTTACTCAGCAAAATAGTGTCGATCAGTATCTTCTTTCTTTCATTTCACCTGGATCACTGATATAAATCATCAAAGGTAAAAATATTAAGAGATTCCGAGCTATGTGGCCGTGGTCCATGATTGACGTTTTCTCCCTCGGCTGTGGAGGGCATCTTCAGTGGCGAGTAGTTTTAGGTAGGCCTAGTGTTCCCTGGTCGGAGGCTGTGATTTTATTTCATATAAATTAATTAATTCACATAAAAATAATTCACGGTTTAGTCTCCGACCAGAGAATACTACCTATATTATATCCTGTTCACTCTTAAAGTGATCCTCGTCAAAACAAAACCACGTGACCTGCTTGCTTTTCATTGGTTATGGACACCGCCGTACTTTGGAGAAGTAATTTCCTTCCGCCATAATTACTGTCACTTTTTATATAAATGGATTGCGCACAAATGTGCAAAGGTGATAACACAGCTAACACTAACTTGGTCTTGCGTAATCACAAATTGTTTTTGTTCTTTGTGTACATGTTTCGATGAGATATCTTTTGCATTTCTGTTCACACACTCCGCATATGCATGGCATCTTCGGGTCATGGAATGTTTTATCTCTACACATTAGGTGGTGGGATCCATGCACGCTTTATCTTGTGATGACGTGTCGTACCTGGAAATTTGCTTCTGTCCAGTTCCTGTCTATCATCGCTCCGGTGCTGAAGAATTCCGGCCATACTTCCTCTCTTTTCCTGCGTAGTCTTTGTAGCGCATGTTCATAAGGTTCTGTGGTTGGTAGTAGGTATTCTGTTTTCAAGTCCTCGATAAGGAGGTCTCCCTTGCCAGTAGGTACACTAGACGATTACTGCCACTTTTGACAGAGAGATGACACAGCAACAGAAGACTCGATACTTTCCGCCATTTTGTTTCATGAGAATCGACTCAAGTATGACTCAAATGCATCATCCATATGTAATAAACTATTTTAAGTTGTAATTATTGATTAGGTATATTTTAAAATATTTTCTGTCGTTTGAATATTATTATTTTCATTCATGAAGAATAACAAGTATATTTAGAGGACATATTTTTAATGTAATGAAGAGAACTACTTTTTCGCGTACTTATTGCTTCTACAACAAACGTCGGTGTCCATAACAATGAGAAGAGAGCAGGTCACATGGTTTTGTTTTGACGAGGATCACTTTAAGAGCGAACAGGGTATAGTTTCGGCCTTAGTTTATGTTGTAATGTGTGGATAAATATGATTTCATTGGCCACATGAACCTGCTGACATCGTTGTCCAGCAGCATATATGAAAACATAGTTCCCTGATGAATCTACATTTTATATGTGATAACTACTATGTAAGAACAAAATTATCGCAATAATAATAATAATAATAATAATAATAATAAATAATAATAATAATAATAAAGTAATAAAACACAATATAAAATACAAAAAAATGGCAGTGGTGAACAGTAAGTATAAATTTATATAAATTTAAATATAACAACATTTCGCGCATGTCAGTTGATGAAGAGGGAAATTCAGTTATTTCAACATGGCTTCTCGTGTTGAATACATTAAACATCAGATGCCGCATAAAATAGTATCATCGCTCCACCAATCACAGATGCCTGCGGAAGGATACTTTTTGCGACTTTGTTTACAGTACAACATAAATTAAGGCCGAATACGGTAGGCCTATAGAAGCACTCGCCACTCAAGATACTCTCCACAGTCGAGGGAAAAACGCCTGGAAGAAACACCAGTCATGGATCACGGCCATATAGCCCGAAATTTCTTACTATTATTATTACCTGCTGTGAAAACCTGCATTCAACAAAGATAAGAGTTTTGTGCATTTACATATTTCAGCAATTTAAGTGTAATAATTATATTCATCCTTCTGAAAAATCTTTTCGGAACATTTCATCCTGTACTTACAGCTATCACCCATTTAATGAATTTGTGTAGCACTTTCTCACAATTTTTAAATTGCCGTAAGAGTTTGTTTTCTTGCTTTTATGTTCCTAGGAACATAAAAGATTACATTATAATTATACTAAATTCCATTCAATCAATTTAGTTTAACCTCTCATCATATACACTCTATGTACTTTTTATATGCCACACACCGGGCCTTACATTGGGACGATCTGTCGGAAGAGGGGTTTTAAACTATAGATCACACATATAGCCTAATTTTTTGACCACACAAGGACTTAAGAGTGATCAGAACAATACCAAGGCCTCCTCCGAGACAACACAATATTAAGACGAAACACACCATTCACACACATTGATACTAATCATAGTGAATGTGATAATTATAATTATGATAGATAGATTATGCTCGGGGACCGTTTGGTCCTTAAAGATTCCTGAAATTTGTCTTACAGATAAGGAAAAACAATCACCCAGGAAATTTGTCCCGACCGGGGATCGAACCCGGGCCCGCTGCTTAAGAGGTAGCAACGCTCCGCGAGACCACAGTAGTGGACAAATCATACTAGGTGAGATATATTATATTCTTATTTAAAGACATATATCATATAGTCTATTTATTTTATTTCTTTGCATTTTTAATTATCTGCATATTTAATTATATTATGAAATGTTAATGTGATGAAATGGATCCTGGTAAAGAAATTCCACCCCAGGATTTACCTCATCATCATCATCATCATAGTACATTCACGAATTTAGGCCATTTGTTGACCTGTTTCGGCCTCAAGAGAAACACCATCCAGAAGTCTTTTGAGTGGACGTCCTGGTCTTCTTCTTCCTGCAGGTTGATATCTTAACATTAGTTTGGGTATTCTGTGATCTTCCATTCGATGAACATGTTGTATCCATCTTGACTTATAAGGATTTACCTTGACGATTAAAAAAAAAACAATAAAATAACCTCAAGTTGGTCTGTAACGGGATTGGAACCCGAAACATGCCGAATACGAATCTCGTACGCTACTGCTTGAGCCAAAATCATAACTAGTTTCGTTCCGAGAAAATAAATATGCCGGCCGTAAGAGTGAATTAAAATTTTCAGCTTAGGTAAACCCACACTTGCACTGAAAGACACATTTATAACTTCCTGTGATATTGTTTAAAAATGTACAGTAGGCCTCCGTTGTCCGCCGTTTGAAATTAACTTAGGCCTACGTGTGGAAGTGTACAAAGGTAGACGTAACATAACTTGAAAACATCAAATGCCTGTCCGGATTTGAATTTTACAGATAGTGTTCGAGTCCCGATGTGCTCTAAAACTTCTGCGGCAGTATGGTCGTGGAGTCGTCTCAGCCTCTAACGGAAATGAGTACTAGCTTTTTTTGGGATTAAAAGCAGTCGTCACGCAGGAATAACAACCAGGCTGATATGTGCCGATTATGTAGAAATGTGTCGAAATTTCAAATGATGTGAGGAACTATACATAAAAGATTAAAGAATAAAACAAGAAGAGATATCATACTAGATTAAAGTTTTATAAAACATTGGCAGTTCCTGCATTATTTTATGAGAGCGAAACTTGGGTAATGGCCAAAAAATTACAAAGTAGAATACAGAGCGCAGAAATGAACTTCCTTAGAAGAACAAAAGGCTGCATATATCCATTGGATGAGAAAATCAGAGAATATAGGCTACATAGAGAGAAATGTTTTACACACGTAGAAAGAATGGATGTAACAAGATTATCAAGAGCAGCATTCAACTACAAGCCAAGAGGTTCAAGGAATGTAGGAAGGCCAGTGATAAGATGGACGGAACAACTGTGAGGCGGAACAGGCAATTTTTGCCTAGCCTGTGAAGTGAAGAAGAAGAAGAATGTAGAAAGGTTGGAGGCTTAATAGGCCTATTCTACTATCCCAAAGTCCTCCTAAGGCAGTGGGAACACTTTTCTTTAATAATAATAAAAAATAATTATTGCCATCTTCAGCTTCCTGGATTAGAATTCCTCATAAGGCTTGTTCTGGTCTCATTCTTTAATAGGCCTACTGTTGAATTATTACGTACTATTTATTTAGGCCTGATTATTATTTTGACATCATCGGGGTTTGTCCAGTGGTACAAGGTACAAAAAAATAATACAAAACTGAAAATTTTAATACAACATTAGCAACATATATAGACATATACTAAAAACTTAATTCTACAAATTAAGTATTAAACACGTACCATTAATGTCCACATAGAAGATTCTGTAATATGGCGATTGCATATTTGATTATAAACTGACAATTTATAGGCCTATGTCTGCTGATATTTCTGTAACCTTATCAAGAATATAATAATAAGATCAAAAATTAATAAAATATCATAATTAATAAACCTATTGTTACAAAAAGTGAGGAATAGAGAAGCGCAACTTGAAATATGTAGCCTAAGTTGCACTATTATATAAGTTAATGACATTATGTTTTTTATATTTTGAATCGCAAAGAAAATATTCGGAAACCCCCATCACATTAAAAAATATTTGAAATCCTCAAAAATCACAACAATAAATATTTCTTTTAAACGACACTTTTCCTTTTTTTTCAGGTGTGATAAGCTATAAGATAAAAATATTCTGTATCCCAATTCCTATGACGCAAAGATAAGATTTTTGAGTAGGGTTTGTCAAAAATACTTCATCCTTTCATAGATTTTTTCTTCGCAATAATGTCTAGATAAAGCACCATACTTGTCCAGTCTTCAAGCATTTTACAAGAAAAAAAGATGAAAAAAAATTAAGTCCAATAGATGGACGTTTAAAAAGAATCTGAAACCAAGTGTAAACTTATTTTCTCCTTAACCTGGCTTTCTTTGGGGTCAATTTCACTGATTTTTCATGTGTGAAAAGATTTTTTATCCTTCAAAGAATGGGTTCTTTCATCTACTTTTTTCTTTTACCTTGTGTGACCCACATTGTGAGACTTCTCTTTTACGAAATAGCATTGTGTATGACCCTTTCTCCGATTTCGTAAAATCTGATCAATGTCTTTTATACGTCAGCATCGAGGGACCAGTTTCTTTATAATAGTCTGTTGTCATCACAGTGAAGCTTAAATCATGGCTATCGATTAAATATAGTGAATTCTAGTTCAAAAATGGGATAGATAAAGTTGTAATTCTCTTTTCAGGTGTTCGTAGTTTATTGACACATCTTTTTTAAAGTCCATTTTCAAAAGCTGTTAACGGACATCCCTCACACATAGTATTATCTAGTACGTTATATTATATGTCACCTATCTTAATCACCTATTAAAGAAATTTGAGAAATGGCGGCTTGTTATAAAGGAGAATGTGCAGAATATCTCTTAAGCGTACATGAGTAGACAAGTAATAGTTACATGTATCAGTGATTTTATACACAATATGAAAGCTGATATCTATAAATGAATAATAATAATAATAATAATAATAATAATAATAATAATAATAATAATAATAATAATAAGATTTCCTAAGAATTTAAGTAAGTATTTGAGAAAAAAGGTTTTTATAAAAATGTTTGAACCAAAGAGAGATGAACTTTCAGGTGAATGGAGAAGTCTACATACAAGTGAGCTACATGATCTTTATGTGAAGCCAGAGATAATAAGAAGGGTTAAGTCTTGTAAACTACGATGGGTAGGACATGTGACACGAGTGAGGAATGAAAGAAAATGAAAATTCATTATTGCTTCAAATTCAAGATTGTCATTACAAAAAAAGTTTAACAGAACACAGGCAAAGTGTAGACATAATAACTTATATAAAAGCACGCCCTATTAATAAAATAGGAAATACAAAAGAAAATTAATGGGAACGAGAAAATAAACGAACACTTAGTATAATTTGTTTTGATGAAATGGTTATCTGAGAATCTTAGGAACAAAAAAATAATTTAGTCATATGTCTAGCAATTTTCGGTATTAAAGAAAAATACAATATCTTGTTCCCTTAGATTCAACCGAATATCAGCCTCCTTATTAATTGGCTTTTCCTTAGAAATTCCTAATAACCAAATTAAAGCATTTCTACTGTAATCCATATGGTCTGTTTATGTGAGTCCCATGTAGGTATATTGAATGACTATATAAATTAAGAAATTCCTTCTTGTGATGTGGTCAAGGAATGATGCCATAGAGCAAAGCTACGTATGGGATATTCGCTGGTTCGAGTCTCCATGGGGAAAAAACTTTTCTCGTGGAATTTGCCCGTATGGGACTGCTGCGTCCCGCACCGTGGCCGAGTGGTTGAGGCAGGAAAGCCTTGGCTCAGAGCTACGGGACTTGCGCTGGTTCGAGTCTCCATGGGGAAAGAAATTTTCTCATGGTATTTCGGCCATTATGGGACCAGTGCCCACCCAGCATCGTGAGGCATTTGGGTAGCTACAATAAGTAGCGGCTCCAGGTTGAGAAAACCAGCTATAACGGCTGGGGGGCTCGACATGCTGACCACATGTCATCCCTACACTGGCTGGATGATCATCTACCTCTGTGATTGACACATGTAGATGTGAGGCCAGCAGCCGGCTGATAGGCTAAGGTGCCCGTCAAGGATTTTAAGGATTTTGAGTAGCTACAAAAAGTAGTGATTTCAGTTTGAGAAAACCAGCTATAAGGGAAGGATATTTGACATGCTGATCACATGTCATCCCTCTGCATGCTAGATGATCGACCACCTCAGTAAATGTCAAGTGGATGTGAAGCCAGCAGCCGGATGGTAGGCTAGGGCATTCTAGGTCTGACGTACCATGGAATATTATATCAAGGTAAAGGGATCCCACTTTAGGCCTTGGAAGTCGCTTTGAGTAGTAGGAAGTTAAGCATTAAACTTTTCTAGACATTTGGAACAACATGTCAGCCGGGTTTCAGCCCTGCATGACGACTGCCTTTACCCCAGAATATGCGTGTGGTACTCATTTCAGTTGGATGATGAATCGACCCCAGAGTCATGTTACAGGCAGAAGGTTTAAAAATAATGGCTCCACCATGACTCGAACCCCCGACCTTCCGGATTAAGCATAATTCTTAACATCAGAAATATCACACAATGTTTTGGGCAGGAGAATTTTATATTCCTATTTTATCATAGGTTATTTTAAAATAATAATTAGGTTAAATGAAGAGTTAGGGCTAGAATTACTTAAATTAACAAAACAGTACAAACATAATCACAATAACCACATAACAAAAAAAAAGTTGTTATGTAGCATATTGCCATAACCAACTCCGCTATGGCATGCTCCGTCATGGAGTTAATAGGCTGTATATATGCCATGAAAAGAAAAGTAAATGCTTGGACGGGGATTTGATTCCGGACCTCTGAATTAATATTTCAGTGCGCTGCCACTTACGCTATCCAAGCAATCCTAGATCAAACATTTATTTTTTAGGCCTATATATAGCGGGAACTCGGTCTCACTGCCATCTAATAGCTACTATAACAAGTAAGCAAATTAAAGAGGATGTTTTACTTTATAGCAGTGACGCTTCTTTATTTCGATGTTATAATTAAATTTTTGACATTGAGTAATGCAAGCCTAATACGACATTAAAAGAAAAATAAATGCTTGGTCGAGGGATTTGAACCCAGACCTGTGAATTGATACTTCAATACGCTGCCACGTACGCTATCCTAGCAAACATTTATTTATCGTTAGGCTTTAGGCTATATATTTTCTATTACTAGAGGTAGCGGGAACTCGTTCTCACTGCCCTCTAGGTAGCTACTATAATAAATAAGCAAATTAAAGAGAATTTATACTTTATAGCAGTGATGCTTCTTTATTTCGATGTTATAATTAAATTTTGACATTGAGCAATTCAAGCCCAATATGACACAAAAAAGAAAATAAATGCTTGGATATATCCTATGTATATATAGTCAAAATTTAATTATAACATTGAAATTAAGAAGCGTGGCTATTATAAAGTAAAAAACTCTTTAATTTTCTTACTTGTTACAGAAGCCACGAGAGGGCAGTAAGAACGAATTCCAGCTACCTCTCATGATAGAGAATAAATGTACTGTATGAAGGAAAAATAAACGTTTGTGCTAGGATGGCTGGATAGCGTAGATGGTAGCGCACTAATGTATTAAGTTAGAGATCCTGGGTTCAAATCTCGGTTATTTTTCTTTTCGTGTCATATATATATATATATATATATATATATATATATATATATGACATGATAATAAAAATAAATGCCTGGACGGGATTCGAACCCGGAACTCTGGGTCGGTACCCCAGCGTGTTATCCATTACGCCACCAGGCGAATCCAATTCAAACATTCACCTTTCTTTTACACGCACACACACACACACACACACACACACACACACACACACACACACACACACATATATATAGGCCTATATATATATAATTTTCTCCATTATTACTAGATGTCGCGAGAACTCGGTCTTCAACTGCCATCTAGTAGCTGACTATAACAAGTAAGCAAATTAAAGAGAATATTTTTACTTTAAAGCAGTGACGCTTTATCGATGTTATAATTTTTTTTTGAAATTGAGCAATGCAAGCTTAATATGACATAAGAAAAATAAATGCCTGGACGGGATTCAAACCCGGAACTCTGGGTCGGTACCCCAGCGTGTTTTATATATATATATATATATATATATATATATATATATATATATATATAAACTTCAAACTTACAAGCAATATTATAAACTGTTTTAAAGTCACTCGTTTCATAAATTGATCATTTAAATGATTATTAAATTGTAAAATTCTTGAGTCCATGTTCTGTTCTTTCCTGATTTTTATACCGTTATTTCCACAATAATTCTACTTCAAAGTATGCCACATACCAAAATTCAAATATCTTAACCAATTTTCTCACCACATTTTTATTTTCAGTACGTGTAGATATTATAAGTTCTCGGGCAATTTAATGACCTATCATCATACAATATTTTGAAAGATATTATTGTCTTTATTGCCTATTAGCTTGCCGTATGCTTGAAATCCACATCGAACTTTATTGGACAAAGGTTCGAAAGGTCCCAGGACCATTGATTCAGGACAGAGACAAATTAGCAGTCTCAAGAGGTGAATAGGTCATCGCCATACCTTTTGGTCTAACAACCTGTGGTAGCTTTGTAATGCCACGCAACTCAAGGCTTTACTAACAGCTATCGACAGTCATTCCTTCCTATATTCTCGGATTCTTGTGTTTTTATAAGACTTGTCCGTACGTCAAAATGCCAATCTGATACAACTACTATTTCCCCACCTCACCGAAAAACAAGTAACAAGGTATGAAAAACATTTGCAGGTAGCAATATTCTTTAAGCAAACACATCTTAAGTATAGAGTTTCGAAGATTAATTACATTGGTTTGACAGAAAAAAGAAGATTGCCAGTCTTGGTTACAAGGAAAAAAAATCGTGATCTTGAAAGTTTGAAACAAGTTGTAAAGAACTTTTTAAGAAGTTACATTAACGAAGAAAGTAGAAGTATTCGCAAAGAATTTTACTTTCAAGTGTCAAAGTACCTCTGTAAGGAAAATAACAATAACTTCAAGACTA
>JASPKZ010008890.1:1840000-1917500 GCA_030220185.1 Diploptera punctata | reverse complement strand
AGCATAGTTAGTTAAGGCAATATGCTACAAGTCGGTAGATCGAGGATTTGAGTCCCGGGGGGATTTTTATTATTCAAACTTAACCAAACCTTCTGGCGGCACCAGGGTCCTAGTGCAGACTCAGTTTCTAACCGAAATGAGTACCAGACACTTGTTCTGGAGGTAAAGGCAGCCGTCACTCAGGGCTGACAACCCGGCTGACATCAAGTATCGATTGCCTAGGAATCTCCTACTACCCCAAGGCCCTCCTAACGCTGTAGTGGGATTACTTTATCTTTAACTGAGATTAATGTCAAATTCATTGTTATCGGAATCGCTAAGCTAATTGGTGAGAATGCAGATATCACAAACCCAAATTTGACCCTTAGCATCTCTTGGAGGTAAAAAAAGGTGTGAAAAATAAAATGTCTAAAATTACGTACAATTAACTATTTTAGGGGTCGCTAAACGCATTGAGAGAGGTGAATCACTGGTGGAAGCCGTTGAGATGTGGATATGGAGAAGGATGGAGCGTATAAAATGGAGAGACAAAATAAAAAATAAATATGTGCTAGACAGAGTGGGTGAAAGAAGAACAATGCTGGAACTCATAAAGAAGAGGAAAAGAAATTGGATTGGCCACTGACTAAGAAGAAACTGCCTGCTGAAAGATGCTCTAGAAGGAATGGTCAACGGAAAGAAAGTTAGAGGCAGAAAAATACATCAGATGATTGACAACATTAAAATAAATGGTTTGTATGCGGATACAAAAAGGAAAGCTCAGTTAAGGAAAGAGTGGAAAATGCTGAGTTTGCAGTGAAAGACCTGCTCTTGAGCAGAAAACTATAAATGAATGAATCTCATTGATAGCAGTTGGTGACAGTACAGATGTCATATAGGCCTAAGCTCAAGTTTGAACCCTATCACACCTAAGGGGTGAGAAGGGGTGAAAAAACATAGGCCTATGATTAAAATTATTATAATTAGTGTGTAAAATCCTAAGTTTCTTGAGGTCGCTAAGCTGTTTGGTTACGGTCCCGATTATATTTAAGACAAAGTTAGACATCTAGCATTTCTAATGGGGTGACAAGTGGTGACATATACAAATAATCACAAAGAACCCATATCAGTGTCGAATCCATAATTTTCGATGTCACTGAAGTGAATAGTGACACTCCCGATGCAATTTAAGTCCAAGTTCCTCCCCCATCTGCATTAGGGGTGAGAATAGGTGAAAAAAAAAGACAAAATCGACCGAGAAAAATGTCTAATGCATTGTTTTCGGGGTCACTAAACTGATTGGGGCATTGCAATCAGTTTGCATTGCAAATTGTAGCATAGTATAATGATAAATAAAACTTCTAGGCCTATCTTCTTCTTTTTTGCACCTATGAACAGTTCAGCATACGGGCCTATGTTCTGTTATACTTTTAATTTTTAGTTACATAAAAATCCGTGCCCTATTACACTTCAATTAGCAAAATTTAATTTCTTATGCCAGCTCATTTAAATGTGTCTGACTGTGGTGAAAACAAACCAAGAATAACCGTACTGTAAATTATCATAACATATTCCTGTACATATAATTAGACCTCAACATGGGGGGTCAGCCCTATTAGACACTTAAGTCTACCAGCCGGTTGCTGGTCTCACATCCGGATGTGCTAATCACAGAGGTAGACGATCATCTAGTCGGTGTAGTTATGACATTTGGGTCCCTCTGCCGTTATAGCTGTATTTCTCAACCTGGAGCTGCTACTCATTGTAGCTACTCAAATTCATCACGATGCTAGGTGGGCCCCGGTCCCATACTGGCCGGAATTCCATTAGAAAATTTCTTCCCCACAGAGATCCGAACCAGCTTAAGTCCCGTAGCTCTGCGCCAAGGCATCTTTCCTTAAACACTCGGCTACGCTCCGGACTTTTATAATTTGTTACAAACTTAAATAATTTCTACTGATTTTTTTTCCATTGTTTTATTAAAAATAATAAATTAATTACACCTATATATAGGAAGTTAAAGTCTCCCACCTTCTAAGACAATAGGTACGAGATATCAGCCTCACCGTTACCCCGAAACAAAGGTCTGGTACTCATTTCCGGTAGAGACTGAATCGACTCCAAGGTCATGATGTCATCAGAAGAATTAGACAAGTTTGAAAAACCTGACCCAATATATAAGATTCATTCTAATTCAAGAGATAAGAACCAAAATTTTAAATGTAATACCATTATAGGAGTAGAATTAATTTCCATTAGGGTCAGGTATTTTAAACTTATCTAAATCTTCTGATGGCATCATGGCCTTGGGGTCTACCGGAAATGAGTACCAGACTTTTGTTCCGGAGTAAAGACGGCCGTTCACGCAGGACTGACATCTCATACCGATTGTCTTAAAAGGTGGGAGCCTTTAACCTCCTGCTACGCAGGTGGCTGAAGTCATATTTCTAGATGGTCATCCCTGGAAAACTATCTAACAATCTAGTTGATTAGCTGCCAGAAAGTCAGTTTAATTTTCTTACATTGTTAATGTCAAATTACTTTAAGTTTAAGGGTCAAATCTTAGCAATACATGTTGTTACTTATATTTAAATATTTTTTCAAAATAACAATGAATTGTCTACAGGATACGTATTTGGCGATGAAGAGTATCGTAATGCAATTTACTTGTTGACAGTGATGAAATATGCAAGGGTTTAAGGTTATATGGTTTTATCTACGGTCCACTTACCAATACGAAATACCGGTAGTTAAGACGTGCATAGGTCCGTTTCCACTTGGTAGAAACAGCTGTGTGCGGGACATAAAGTATAAACCAAATTCAACGGAATAAGATATCCTACTGTGTTTAAAAATCGAATCTTCTTCTAAGACTTGAAAAAAAAGATCGTATGTCAGTTTTATATTGAATACCGGTATGAGGATATTTTAGCTGGAGTTATTTGACATGTGACATGTGCAAATCCTTCATATGAGACAGCAACTTCATCTGTTCATCAGAAACTAACCAGTTTTTCCTAGTAAATTATATAAAATACATTTTATTGTTTTTTAAATTGCGAATGAACCCTTGTATGATTACACAAAACACTTAGAATTATTTCAATGTTCTCCTTTGAGCCCAAAGTGATTTCATTCTATGGGCTTATTTTCTCCCTTCTGTCCACCTTTTTTTTTTCAGTTTGTCCTGTTATTCAACCTGGCATTTATGCATCTTGATTCTAAAGATTTATCTGCTTAGAAAATATTCTTGAGTAGCTTCTGCCAATTTTAAATCTTTTTTTTACTTCACCAATCCATTTTATACGAGCATATCTATTTTTGTTTCACTCTCATTTTCGTGAAAATTGTTATTATTAATATTATTAATTATAACATTATTATTAATATAAACCGCAGTTTTATTGCCGCATTCATTAAGGTCCTCCATTAGCCAACTACTTAATGACAATGTTTAACTTAGTTTCTTGGCCGTTTTCTCTACACTGTCCTGAGCTAATATTTTCCAATCATTCTCTGTATAATTTACCATATTCAAAATCACAGTTAATATTATTCTCCCGCTTTAATCTTGATCTACCCACCGAACGATTTTCCTCTGGATTTCACACAAAATTTCCATGTCACTCTTTCATTCCCCATTCATGTCATATGTTGCCATCGTAGTCCACGAGACTTAACAGTTCCTTTTATGTCTGATTTTCTATTTAATTAACTGAATTTAATATATAGACCTAACTTATTTCCGATATCCAGTTACGTAAGATGCATCCAAATATTATCTTCCCACTCACGCCTAAGCCTTTCATTAGTTTTTTTCCTCTACAGTTTCCCAATAAAGATTTTAAAGGCATATCTGAAATAACTCATTCGAACTAAATGATCTGCATATCTTACTTTCGTAGTCAATACTAATAAACTTCATTGTTAAAACCGTTGAGGCGGAGAGTCATAACAACAATACCACATTCGGACCAGCAGCATCAACCATCATACTGAATGTTGTAGCGAAGAGGGACCTGCTGAAGATGGAACGGATGTTCTGAAAGGCTTGCAGGCATAAAGATTACATATTTTATAAGTTGAGGGCGACGGATTTTACCTAAGAAGGTATATTTTAACTTATTTTATTTCATTACTTTCGTAGACTTAATAACCCTTAAAATAGGACAACTAAGTATATTATGGAATTTATCGTTGTGAAGATTCCTGAATTAACTTTTCTCACCCTTATGAGACCGAATACTTGTTTTAGTTGGCATTTTTAATAATATCCACTTTTTCTTCCCCTAATGTAATCAAACATGTTCTGAACGCAGACCTATAAAGTAACAAAGGCAAAATTCTCGATTCATAATTTTATTAATATTTAATTTCTTGGACAAAGTCGAGAAGATAGGAGACAATGAACTGAAAAATAAAACGAATTTCCTCCTGGAGTCATTATTACTAATAATTATTTAATAAAAATTATAAATTAGTATTAAACTATTATTTACTAATTAGTTTTGGTGTACCAAATCCACAAAATAAAACTCCAGAAAACTATATGAATACAATTCAGTATTAACTGCTCATCACACATTTTTCAATGTCATATTCGATTTTCAGATTGTACGATAGGCCTATTATTGGCAGTAGATCTATTAATTGATACAATAAATGATTCGTCCAAGGGAAAAATAAAATGAATGGCTCTGGTGTAAAACATGCTAAACGACATTTTGAGCAAAAATAGATACATAACCCCTTAACCCCATTCGCCTCAAAAGACGAGGTAGACTCGCCGGCAGTTAAATGGCCTTCAACTCAGAAGACGAGGTACACTCGCTTAAGTCTGCTGTTATTTATTTTGCAATATTTTGTACATCCCTTGGCAGGTGGCAGGGTAGTCTGTTGTTAACATTTATGAACAGTAGAAGAATGTGTTTTTGCCTTCACCCCTTATTGCAATCTTAAGTACGTTATATTTTGTTTGTTTTGAATGTCTGAAAATCATCATCATCATCATGAACAAATTCGTTTTAGGCCATGTGGCCTGTACGGTAAACCTAGCGAAGATGGTCTTGATCTTTCCACCGATGTTTTGGTCTTCCTTGGTCCCTATGTCCAGTTGGGGTATATTGGAATGCAAATATACAATATAATTTACGGTAACTTAAATCCGGTTTCTGGGAAAATGCACTGATCATTTAAACTTGAAACGAATGGGTTAAGGGGTTACAAACTTAGGATTCTATCTGACTTTTTAAAAATTTTCACGAGAGCGATTTAAATTTTAGGATTAATAAAGGTTAAGATGTGTATAGCAGACTATTATACACACATAGTGGCGACGGTGATGGGCATCGTCCAGTGTGCTGCATTCTGAAGTCCATGGGGATTTCTTGGCAGCTAATTCCTTCATGGCTGTTAAGGTGGGGTTGTGGATTTTTAACCTTAGCCATTTGGTGGCAAGATGTGATCGCCTGACGGGTCAAGGTTGGGAATAAAAAATGGAAATTGTCACACTAGAATAGAGCGTCAGAAACATCACTGCCGGCAATCAGAGAGTCCGAAAGCCAAACAGTACAGTATGAGCCTCACTATTTTATGTGAGGGAATCTTCCACAATTTATTTGGTAGTCTGTCCAGAGGAAATTAATCAATGCAAAGCATATGTTAATGAGTTTATTCATGAAAATAAAACACTCCATTGGACTATATAATTCATCCAACAAGGCTGGATATCTTGGAGAATTCTATCTGCATGCTAGCTTAGGGGTGGTGTTGGCATTTGCCGGCCCTGAGCTTGAACAGCAATGTTGTTTTTTTTGTAGTTTTAGAAGAGGTATCATATTTTAGGGCCTCTGTAAAAGAAATGGAAGGATTGACATTCACTGAAGGGAAGGTTCGAGGTTGTTTTGATGTACTGGAAGCATAGGAACAGGTTTGGTTTCTCTGCTATAAGATTCAAATGCCGCCTTGAAAGCAGGGTAGCCTCGAAAGGATGCAGGGTGCCCGGACCCTCGCAATTTGCGCACTTTAGCAAATTTGGGTTTCTCTGAGCTGAGCCTTGTATACAAAAAGGAAGGCTGAGTTAAGGAAAGAGTAGAGAATGCTGCGTTTGCAGTGAAAGACCTGCTCTTGAGCAGAACACTATATATGTATGTATGCATATGATTGTGGGTCTCAGCGCAGACAACACAAAGTGGAGTACGGCTAACACCCAGAAAAGATATGATTGAATGACTGATGCCTAAGACACTGTTTAAGCCAAGACCTCGGCTTGTAGGCCTTCACAGCCATAACGGTATGCAAAAGTCTATTCAGGTTGTAAATTTCGCGAGCTGGGATAGTGTTCTCCATGTCTAACACTTCGTGAGTCGTGAATTTATCGATAATTTGGAAATCGCTCGTGGCATTACTGATGATAAAGAAAGCTCCACGTATTTGGTGGGTGATTCTACTTGTGTTGATACTTATGGAGTGTCAACTTTTAAAATTATTTACTGAATCCTCCCAGAACATGGGAGGTCCGATATCCTTGTCACCCAGGCCCATCGACCCATCAGGATCTGGCTTATATCCCATTGCTTGGTTTGGACCCAAACTTAGTTCGAAACACTATACTGGACACTGACACACATTGCCACCAAATTTCCTTTTTTTTTTTTTACAGCCACAAAATGGTGTGTTTGCATAGAAGAACTTTATCTTGAAGCCACGTCACACAAATAAATATACGAGTCAGACTCGCAATTATATTTACAAATTTAAGGAAAAAGCACTGAACACTAGGACCGGGCCGGTAGCCTGGTCAGAAAATTAGCTGCCACGTCCTAAGATTGGCCAATGATTGATCATTTTATTTCGGCTAATCGCAGCACACAATATAAGTATCAATCATCGTGCACTAGTAAGTACGTTTTCCACTCGAAGCACAAACACGTCTGTTCACCATGAAGACTGTAGTAAGAATAGCAGACACGTTTGAAATGCACAATTCTGGGAGATTATAAACATTATGGACAAAGCATGAATGTCAGTATAGAAATGACTCGTAAGAACCATTTAATATAAAAAACAAGAACACTAAAAATGTATATTAATAAATAGGATATTTTGGTGATAATAAAATTGCATTACACATTACTAATAAAACCCAGATCATCAAACCAAAATCTTATAATAATCAAAGCGTTTCGATAACGAGGCTATCGTTATCAATACCCACTCGCTGTCGAAACGAGTTGACTGTTTTTAACTTTTTGGTTTCATGACTTTGGTTTTATTGATAATAGGCTATAATATATGAAAATGAATATTTGTTTGTTTCTTCGTACTTTATGCGCGGCCATACCTGTTGATCCGATTGTGATGGGGCTTTTTGTAAAATGTTCAGGAGATTCTTGGAATGAACATAGACTATAAGAGAGTTGTGATACTTAACTCCTACATCCTTAAAAATCGCCCTTTGTAGTGGAAAAGTGGAAAAAGTAGCTCTTTGGACGTTTAAATGGCTTACGCTGTCTAAACCATAAATACACAAAACTAATGCACACAGAATTGAATATCACAAAAACCTCTACAAAAAAGCCCGCGACAGCATATGTTTATCTCTTACGGATAACTCACAATAATCATTTTTGTCTTTCATTGATGCCAAGAATATCGAGACAAGTACGTAGATTTCTGTGCAAGCATAGCAGCACAGGACGGGTATTCTTTTACGGATAACTCACAATAACGAATTTAGTCTTTTAGCTCATTTATGCCAAGAAAATCGAGATAAGTAGATTCCCGGGCAACACCGGGTAATCAGCACGGGGAATCTTAAAGTAATTACGATATACATTTATAATTATTTTTCATTTTACTTATTCAACTAATCATAAGAAGTACATTAATTTTTGTCTTTCAGCTCATTAATTCCAAGAAGATCGGGTTGAGTAGATTCGCGGACAACGCCGGGTAAACAGCACGGGGTATTAAAAAATAGTACGATATAAATTGTTCCATTATACTTATTTAACTAAACATAAAACACATTAATTTTCGTATAATTTTTGCTATACGAGCTATTGGATTATTAGGATTTGTTGTTTGAGCTCATCTCATTTATGTCAAGAAGATCGGGATAAGTAGATTCCCGGGCAACGCCGGGTTATCAGCACGGGGTATCTAAAAACTGTACATTTATAATTATTTTTCTTTTTATTTACTCAACTAAACATAAAAGCACATTAATTTTCATGTATTTGGACGTAGCAGCGCACGCCGAGTATTAGCTAGTATGTAATACAATAAAAATGTAAATGAGATCCTCTGTTTTACCTCGCGAAATAGTAAATAATATAATTTAGTATTTTGCAGTCTGAGTGCAATGCAGTAATTAATTTTCAGATATGTAAACAGATGGCAAAAGTGTTTAGATTTCTATTTCTTGGTAGCGACAGACTATTGTATTATACAGGGTGTTTCAGAATAAGTATTGCAGACTTCTTGGGACTGTAGAGGGGACTTAGTAGATACAGTTTTAATTAGACACGCATGTCCAGAAACGTATTATTTCGATGTAAAATAGGTTTGAAGATCGAAACACAGTGGGCTGATATCGTGTGTCTTGTGTTTCAGAATAAATATTACTCGACTTCTAGGGTTTGTACTACAAGTGTGGTTCCACGTGGTGACCCTGTTGTTCGTTGAACAAAGTGTACCTGCGACGCATGTTTTCATACACACGCCCCACAAGACCTGATGTGTACCAATAATTTCTTGCCGCCAGAATTCGTGCAAGAAGATCTTCCTCCGACTCGACAGTTGTCTCGTAAACAAGGTTCTTCATATGGCCCCACAGGAAAAAGTAGAGAGGAGTAAATCTGGTGACCATGATGACGAAGGAGTAGGACCATCTCGTTCTATCCACCTTTCACCGTATGTTTAGTCAAGATGTTTGCGGACGGCAAGTGAAAATTGCGCGGGTGCGCCATCATGTTGGAACCATGTGTACTGACGTAGTGGCAATCGCAAATCTTCTAATAACTCCAATATTTCCTGCAGGAAGTCAAGTGTCTGGGACCCGTTAGACGATACGGAAGAACGTACGGCCCAATCAGATGACCATCAACCGAATCGTTCCTGAAATGCATGTGGCTGTGTGGCATGAGGATGGCGTCATCCCAAATGTGACTGTTTCGACAGTTAAAAACAGCCTCCTCAGTGAATAAAGTCTCATCCATGAAAATAATGCGGCGAGGAAATTCGGGGTTGTCGACACGTTGGTGTAGAAACCATTCACAGACAATTGCACGTGCCGCAAAATCTATCGGTCCAATGCTTGAACTTTCTGAAGGTGGGTGGAGTTGATGTTCATGCAAAATACGTCATACGCTCGTGTGGGGGACGTCCAAGTCGACTGATTCTCTTCTATGCGCTAAAGGACGCGCTCTTCAAAGTTAACAGTGCGGCGGTCCGTGGAGCACCACAGTCAGATTTCCTAGCTTGAATGGTTTCTCGCAGCCGTTGTTGAAGTCTGACGAAAATGGTATGTGATGGAGTGCGGCGATGCGGAAAGAGTTTGACATAGATGAGTTGTGCAGCTACAACTTAAAGTAACATCTCAATATGCTCTTGAAAGGTGTATTGGACCACCCTGTACTGTCTCGTCCGGTACTGCCCAATGACTAACTGCCAACTGATGTGAACGCTGACTCAGCAGAACTGACAGACACACGATATCAGCACATTGTGTTTCGATTTTAAAACTTATTTTACATCGAAACGTTACGTTTCCGGACATGAGGTCCTTATCAAAAGTTTATCTACTAATTCCTAGAAGCATATAATATTTATTCTGAAACCCCCTGTATGTATAACTTGGTTTGTGATACTAACAACGTCAAAACATCAAAATATCAGACCATGTTTTACTCCCGAATCCCTAAAATGAGACCGAAATAGACTCCCTTAAATGAGGACGCTGATAGAGACAATGATAAAGCTCTTAACACGTGAAATATGTAGGTAATTCAATCAATTTTTATTAAATATTTTTGCTAGCTCCTATACTTTTGAAGTTTTTACCACTTTAGCGCCAGAGTTCACCGATATGGTCTCAGGATAACGTCGTTGCCTCGTATGAACAGGCCAGTGTTCGATTCCCGGTAGGGACAAGTTTCCTGAGTGAGGTTTTTATTCACGTTTTCCTCACTTATAAGATATGCATAAACGTTGGAAAGCTTTAAGACCCAAATAATCCTCGAACACCATATAGCCATCATAATCGTCATGTCATATTTGCCTTATTTAGTATAAACTTAAATGTGTCGCCAAACTATGTGACATGTCTTAAATGATTGTGATGTCTACGGGGTGGCCTGCATTGAGCTGATCCCTCATTGTATGGTCAATAAAGTATGTGTGTGATCCAAAGTAAAATATATATTCTTCTTCTTCTTCCTCACGGTTTAGGCTTATTTACTAGCCTGTTCCGACTCCAAATTGCTGCTGTTTCCATCTTTTCTTTGGTCTTCCCAAACTTCTTCTTCCTCGTGGTGAATAGCTGTATCCTGCTTTTGGTATTCTATTCTCAGTCATCCTTGCCAAGTGTTCTTTCTAGTTTGTTCTGTATTTCACTATTGTGTTAATTCCTCTACTTTTAGTTGTTGTCTTATTTCTGTGTTGTATTTTTTGTCGGGTTCTTTGATATCCTGGTCTGAGGAATTTAATTTCAGCAGCTTGTATTCTGGCAGATTGTTGTGTTGTCACTGTCCATGTTTCGGATCCATAAGTAATAATAGGCACTGCCATTGTCTTAGAGTCTGTCCTGGCTTTATTTTTCAAAGTTCTTTTTAGTGTTCGTTCTATATAATTAATCTTATTTAGTTTGTTATTTATATCTGTTTCCGCTGTGTATGATTTTTACAACCTAGGAAGTTATATCTTACCACTTGTTTTATTGGTTTATTTTCTAATATTATCTTTGTCCGAACTTGAAGAGCGCCCTTGAAAGCCATTGTTTTTATTTTTCTGATATTTCCATGTTGTATTTTTTTTTATATTTCATTTAGTTTATATAACATTCTTTGTAGTTCGTCCTCTGTTTTTGTTATTAAAATCTGGTATCTGCAAAGGCTACTGTTTTATTACTATATTTCCTAAGTTAATTCCCCCAGTCGTCAGTTGCTTCCATGATCTTATCATGTCGTCAAAAGAAATGTTAAAAAAGAGTGGTTGATAGTGGACAACCTTGTCTATCTCATCCTGTTATATTATTGGTTCTCTTTGATTTTATATATATATATCCCTATATATATATCCCTCCTGAAAGGTTGTGTCATTGTAACGACAAGGTGGCGTGGGACACAAAGTACCTAAAAGGGAATGTTTAAACTTAGAATAAGGAAGAAAATGAAAAAAAAATATGACAAAGTTATGAAACTAATTAATTCAACTATTCACTGAACACGTTGTTTCACCTGAATTAATAAAATATTGGGTTCCTTACTTACTTACTTACTCACTGGCACTATCGAACCCGTAGGTTCATGGCCGCGCGGACATAAGCTCTCCATACATCCCTATCCTGAGCTAATGCTTTCCAATCATTCCCTGTATAATCTACTTCCCTCAAATCATAGTTAATGTTGTTCTCCCACCTCATTCTTGGTCTACCAACTGGGCGTTTTCCTTCTGGCTTTCCTACAAGAAGTTTCCATGCACGTATTTCATTCCCCATACGCGCAACATGTCCTGCCCATTGTAGTCTACGGGACTTAACTGTTCTTATTATATCTGGCTTCCTATAAAGACCATGTAGTTCATTGTTATGTAGTCTTCTCCATTCACCTGTCTGTTCATCTCTCTTTGGTCCAAAAATTTTCCTAAGAACTTTATTCTCAAATACTCGTAATCTTCTTTCCTCCCTTAAAGTAAGAGTCCATGTTTCGCACCCATATAATATAACTGGTAGAATAATAGTTCTATATATTTTCAGCTTAACGTTTTTTGAAAGGAGTTGGGACATCAAAAGTCTCTGCAATGCATAATAGCACGCATTTCCAGAATTGAGCCTATGTTTAATTTATTTGTGCATCTCATTCCTATTTGTGATTATTGTTCCTAGGTATTTGAATTCAGCCACTTCCTCAAAATTTCCCTGATTTGTCATTAGCTGTCCATTTCCATTATATAATGTATTTCTACGTGTGACCATATATTTAGTTTTACTGATATTTACTTCCAGTCCTAATTTCTTAGTGTTACTCAATAGTGTGTGCGTGTTGGTCTATAGTATCTCCTCGCTATCGGCCAGTAGTACTACATCATCAGCAAATATTGGGTTCCTAAGTTTCCTAATAATTAGGTTTTTCTTAGCATTTAAATAAATTAGTTGAGAGCAATGTTGACATCAGATAGACATTATACAGTATATAAGTTTACATGTAATATGTCATATTCAAACCCATTCTTAACGTCTTCGCAGTCGTCTCAGCTTCTGTTTCTATTGCTAATAAAATACATTGGTTTGCCATCTATAGTGCACTTGGGGAACTATGTCGGGTATAATGAATACGGACAACAGAGTAAGCATGAATGGAGGGGGAGCTATTACTATAATAGATACCAACTGGTGTTTGGAAGGGACGCACGTTTCAGGTCTAAAAAAAAAGTACACGTTCAACCAATTCAACTCATGCCACTAGTACCGTATTTTAAACAAAAATAACAAAATACACGTTTGTAAGACTTTTGTTTTAATTGGATCAATGGCATTCGACCCTTCCTTTAAATCATAAAATTTACTTACGTCTTGATCCATGGAGAATCAGGACTTACAATAAAATCACGAAAAAGTTCAGTATGCTAGATGTTATAGAATTTATTAAATTAGGAAGGTTAAAATGGTTTGAAAGAAATTCGGAAAAACAGAAACAACGCCATTTGTAACAATTTGTAAAAAATAAATAAAAATAAAATATCTTGGACATGTTCAACGAATGAATGAACAAATATTGGTTAAGACCAGGGTTTCTCAATTTTTATAAATCCAATGACCAGTAACGTGTATAAACATTTCTCCAAAGCATTAAGGCATATTAAAATATATATAGGTATTATCAATAATTTGGATATATTGATAATTTATCAATAAATCTAATTTCTCAAAAAATGTTCTGAGTAATTATGAAAAATAATTAGGCCTTATTCATCATATCCTGGAAATACCTGATTCTAGCCTGTGCAATGAAATGCTAATGAAAATTAGAAGGGATAGGGGCCTAATTATTTTTTCAGTAGGCCTATCCATTTTCCTTTATTTTATTTTAATAGTTATTTTCTTATACCACATGTCACCCCTACCTGACTGGATGATCGTGATTAACACATATGGATGTGAGGCCAGCAGCCGGCTGGTAGGCAAGGGACTTCTAGACCTGTCGCGCCATGGAGAAAAAAAAAGTTTGTTTCTTATTTCATTATTAGCCTACTTGTATTGTTTGGATAATTTTCTTCTTTTTTTAAATTTAATATAAATATAACTGAGGGCCTTCCCTTCCTCGCGGATCAGCAGTGGTCCGCATACCATAAGTTGAAAAACGTTGATTAAGAGGATTCTGGGAGAAATGGGAGCTGGTACTAGGAGAGGGAGACCCAGGTCGATGATATGGAAGAAAATCTACGGCAGTTTGGAATGAAAATATGGAGGAAGAAGGCTCTGGATCGGAATGAGTGGACATTTGTCATTAGTAGGGCTTGGAATTTTATATAATAAAAATAAGATTGCAATGCAATATACTAATATATTATTCAACTGTTTGTGTGTGAAACCAAAACAAAAGACAGTCAGAAGTGTAACTTCTCATTATACTACTCAATTGTTTGTATGTGAAACAAAAACAAAAGATAGAAGTCTAACTTCTCATTATACTATGTTGCAATCTTAACTTTTAGTACATAAAAATCCTAGTCCTAGCCATTAGAGATGCTGATCTTATACTCAAATGGAAGTAATGCTATAGAAGAAAAACGTAAAATATTACATTATTATCCACCGCTGTGGTCTCGAGGTAGCGTGCTGCCGTGTCACGAAGCGGGCCCGGGTTCGATCCCCGGTCGGGACAGTTTATCTGGGTGAGGTTTTTATCGGGGTTTTTTCTCACCTGTAAGACAAATGTCAGGAAAATTTTAAGGCCCAAACGGTCCCCGAAATCATCATCTTTGACCGGTGTGGAAAGCAACGGAAAGCTACCACGCCTACAATTCCCTAGTAAAGCTGCAAACATAGCATGGAAATGCTATGATTGCAGTGAAGGACCTGCCTTCGGGCAGAATTACTATGGATGGATCATTATATTAGAAATTAGGGTTTCGTGGTAGTGCATTCACCTCTAGATCCGAGGTTAACCTGTTCGATATTAGGATTATCGATATTAATAAAGTGCAAAGTGAACTATTTTAACGAGTCAACATTTTATTTGCTTGTGTCCTTCCCTGAGAAGAGAGTAGCAGCTTTATCAACCGAGCTACCAACCCACATCCAGCAAAATGTTCCTGCCACAATTTAAAGCAGAGCTCTTTTTTTAAAAAGTAATCAAAGTTTTTATTTGCTCTTAAGTCTGAATCAATGTTCGTTCAGAAGCATTTGTTTATCTTCGTTTCCTAATTAAGTTGTCTTAAAAGGAATTAAGTTACATTTTGAAACATTATACCACACTTTCTCCAGAGTGTTTGTTGAGAAATCACTTATTGCATGAAGTAAAACGAAGAACTAAAAGCAATTGGCCTGATGTCATGAGAAATTCTTTATATATTCATAATTTACAGAATAAATTATGGACATGATAATGTTTGTACAATGCACCTTCTCATTTGTGAGTTGTCACGTTCTTGAGTTGTAATTGAAGACTACGTGGTCTCTCTTGTTGCATTCACTTCACACCTGCATTAGCACAGCGGCTTAAGAAATTACTTAATGCACAAACACTTGTCTCTCCAATTTATAGCCAACAAGCAAAGGTGTCAATTAATGAATATTAGTAACTTAGTCCTTAAATTGAAGTAGGAGGTACAACAATATATGGCTTACAGATCCACTTCTCCATACAATGTATTGTACAATGAGCTTAATCAGTCGTTTGTTTTCAACACCCTAGAACTAAATATCCTAAAGATCTTTACATTTGTTTTCTCTAAACTTTCGTAGAAAATCCAGAGACTTTTTGAGCAGATATTTGTAACATTAACCTGGCTGTATTATCATCAACATAATCATCATGATCATCATCAATAGCTTCACGGTTTAGACTTTAGGCCATCCGGTTTCTTGTGACTTAAAGATAAAAGTTAAAATTTGTTCTATCTCCTTTGAGACCGACTTTATCCGCCTTTCTGTTTGGATGACATGCCATAATTTTAAGTGGCGTATATTATGAGAAATTCTTAATTAGTAGTGATATCAGTAATGTTGGTATTGAATGATACTTTCTGTAATAATATTTGTTTTAATTAACTAATTCACTGGCACTATCGAACCTAAAGTTTCATAGCCGCGCGGTAAGCTCTTCGTATATCTCTATCATGAGCTAATGTGTTCTAATCATACTTTGTATAAATCATCTCCCTCAAATCATGGTTAATGTTATTCTTCCACCTATTATTGACCATGCTCCTCTCTTTCATTCCCCATTCGTGCCACATGTCCTGCCCTTCGCACTTTACTAGACTTAAATATATTTACTACATCTGGTTTCCCATAAAGATCGCGTAGCTCACTGTTACGAAGTCTTCTCAATTCACCTGTCTGTTCGTCTCTCTTTGGTCCAATATTTTTTACATGTAACAAAAAAAATACAAACAAGAAACTTATTTTTACCGAGGATAGCATCCGGGTCCGCTGTGTTCGATGTAACGATGTTACCCCGAGACTGCAACAATTAATAAATTACATCAACTTGCATATGACATTTTTTTTTCCCACACAAGCCTTCTATGGAACGTGGTTAACGTAACACTTTATTGTATTCGATGCAACGAAATTATGTTACGAAATTGTTGCGATTCTTTCTTGGCTTGGAGGAATTGTAACCCGCGTATGACATTGGAAGATGATAAATGATAACGAATCCTTAAATCGACTTAATCTAGGTTCCAGAATATGGGGATCTATCTATCTTCGGGTTTTTACAGCTGCAATGGGAATCATAGGAATAATTCCCTTCTATTCTATAGTGTTCTGCCCGAGGGCATGTCTTTCACTTCAATCAGAGCATTTTCAGCTATGCGGTTGGGCAAGTAAAAATACCTGTAAACTGATATCTTAAACTACAATAGAGAAAAAAAGAGCAATATATATAATAAGTCAACCTCTGTGGTCTCGAGGTAGCGTGCTGGGCCCGGGTTCGATTCCCGGTCTGGACAGACTCCTGGGTGAGGTTTTGTTCGGGGTTACCACACCTATAATTCCCTAGTAAAGCTGCAAAGCATAGTATGAAAATGCTATGATTGCAGTGAAAGACCTGCCCTCGGGCAGAAATACTATGGATGGATATATATTAATTTATTGTTTCTGAGCGGGAATAGATCCTAGAATCTCCTTAACTGTAATCAGAAAGCTCTGATCACACTGATCAATATAACTACAGAGAAAAAAATATATATTGCTCTTGATCAGAAATTGTCGCATATGACAAATAAAAAAAAATATTGCTCTTGATCAGAAATTGTCACATATGACAAATAAAAAAAATTGCATAATAATTACAACTATTTTGTTTTCACAATTAATATTTTATTTCAATTAATACCGCGGATTAAGATTTAAGAAAGATAAACCACAAATTAGTAACGTGGAAAATAATAAATATAACCTATATGTTAATATAGAAGGAATGTCAGGAATGGAAAGAAAATAAAATTGTCTAATTAGAGAAGGACCTTAAGGGAATCTTGATTATTTCCGTTCTATTATTTTCTCGTCTTCATCTCATTAGCTAAATACAGGGCAAGTCAAAATGTTGTGCAGGTTTTCAGAAATTTATTATGTGAAATGTAATGAACATATAATATCGTGAGACATATTGTATGAAAGGTAAACTCTCAAAGTTTAGTTGTCCACTTCTAAAGTTCCGCGTTCACCCGCAAGATGTCAACAGCAGAGCAGTAAAGGAAAATGGCGTTGACTGGGGATCAGAAGTCTTTCTGTGTGCTTGATTACCATGTAAACAACTCTGTGACTAGTGTTCAACGACATTTCCGTACCAGATACGATAAAGACCCGCCGGATGGGAGATCCATTCGTAAGTGGTACACACAATTTAGGGATTCAGGCTGTATCTGTAAACGAAAATCGACTGGCCGCCGTCGACGAGTGAAGAGACAGTCGAACGCGTTCGCACATGCTTCGTGCGGAGTCCACAGAAATCCACCTACCCGGGAGCGACAGAACTTCAACTACCACAAAAAACTGTATGGCGGATTCTCCGGAAACGTTTACAGATGAAACCCTACCACTTGCAACTGGTTCAAGCCTTAAAACCCGCCGATTATGCTTTGCGAGCGTCCTTCTGTGTTGATTTTCTCGCATTAATGGAAAGAATGAGTTCCATGAGAGGGTAGTTTACAGTGATGAAGCGACTTTCCACCTTTCAGGAAAAGTAAATAGACACAATGTAAGGATTTGGGGAACTAGTAACCCCATGCAACTCTGGAACATCAACGCGATTCTCCGAAAGTGAATGTCTTTTGTGCCATTTCCCATGCAAAGGTTTATGGGCCCTTTTTCTTTCATGAACGTACTGTGAACGGACATGTTTTCCTTGATATGCTACAACAATGGCTCCTTCCGCAGCTTGAAGCGGATAGTCCAGATTTCATTCTGCAGTTGGATGGTGCCCCTCCACATTACCATGGCAGTGTTCGAGACCATTTGAATACGGCTTTACCACAACGCTGGATAGGCCGTGCATCTCAGGGTGATCACAACAACTCATTCATTGGCCACCTCGTTCACCAGATCTAACCCCGTGTGATTTCTTCATGTGGGGTCTTGTAAAGGATCATGTTTACGTACCACCACTTCCAACAACACTGCATGAACTGCGTGCCCGCATCACAGCAGCCATTGCTGATATCGACCGCGGACTGCTACAGAAAGTTTGGCAGGAGATTGAATATCGGCTTGACATCTGTCGTGTAACAAAAGGCGCTCACATAGAACATCTGTGAATATTTAAAAAAAAAACTTTGAGAGTTTACCTTTCATACAATATGTCTCACAATATTATATGTTCATTACATTTCACATAATAAATTTCTGAAAACCTGCACAACATTTTGACTTGCCCTGTACATAATTATATGCTGTTTGGTTTATGATTGTATTCACTACCAGTTTAAAATTATGTAAACAAAAAGTTATTTTTATAGCCATATTATTTTCTTAAACTCAAATCAAATACGGTAATGAGGCACAAGATATCCGGGAGTGATATATCTGACTTTCATTATAATTTGGCAGCAATACAACTTGTTATATTGTAACACATGTAAGACAGGTGACGTTTAAATCATTTGAAACTCGTAAAACAGGTGGTGTAATTTGTTTCATTTAAGCTAATAGACTGTACGGCATAATTATACAATAATGTCTTAATAATAGTTTTATATTGCTTAAAGCTAAATCCTATACTGAATCTATTGACATATTCTTGAACTTCCAATTACAATAGCCTACTAATAAAATCCATGGTAAAATTCCTATACGGGAAAATAAATAACATAATTAGTTAATACGCTTAAAGTAGGCCTATTTGACAGAAACATAAAAATTGCATACAAAACTGGAAACGAAATAAACAAAATAATAAATATGTAATCTTAATATAGGCTATAAAAATTTCGTGTCACGTTGTTTGTCCGCGATGGAATCCTAAACTACTGAACCGATTTTAATAAAATTTTGCACTGTGTGCAGTTTGATTCAACTTGAGACTTAGGGTAGTTTATAACTAAATTTATAGTCGCATTATTTTTTATTGTAAATTATTTGTTTATTATTTAACAAAGAGCTATAATTATCTGTGAGTTCCATACGATTCTAACAGATGGCGGTGTAATTATCTGTGAGTGCCATACGATTCTAACAGATGGCGGTGTAAGGTAATTTGGTAAGGTAATTGGTTTATTATTTAACAAAGAGAGATCCAGATGGCTGTGCTTTTTGTTGCAACCGCGAATTTCAATTGGATTACAAATATTGATTATTTCATAATTTAAGTGTGTTCGGTGTTTATTTTATTTTCAATATTATTAATATCGTGTGTAAGTATTAGTTTTAAGTAATCTGGCTGAAAGACAGCAACTTAATTTAAATTTTTAACGTATACCTTAGCCACAGCAACGCGTGGCCGGGACTTCTAGTAGCATATAAAACAAATTCTAACAACAAAGGCGTATATAAACTTGTAACAATTTTCTTGTAATAAATGTAATAAATTATTTTTCCATAGTAAATCAACTTTTTTTTCGGAATACTATGCCAAGAATATACATATTAAATCACTGGCATTATCGAACCTGTTGGTTCATAGCGGCGCGGACATAAGCTCTCCTGAGTTAATGTTTTCCTACCATCCCCTGTATGATCTACTTTCCATAAATCATGGTTAATGTTATTCTCCCACCTCATTTCTAACCTGCTTACTGAGCGCATTCCCTCTGGTTTTCCAACAATGAGTCTCCACCCCTCTCTTCCATTACCTATTCGTGCCACATGTCTTGCCAATCGCAGTCTATGGGACTTAAATGATCTTAAAATAGATCTGGTTTAACATAACTATCATATAGGGCCTAGCTAGGGGTGTACCTAAATAAATTGAAATAAAAAACCCAAAAATGCAGAAATCATTGTAGCAGTAGGGCCTAAGTTATGTGAAAAACTTACCTGACGAAAATATATAAAATGTTGATATAAAAAAAACGAGAAATGCCTTCAAATTGAATGAGAAGTTAAGGTAAAATGGACCTATAATCGTCATGCTTACAATCGAAAATAGGTCTATGCATTAGTCCTTAATCAAACGGAATAGCAAACTTACATTTAAGAGGTGCCGGATTATTCAATCAACTATAAACTAATCTAGTGTACACTAACTTTTTTCTCACGTAATGAAATAACTTTAGTACAGGATATCATGTGGTACAAATATTTAGTAATGAGTGAATAAATGTATTTAAAAACAATCTGATAGCGGAAACGTGTATTATCATGCTGGTTAATGATGCTTTCTAGTCACTTTTTCTGTGTTGCAATATTCACAGATCCACTTCTGGAATAGAATAGTATATTTTTTATGAATTCTGTTAAAATTACCATTACTCTTTAGAAAGTTGACACTTTTATAATTAAAATTTATTAATTTTATTATAATTTTTTACAAAATGTTATTGTTTGTTATATTTCGTAATATTTGTTTGGTTATCGATGTAATAAGCCGTTCAAAATGTGTTATATTACAGTCTAAAAGCAATCCTTGGGAAATAGTATCGATATGTGAAGTTACGACAAACGAACCTAGTTTGTATACAAAGTCCGAGCAACTGGCTCGAGCCAATGTGAAGACAGACGGCAACGTGATATAGTCTGCTTACTCTGACAACTGGTACATACTACACACACATTCACTAAGTTCTATTAAGTTTAATACCCTATATTCTTTTAATACTCTCGCTCTACGTGCTTCTCCTGTCTTTGCTAACATTTTATAATATTTCAAACGTTTTTTAACGATACTTAAAACATTATTTTAGAATTGTTATGTTTTTATTTATTAAAAACACGGCAACATTACAACTTTGTTAGACAATAATTTACCGTGATATTCACTAGCAATTTTCCCCTCCTCTTCCAATGTTGCCATCATTAACATCAATTACAATCATTTTGTTAGATTAGTACTATTTTTATTAGGTTAGTATTAGTGTTAGTTAGTGTACACTTCAGTAAATAATATGCTTGTAATTTATTTTGTTAGGTTAGAAAGTGAGAAGTTAGTGTACATCCATTTGTAATAAATGTTTGGGAAATTATTGCGAAGGTTCGTCATCAACCACATGCCATCTAGAGACAGCTGTATAAACTTTTTGTAGGACTTCAGAGATATGTGGTTCCACCTAGAGACAACTCTATATCCTCATACGCATGCGCAATGTTATTATACAGGACAAAATTTAATGGAAGAGCTAAAGTGCAGTTTTTCCGATATTTTTAACAAATTTAATAGGCTATATAATTCATAAATAATTTTATCTAAATTAAGGGAAGCACATACCTGAAAAATGTTGTAGCCTATGCTACCAGATATGTAAGAAAGTTGTGTGAACAATTTAACACATTATTTAATAAGAAAAATAGTTGTAATTAGTGGGCACGCCATAGTATAGTTGGTTAAAGCAATACGCTACAAGCCAGAAACTCCCTTTGGGGTTAGGACTATTAAACTGGACTAAACTTTCTGGCGGCACTATGATCCTGAGGTCGACTCAGCCTCTAACGGAAGTGAGTACCAGACTATTGTTCTGTGGTTATTAAACGACCGTTAGTTAGGACTGATAATCCGGCTGTCATCTCGTACGATTGTCTAAATAGATGGGAGTCTTAACCTCCTACTACTCCAAAGGCCTCCTGAGGCTTGTAGCGAATCACTTTACTCTTTAGTTGTAATTAATGGAACTTATAAAAGTCAAAGTTCTTAAATCAATTTACAGTGGAAGTAACATACATCCTGTTTTTCAAGTAGTTACTGATATTTATTCTAATTTTGAGACTAATTAATGGGCCTGATTAAAAAATTGAGATTGTTATAAATGTAATAAAAAGTCGTTGAATTATTCAAAGTTAGGGTGAGTTAATTTTCTTAATTTTTTACTTCAAGGCTAAATAGTCTTAAAACTTAAACATGTAGAATAATAAAGAGATAGGATCTCAAAAATTCATAGGGCTGAGAACATATGAAGTAGCTAAGTAAAAATATTTCAGCCATAATATTATTATTCTTCATAATTACCAATTGAAAATAACAATTGGTGCTAGGGAAAATTTCCCAACTGGGAAAATAAATATTGGACGCCCGAAGAAAAGATCGAAAGATGCAATTGAGGCAATACATTGAAGAGAAACAGGCACCTTGTCTACATTGGATGAAAGAAGAAGAAGAAGAAGAAGAAGAAAATAATAATTCATTTGTTATATCAATTTATTTGTTAACATAATATTGAGTATGATTTGTATTGTATACAACTGAATTTTTTAGTTTACAAATACCCCTATCTAATGTAAATTCCTCTATCCGAACTATCCTCATTTACGGCGGTGTTATAAGGATGCAAAACTATAAATATTGTGGTCTTGGTAATTTAACCTGACTTCCTTATCAATACAGCTGTAGCATTTATATTTCTCTGGAGAGAAGATAATGTAACTGTCTTCATCTACTTGACAAAGTTATCAAAATGGACTCACCTTTAACCTTGATAAACGTGTGGCTTACTCTGTGATGATGTGGCTTTTCAGCACAAACTGGACACTTCCAAAATGTTCACATTACATTGATATAACTTCTAAAATATTATTATTAACTTCAAACTAATTAATGTTAGCACAAACACTTAGAATTTACACATTTTTCACTAAACACACGCAAAATCGCCATTCAGTAGCCGGAAACAGGACCAAACTTGGTCGACTGCAGCGCGCCAGCAAAGCAAGAGTGAACTATGAATTACAACGATGTATAACAAAAGACAAGCGGACAATTCCAAAACAGAATTTATAGTCTTTTATAAATTAATATTTGTGGATAACATAGGCCTAATGTTAATTTTATTGTCATATATAAAATAAACAAACCTCTACTATTCTACATAGGCGGATCTGTGATCGCCCTTTACCTACAAGTCCCGAGTTCTCGTCTCTGTCATTCCATATGGGGTTCGGGGTAAATGAAACGGAGCCAAGGAAAATTTTTCACGGGATTCCTCCATATTGCCTCCAAAAAATTTCATTCCGCCACTTTTCTCTACTAATGCCATCCATTTCGATTTAATTAATTTAATCTGCTCCTGTGAAGGTCAATACCGGCCTATCCTGCTGGTATTCGTGTATATCACAAACATTCAATAATAGAGCCTTCATCTCATTTCATCCTTCGTCCTGCCATTACGCCGGACATTAGGAGAGAGTCCACTTTATACTATTACCCTATAGGCTATATGGTTCCATATATTTTGTTCCTTTACATTGTGTATTGTCTAGAATAGTTGTCAGACCTTAATGTTCTATTACATTTTTTTATAATACTAAAATCACATAAACAATAATTGCCCTATTATTATAGTAAATGAATATGTTCCGCAATTTGACGAATCGCGATCCGGATACAAGGAACAAAACTAATAAGATTCTTCACACAACAAACTGACTTTAATTTGTTTGTGTGACTTTCTTTTTACTATTACCAAATGACTGTCTACAAGGCGCAAGTCAATATTGTTATATAATCAGATAAAAAAGGGCGAATAAATTAAGTACCAAATAATGAATGACAGAATGTTAATAGGGTAAAAATAGGCCTATACTCAAAGAATTTCACAAGTCTATATTTAAAAAAAACATGGACAACTGGATACTGTTGAATATTCAAAAGTTTAAACTGGAGCTGGAAAGGTGAAATGTCAACTAGAACCTTGCTTTACTATCCATGCACGTATATCGCAACTTCCTGTTATTAATTAAGATCAGGTACTAGCTGTCACTTGTTACACAGGAGACAATAACTGATTCATTCCCATCTTGACATTTACAATGACCGAAAAAGATAGTCCAGTGCCATACCTATCTCACATTTTATTATTATTTTAAATTAATTTTTCTTCATGACTATTCTCGTCTCATGTAATCATAATTCTTTCCCATCCTCTGACCGTAAGGTCATATGTTATTCATTTTAGCAAGTCGGTAGGGCCTATAGCCATAGAGTATAAATTTAAAAGAAAAATTATATTATTTAATAATGAATAGAATGATTAATAATACACATTTCTCTTTAAATAAACCTACCACAACTTTATGATGTTCTTCTCCAATATAATTTTAAATAGTATTTTGTACTCATGACTATTTCTTATTCATTGTCAGTAGGCCTACGTATAAGAACTAACATAGGGACCAAATTCGGGGTTTTCTGTAATTTCATACTTGTTATAGCCTACAATTTTCTGTTATATATACACTTTTGTTTCTGCAATTAGGCCTATTACCGTTAGATGTTTCAATTCCATTTAAGGAAAGATAACCTTTGGGGACACAAAAGTTCAAATTCTTTAATTTTTAGAAACCTCAAAAATGTGTTCTGAAGAATACATTTTATTTGTCAAGTAAAGACTTTATTTTTTAGAAATACCGGTAATAAGTTTAAACTTTTCACCAGAATCAATAAAACGTTATTTTGGAATATGCTCCAGATGTATCAGGCCTACGTTTTATTCCAACAAAATAAAACAAATCACATCTTTCATATGTATCAAACCTGTACCTCGCGGTAAGTAGGCTTATAGATCCTTTTGCACTGTTTTTTTTTCCTGCCCGTCTGCATCGAAAATATAACCAGAAGTTCGTTATTTTCTTTATATACTTTACCGCGTAAACCTGATTCGAATGTTAATAAAACAACTTACAGATTGAAATTAACAGAGTCAATCCTTCTTCCATAACAAAGGTTGTGTCCTCGAAATTTCTATTAACTTACAGGAATCATACAGAAAATGCATTTCAATGTAACCTCTGTAAACGTGTTTGGTGTAATATGTCGAGGGATGATCCCCTAAAAATGAATAACAAGGAGACACCGACTGAACAGGCATATCGCATCATCACAGGGGTAGGCTATATGAAGTGAATCGAAAATGGATGACATAAATATCGAGAAATGGTGACAGGGAATATTTGACTGACTATCCATCCATAGTCATTCTGCCTGAGGGAGGTCTTTCACTGCATTTTCATGCTACGCTTTGCAGCTTTACTAGGGAATTATAGGTGTGGTAGCTTCCCGTTGATTTCCACACCGGTGAAGGATGATGATAATAATGATAAGAATGATGATGATGATAATGATAAGGATGATGATGGCCGGATGATTTTCGGGGACCGTTGGGCCCTAAGCTTTCTGACATTTGTCTTATAGGCGAGGAAAAACCCCGAAAAAACCTCATCCAGGAACCTGTCCCGACCGGGAATCGAACCCGTGCCCACTGCGTGACAAGGCAGCACGCTAACTCGAGACCACAGCGGTGGACTATAGAAAAAGGAATATCCCCAAGAAAAATTTGTTCTAGTTCCGATTCGTCTATCACGAATCCCAGATGGAGTGATCGGGTCCCGAGATGGGGGCCGAGTCCCACTTGCATCATGGAACCGCTTACATTTTAATATCCGGGAAGTATTCTCTGAAGAATAGGTTAAATAACTGCCTTTATATTTGAATTGACCTGGGACCACCTCCCACTTAAAGAAATACAACGGTATTTGTCGAACATGTATGCCCTATGCAAAGCACTTACATAAAGTGCCTCTTTCTGTGGGTACAAAGAAAAGGCTTTGCCTAAGGTCCATAAAAATGACCAATAGAAAACCACGCCTCTATAATCTGAAGTAGCTCTTTATGACCAACGGTCAAATGCTGTAGAACTGCTTGATCTATTTGTGTACAATGATTGGTAGGTTGCTCCATTGTAAGCTGTCCACATCGCCATTGTTGTCTTATTTTGTATTTAACCCTTAAGAGTACTCTTTCATAAAAACGTTCAGTGACCATTCATGACCAATCGTTTTATTCTATTGTTTGGTGACAGTGGGTTGGTTCTATAGAGGGTCAAGATTTTTATAATTATTTAGGCTTACTTTGAAAATAAGATTAAAGGATTTTTGTGAATTTCAAAACTAAAACGGAAAGCATTTTCAAACCTTATAATTTACATAATTTTACTTCATATTGTCGAATTTCATAATAAATAATTATTAAAATTTACTGTACATAACTTTTCAGCAACATATATAGACCTAAAACAACATAGCCTACCTCATTATATTCACAATCTACTTTCTCCTAAGGAATATAGAGGTTATTTTAAGACAAAATATGCATACTGACAATACGAGAATAAATGTCAACAAAATTAATAATTATAAAACTTTCAGTTGTTAATGTGTAGTCAACCACTTTCATTACTATACTGCAATCACTGATTTTCCGGCCTTGACGTTTTCACGACAGTGTTGCCGATATGGATATGCAGTGGGAGTGGCCGCTGTATGTATGCGGTTAGTAGACATGCAGCTGACAACATCACAGTAATTTCAAACCTCACTAGTGCACTATAGCTGCGTCAAGAGCAGTGATTGGTTGTAGCAGACATCTACTCCCACGACAACCATATCCTTATTGGCAGTAGAGGGCGAATTCTCGCTTTACCCCTCGTAAAACTTAAATTTCAGAGCTGGAGGTATGACGGCTCGGGTATAGGTCCCTAATGTAATAATGAAATTAAACTAATGGGTGTAAGAAATAAAAACTGGAATGAGAGCAGGAGGACTGGAAGAAATGGAGTGGATGGATAGGGACGAGTAAAGAAGGAAAATAATGGGCACAGAAATATCTGTAAATATTAAAAATCTGGGCTATTTCTAGGTCACCGTGCCACCAGTGAATATGTTGGCCAATGTGGTAACACACATTCCCGCTAGAGCCATTTGCCAACATGTTTGCTCACTTATAAGGCGATTCTAATTCCAAGAGTCCACATACATTAGTGGGTAAATTAGGGTGAGAAAATGGGCAAGTTAGTGTTAGATGGGTAAGTTAGTGTTAGTTTGGGAGAGTTATGGTGACAAAATAGGCGATTTAGACACCAGAATAGCTTAGCGTTCACTTGTTTTTAGCGGGTTTTTGCGGTAAGTTGGCTACGGTGTTGAGCAATGAATAATAGGCTATATACTTAAATTGCAAATAGGCCTATGCTAATTTTAGGTTATTTTGAGCTCAACTTCTCACTTTATTTTAAGGCGTTTCTCACATTTTTTGGGAAAATCAAAGTAGCCTATATAATTATATCTCTCATATAGGCCTAATTATTCACATCGGCCTCTGCAACAACACATTATTTGTTTTTCCGCTTTTTATTTGAATTTTTGTTGGTGGCAGTGTGGCATAGAATCCCCCAAATGTGTATATAAATAAATTTAAATAATTGAAGGGTTTAGGGCAATAACATGATAAGCCACATATTGTTCTTTCCGAAATATAATGATTTTAATGTTTCAAAAAATTATAAATACTACTTTGGCAGTATTTTTGTTAATACATTGTGTTTCTACATGTTTTAACTCATCTCTGGGGCACTCACAAATGATTTTGTGGATATTCCAATACATTTATTTGCTATAAATAACATTTCTTAACATGACTCATCATGTTACTGCCCTTCAAATTAAAGTAACCATCAGCATGCAATAGTTAATACAATTAAAGAGAAAAATATTAACTATTCCATGCGGATGGCAAGTGTGAGTACTTTATTTTCAATCATACATTCCTAATTGGGTGATATGGCAAGGAAAAGTCCATAAAAATCCAATTATAATGTCTCCTTGGTGAAGCAGCCTTTACTGTAATGTGAATTGTGTTCGCTACAAAGGGTACACGAGGTTTTGAAGTGAGAAAAATTCGTGACTGTTCATGACAGTTCAAAGACAGAGTACCAGCCAACCAAGCTGGAAATCCTGGGTTCGAATCCCGGTTCAGGCATAAATGTTTATCCTTAATTGTATTTTCATTATTACTTGTACAAATGAAACATACGAAAATCGTTTCAATCATTACTAAAAACACAAATTGAAATGCAAATTGTATCACAATTAGTTATTAAAAATACCTTTATAACGTGAAATCATTTATTTAATTTTAACAAAATAATCAGGCATACTGATATCATAACATAAAAATATTTATGTCCATACAATGTCTATTTATTAGGCAACCCTTGCTTGTTTACTTGTACATTTTTAAATATGATTCCTATGCTTTATTTACATTTTGTGAATTTTTACAGTAGGCCTACATGGTAATGTAAAGTAATGTTGCATTTTCTGATCTGTTTTTAAATTCGGAAGTACAGTATTACTGATACGATGAAAAAAATATAACCACTTCAACATTAAAACAATAAAAGCATACCCCTCTTCCACAACTGAAAAATATATGCTTCGGAGGAATATCGGACTGTAGTCCATCTTCAGCGTTCTGTTAAGTCAAGAATTCTTAGTGGGAAAAAGGCTGAGTTTTTCAGGTACGTGTTTATATTCCATCCATCCATAGTAATTCTGCCCGAAGGCAGGTCCTTCACTGCAATCATAGCATTTTCATGCTATGCTTGCAGCTTTACTAGGGAATTGTGTAGGTGTGGTAGCTTCTCGTTGCTTTCCACACCGGTGAAGGATGATGATGATGATAATGATGATCATGATGATGATGGCCATATGATTTCTGGGACCGTTTGGGCCTTAAAGTTTTCCTGACATTTGTCTTACAGGTGAGGAAAAACCCCGATAAAAACCTCACCCAGAAAAACTGCCCCGACCGGGCATCGAACCCGTGGCCGCTGCGTGACAAGGCAGCACGCTACCTCGAGACCACAGCGGTGGACTGTGTTTATATTACCGAATTTTAATTTGTAGAGGATTTACTATACAAGTCCACTTTGAAAATGTCAATTTGTGAATTGCCTTATTTATTGAAGAAATAGAAACATATTCATCAGGCAGTGATTGAGTAGAAGAAATATTAAGAAATAAATAACGAAGGTAAACACAAAGGAAATCAAAATATCAATGCATAATGCAAGAAAGCAAATTAAATACAAACCATAGGCCTACATATAAATTGTAATGAAAATAAATTGGAATTTGTTCATTTGTATGAGTATTTGGAAACGATAATACAACAAATAAAAAAATTAAGTCAACTAGAAAAGAAAGCAAGCTTCATTGTCAATAAATGGATAATATTTGAGAAAACAAATACGTAAAAGACGAAATTATGAATTTATAAATCGGTAAAAGTACCAACCTTGCTATGTGGACAAGAAAGTTGGCCAGAAAGAAACGAAGAAGTAAGTAATAGACTATAAAGGCAGTGATTTATAGAGGGATATTCGATGAGACAAGAAGGGACAGATAATCGCAATGGAAAAATAAGTGAAAATTAAAAAAAATAATCAATAGAAGAAAATCTACCGAATAGAGAGTTGAAATGGTACGGACACGTATTAAGATGGATGAAAAAAAAAATAAAAACAAATGATAGAAGCAAGAACTGAAGAAAAATAACAGAAAACCTAGGAAAGAATAAATGGATAGGCCTAATATTGAGAAAATAGCTAAGAAAAAGAGAAAAGGTAATCGGGTTTTCAGGAGGATAGCGAAAAAGGACTAGGCCTACGATATATCTGGAGGAATTGGATCGAGACAGACCCTAACGCTATAATAGCAGAGTGAAAGGGGGAAGAAAGAAGAAGAAGAAGAAGAAAAAGAAGAAGAAGAAAAATAAAAATAAACATAGGCCAATTCAGATTTTCATTTCGTAGATTGTTGTCATAATATTATTCGGATGGATCTTACTTACTTACTCACTGGCACTATCGAACCCGTAGGTTCATGGCCGCGCGGACATAAGCTCTCCATACATCCCTATCCTGAGCTAATGCTTTCCAATCATTCCCTGTATAATCTACTTCCCACAAATCATAGTTAATGTTGTTCTCCCACCTCATTCTTGGTCTACCAACTGGGCGTTTTCCTTCTGGCTTTCCTACAAAGAGTTTCCATGCACGTCTTTCATTCCCCATACGTGCAACATGTCCTGCCCATCGTAGTATACGAGACTTAACTGTTCTTATTATATCTGGCTTCCTATAAAGACCATGTAGTTCATTGTTATGTAGTCTTCTCCATTCACCTGTCTGTTCATCTCTCTTTGGTCCAAAAATTTTCCTAAGAAATTTATTCTCAAATACTCGTAACCTCCTTTCGTCCCTTAAAGTAAGAGTCCATGTTTCGCACCCATATAATATAACTGGTAGAATAATAGTTTTATATATTTTCAGTTTAACGTTTTTTGAAAGGAGTTGGGACATCAAGATTCTCTGCAATGCATAATAGCACGCATTTCCAGAATTGAGCCTATGTTTAATTTCTTTGTGCATCTCGTTCCTATTTGTGATTATTGTTCCTAGGTATTTGAATTCAGCCACTTCATCAAAATTTCCCTCGTTTGTCATTAGCTGTCGATTTCCATTATATACTGAATTTCTACGTGTGATCATATATTTAGTTTTACTGATATTTACTTCCAGTCCTAATTTCTTAGTGTTACTCAATAGTGTGTGCGTGTTGGCCTTTAGTATCTCCTCGCTATCGGCCAGTAGTACTCCATCATCAGCATAAACTAACAGCTTATTAATACCATTGAGTTGTAAGCCTTCCTCATTCTCTAAAGATTTAATGGCATGCTCTAGTACAAAATTAAATAGTAGAGGAGATAGTGTATCTCCTTGCTTCAATCCATTCTGGATTTGTTAGAGAAATAAAAATCGGAGATATGATCTAAATTCAAAGACGGCCGCCGTGTTGTAGTGGTTACGTTCCTTGCCTCTAGTCCTGAGTGTTATGGGTTCAAACCCGGCCGTGGTAGATGGATTTCTTTAGGATGGAAAAATCAAACGAACAAGTCATTCGGGAGGAAATTTCAGCCGTGATTTCCGAATCCGATGATTTTGAGGCTTGTTACAGAACTGTAAGCCTGAAAAAAGAGGGCTCTAAGCAAAACTTTCCGATCTTCATGATCGGAATAACACCTCAGTTGCCTACTAGATGTATCATTGTGTCGGTATGCTGATCACATGGCATTCATAACATCTGTAGGGAAATAATAGTAAATAAATTAGCTTGGTCTAGATACTCCTAACAAAGGAGACGCTATGGCTGGTTTCAATTAGCCGTAAAGCCAATGATTACGTAAGATCTAGATTCAGGTGGCATAACCTTAGTGGAAGCGACATTGTACCCAGAGGTTACATAAGTCATAGATCTCTACTATTTTGCAGTGATTAAATGTAACTAGAAGAAACAACGCTGAGGAAGTGGTGTGAAAAAGATGAATTAGAGTTACTGGAACACCTTGCAGATGAAACAATAGCAACCAATAACGATCGGCAGGAGGTGGACAAGAATGATATGTCATCTGTCAAACTGAAGCAAAAGTAACATGGAAACAGAAGCTTAGAATAAGTGAGAGGAAAAATGAAAAAGTTATCGGTTTGAAAGAAGAGAAATACTGGGTGGTGCACTCTGTCAGTGAGATTAATGAGTATTGTGCTATCCATCATTGCCTTTTCATTCGACTCCATTGTCTGCTCTTCAGCTATATACCCTCTTGTTACCAACAGAACGCCACGGGGAAATTCCATCTGTTGGGCAACTTGGAGGGCAATTCTTATAGATCCTACATATTATTGCATCAATTAGGGTAAACTCTGGTGAATCGGAACAAAAATAGGAAAATCTGTAATATCGGTTTCATTATCTGTAATATTTACATAGCCTATATGTTTTGTACTTCATGATTTAATATAGGCCTAATCTTTCATCAATAAGTTATGTACCAGTTATAGTCTCATCAATCGAATGCACGAGGAAATTATTGAAATTTACTTTCCAATATGTATTCACCGTTGTGGTCTCGAGGTAGCATGCTGCATTGTCACGCAGCGAGCCTGGGTTCGATTCCCGGTCGGGACAAGTTTCCCGAGTGAGTTTTTTCCAGGAGTTTTTCCTCGCCTGAAAACAAATGAGAGGTAGCATTGAGGCCCAAAACGTCTCCGAATATCATCTGGCTCCTCATCATCATCCCCGGTGTGGAAAGCAACGGGAAACTACCACACCTATAACCTATAATTCCCTAGTAAACTGCAAAGCATAGCACGAAAATGCTATGATTGCAGTGAAGGACCTGCGCTAGAGCAGGACACTATAAATAAAAAATATTCCAATATCATCATCCTAATATGTTAGGGTGAATAGGGACAGTCTTTTAGGCGAATCAGGACAGTTTAAAATGATTTATTTCGGTAAAATATTTATTTATCAGATATTTTAAACACAATTTTCTATATAATGCATAAACTGTCATAGAATCAGATTTATTTCTTTATACCTATAGGCCTACAGAATTTTTTTCCCCTCAGCTCCAAACACACTTTCCGTGATACAATTCGCGCCCTTTATCATGCCATTACCTATATTTTATAAACAAAATCCACACATAGTGTTATTCTTTTCCGGCTCTATCATCTTGCTTTTTTTTTCTCCGCGAAGGTAAATCTCTATTTCCTACATTGTTGAAATGTACGTAATTCAAATCAACGTGCTGAAAATGGAAGACATTTTTGTAGGCTATCAACTGTTTTTTTTTTCAGCTGATCATCACTCTCACTGCTACGATGACGGTAAAGACACGAAAGAGGTACCCCAAATAATTCTGCCGGATGATACAAGCACCTCCCCTGACAGTATGCTTCAATAACTGTATGCAAATCAACTTCTGCCCAAATCTGTTTATAATTACTCATTTGCAATGCAATAGTTACAAATAAATTAATGAAATACGCTGCCCCTATTCAGCCGAAAATTAGTGTCCCTATTAACCCGAAATCCAGTAATTCCATTTTCATAGGTTGGCAACACATAAACCATTGCCGAAAAAGACGGGAATTATCTAAATATCTTTGGGGATAAATACTTCATAATTTTTCTCAAATTAATTCATAATTGGATCATTAGTTACTAAGAGACACGCATAACAAAAAAAAAAAAACGAAAATATTGAGTGTACGAAGCTGTTATTATATTTACCTGGAACACCAATTATTTGTTGTGAAATAACCAAACGAGAAACAAAGTGGCATACAACTGGTTTTGATAGGCCTACATGAAGTACAGAGGTTAGTCGACAGATACCAACACTTTCGCAGAGAACAAAATTTAAAAGTGTCCCTATTCACCATGTGTCCCGATTCAGCCGACTTTATCCTATACTATGGTGAACTACGGAAATGTAGCGGCACAAACTAATCTATTGATTAATTAATCAATGATAGTTATAACAAACTCCATCTGTCTAACCATAACTAAGTAAATAACTCTCTGCACTATCGAAAACAGGTGCATGGCCTCGTGGAAATAAGTTCTCCCCATGACCTTGATGGAAAACAGATGGTACAAGAACAGTTATGTCTCCTAGACTGCGAGGACACGTCATTTGGCACGAATGAAGAACGATAGGGGCACGCTAATTATTTGTAAGAAAACCAGGGAAAAAGCGCCCAGTACTTAGGCCAATAAGGATAGGGTACCGGGGGGCTATTTTACGCATGGGGCTTTTTCACGCACTGATATGTCATTGACTCTGACAGCTATACCTTGGTCTATTGAAGGTCGAAGTAGGTATTTATAAAAATCCCGTTTTGTCACCCCTTCAGTGGTGAAAATATTTTTTTTGTGAATAGAACCGTTTTTCCGAGAAAAATTCTTTTGTTGTGCGAGATAAACCGTATTCCGTCTTCTTACCTGTTTGAATAACATTACAGTCTCAATTATTAAGCTATAACATTCGCATTTGAAATTATGTTAGCTTTAAAATAGAACTGCATGTAGGTTGGTCTTAGAATATTAATTTAAAAACAGCAGACGGTGATACTTAAGTGACTTGAGCATAATAAACATTTTATTAACGTATTGTAATATGGGGCTACTTCGCGCACCGATGATGGGGCTATTTAACGCACTAAATTAAGACACATTTTGTATAAAAATTGAGTTACTAACACATTACGTTAATTAAAATTAGTAGAAGTAGTATGTGCCCCTCGTAGCTGTGCGTTGTAAGGCATTATGCCTCGTTGCTAAGCGGTTCCAGTCCCCACGAAAAAAAAAACTATTGGAATTTCGGTCAGTATGGGTCCAGTGCCCACCCAGCGTCTTTACAAATTTGGGTAGCTACAATTAGTAGCGGTTGCAGATTGAGAAAACCAGTTTTGGTGACTGGAGTGCCTGACATGCTGACCACATGTGACACCTGACAGGATTATCGTTCTTCTCTATGATTAACACATGTTGATATGAACCCAGCAGTCGGCTGGTAGGCTAAGGGTCATCTAGGCTCTCCATGCCATGGAGGAGGAGAAAATGTAAATTAGTAGCCGTAATATTTCATTCACAGACGCTCTTTAACAATTTCGGTCATTAGCGTGAAGTTCAAAACTGGGCACCAATGGGCCGGTAAATTTTGCTCATATGCCTCTCATTTAAGGCTTGAGGTTCTTTTACTTGTGAATCTACGACAACGGACCAACAATAAATTTACATCCCTTACAAAAAAATAATAAATAAATAAATAAACTTGACTGCAGAGCTAAACGCCAGCCTAAGCGGACTTCGAAACATTTGATGTCCGACTCAAATGTGGAAATAACAGCTAAAAGGGCGCTAAAGCTGTAGTCTGTTGGTGAAATGAGTAGATAAGTCTTCCAGTTTTCCGATTAGATATCATTCTCACTTGAAGATCAAGAGCGAAATGAGTAATGCCACGTGATCTGTTCTCCCTCCTGCACTTCCTTCCGCGGCCTCATTGACTGTGATTTTTGCCTTCCTCCTGTGTATATGGCCTTTTTCAAACAGCTTCTATACAGGTTCTACGGACAGACTCCGTTGCCTCCAGATAACGAGACGGATGAAGGATGAGTCATGCTCTTTTTGTGAACCGAGATACTTCTCTGAGAAGTCTTTGAGAATGGGAGAGTGGATCAGCTGTCAATAAATGTATGAATCCGTTCCACGAACTTGTGTGTGGGTGCAGTTGGGAAGATACAATTTGCGTGTGATAATTGTTTATGATGATAAGTTTAGTGCGCGAAGTAGCCCCTCTACATCCGTGGATTAGCCCCACTGTGTTTACACAAGGTGTAGGCCTATAGTACAGACAATTTTATAAGTTTTTTTTTATTCAGTGTTATACTAGTATTTAAGGACGATTAATATTATATTATATAGGTAATTAAATAAGCTTTAATTATAGAGTAATTAAACATATCAATTTTTTAAAAGATAATTATAATACTGATTTAAATGTGAAATGCGCGAAATAGCCCCACCCTACCCTATAGGAGAATAACATTATCCATAATTTCAGAGAGTTGAATAGTGTAGGGAATGATTGGAAAACACTAGATGTATGGAGTGTTTATGTCCGCGCTGTCATGAACCTCTGGGATCGATAGCTAGTTGTACCCCTAGCCCTAATCTTGTTCTCTCTTTAAATTTATTTATATAGTCTGTAAAAAATATCACTTCAATTCCAGCTTTTCGTTTTAGTAGTATGAAACATGCTTCTGGATGCCTGGTACGTTACAGGATGCTAAAATTGTATGTTAATAAAAACAAAATAACAATAATAATTCCACATTTTTGTAAATGCAAACGTAAATTAATTTTGGTCGATTAATCGCGTTTATTCCAGCAAACGACATTTCTGAATTTGTCGTTGTAAAGTTGCCTGCTACCTTTCATTACTGAAAGTTTTTTTTTTACATTTTTATAATACCTGGAGCTGGACTATCGCTACTACCCAAAATCAGGAGGAGAAGGAGATTTTTAATCGAGGATCTCTTCCTTTAGCCCTTGACGAAGCAACGCCTAACTGCAAGGTAGCAGTACATGTAACCATTAGCAGGGACCCTCACAGGATATTATCAACCGGTCTACCTGAACCCTGGTTTGTTTAACGACGTTGTTACTCTTCCCCCTTAACAGTTGGGTATTGGTAAATATTTTAAAAATATTTTATGAACGGAAATTGAATTGGTTTCGACACGTTAAAAGAATGCAAGAAGATTGAATTCCGAAAATGAATTTAGAATGGAATGCTGAAGGCAGAAGGAGAAGTTGAAAATCACAGGAACATTGGATGGATGAGATCAATAAGCCTAGGAGTAGGCCTAGGCCTATGAATAGAATGGAACTGACGAAAGAAGGCGCACAAAACACGAATTTTTGTAAGAATAAAATTACTTAAGGTTGTAGTAAAAAATACAATAATGTAAAAAAATTCTAAATAATAGGCCTAATAGTTTTATTACTTACTCACTCACTGGCACTATCGAACCTGAAGGTTCTTAGCCGAGCGGACATAAGCTCTCCATATATCCCTATCCTAGCAGATGCTTTCCAATCATTCCCTGTATAATCTACTTCCCTAATATCATAGTTAATGATATTCTCCCACTTCATTCTAGGTCTACCAAGTACACGTTTTCCCTCTGGTTTTCCTACAATACGCTTCCATGCACGTCTTTCATTCCCCATTCGTGCCACATGTCCTGCCCATCACAGTTTACGAGACTTAACTGTTCTTATTATATCTGGCTTCCTATAAAGACCATGTAGTTCACTGTTATGTAGTCTTCTCCATTCACATGTGTGTTCATCTCTCTTTGGTCCATACATTTTCCTAAGAACTTTATTCTCAAATGCTCGTAATCTATAATAATAATAATAATAATAATAATAATAAATAATTCCGTCATTATAAACCAAGAGGACGACGAGATCCTGGAAACCAAGACAGAGATGGAATAAGGCCGGAACTTGTAATTCTGTCAAGAACGAAATAATAATAATAATAATAATAATAATAATAATAATAATAATAATAATAATAATAATAATAACAATAATAATAACAATAATAATAATAATAATAATAATGCTTTATTTAATGTAATGGAGATAAGACCATATGGCCTTCTCTTCCACTGCATGATTTAAATTATATAAATATCGTCAATTATTAATATCTGCAGTTAGGCTACATGAATAATACACAATATACAGATGCTGATAATAATAATAATAATAATAATAATAATAATAATAATAATAATAATAATAAATATCAATATTAACTTGATTAAGTTAGCTATTCACTTACAATAAAAGTGAAAAATATAAAATAATTATAAAAATATACCTAGAACATATTATTATATTATATAATCTCAGGAAATATTCGATAAGCTTCTTTTTTAACCGTCTTTGAACCGAACAGTTCTTGTTATAAGAAGAGATGAAATTCAGAGGAGGATAGCTGAAACAAGAAAGGATTAGGAATAGTGAGATATTCGATACATAGGTCTAAGTACAGCTAGAGTTAGCCTATGTTTTCGCCCGACTGTCCAGTAGGAGAGAACCGAAGAAGCTACAAGTCCGATTACCTGAAAATATGAAGATCTTGATGATGATCATGATGGTCGTGATGATGATGATGGTTGAATGTGTATTCGAAGTTTTGTTCACATTTCTTGTTACATCCTGTATTGGTTGCAGAAGTAATAATTTCCCATTTAGAACAAAAATGTCTAGCAAAATCAATGAAAATAGAGTTAGTTGTAAATTTCTGTCTTTTGTTGATTATGAGTGTAGAATTTCCAAGTTCCTTGTGGTGGCAGGCTTCTGGGGCGAGGGGAAATGTCCACCATGGAGTTAGTCCGTCGTGTCGTGTCAGACGGTACCTGGCGGTGCTTGCTCGTGTGACCCCGGGCCGTCCAATGTCCACCACAACTCCTCTCCCTTCTTCTGCATTAACTATATCTATCTTTCTCTCTCTCTCTCTCTCTCTCATATCATCAGGCGAAACCCTCATAAAAATGCCTGCAATAAGGCGGGTGGAGACTTGGTACCACACAGTGGCCGACACCGCCTGCCCTGCTTCATGACCTTTCCTTCCTTTCCTCACCCCACCGTAGCGGCTATTCCATGTCAGTCTCCCGGTAATGCAGAAACACCTGTAACAAAAATGACAACAATCTCAATTATTATTTTGTTATACAGGTTTATCAATTTGATATATTTCTTCCTGTGGCCGAAATTATTTTAATTTTTGGCAAAATCATTTGTTTTGTTAGGAATTTGAGAATAAATTAACAAGGATGGAAAACTGAATTACGAAATTAAGAAAAGAACCATTAAAAGATGTCCTGCATTTAACTACTTAACTAACTAACTCACTAACACTATTGAATCCGGATGTACATGAACGTGAGCTCTCTATACACCCCTATCCTGAGCTAATATTATCCAATCATTGTCTGATTAATTCACCTCCTAAAATCATGGTTAATGTTATTCTCATATCTCGTTCATGGCCTGCCTCCTCCTGAATTCCCTTTGGTATTCTTGCCACCCATTTATGTCTCATGTCCTGCCCATCTTACTTAGCCTACCTACTACTCACTGGCACTATCGAAACCGTAGGTTCATGGCCGCGCGGACATAAGCTCTCCATACATACCTATCCCGAGCTAATGCCTTCCAATCGTTCCCTGTATAATCTACTTCCCTCAAATCTTTGTTAATGTTATTCTCCCACCTCATTCTTGGTCTACTAACTGGGCGTTTTCCTTCTGGCTTTCCTACAAGAAGCTTCCATGCAAGTCTTTCATTCCACATACGTGCAACATGTCCTGCCCATCGCAGACTATGAGAGTTAACTGTTCATATTATATCTGGCTTCCTATAAAGAGCATGTAGTTCATTGTTTTGTAATCTTCTCCATTCACCTGTTCATCTCTCTTTGGTCCAAAATGTTTCCTAAGTACTTTATTCTCAAATACTTGTAATCTCCTTTCCTCTCTTAAAGTAAGAGTCCATGTTTTGCACCCATATAATATAACTGGAAGAATAATAGTTTTATATATTTTCAGTTTAACGTTTTTTGAAAGGAGTTGGGACAACAAGATTCTCTGCAATGCATAATAGCACGCATTTCCAGAATTGAGCCTATGTTTAATTTCTTCGTGCATCTCATTCCTATTTGTGATTATTGTACCTAGGTATTTGAATTCAGCCACCTCCTCAAAATTTCCCTCATTTGTCATTAGCTGTCCATTTCCATTATATAATGAATTTCTAGGTGTGACCATATATTTAGTTTTATTGATATTTACTTCCAGTCCTAATTTCTTAGTGTTACTCAATAGTGTGTGTGTGTTGGCCTTTAGTATCTCCTCGCTATCGGCCAGTAGTACTACATCATCAGCATAAACTAACAGTTTATTAATACCATTCAGTTGTAAGCCTTCCTCATTACCCAAAGATTTAATGGCATGCTCTAGTACAAAATTAAATAGTAGAGGAGATAGTACATATCCTTGCTTCAACCCATTCTGGATTTTAAAAGTGTTCGAAAACTGTTTGCCTACACGCACCCTACTCTTTGTGCCATTTAGACACATTCGTATAAGTCTAACTAACTTTTTTAGGAATTCCGAACTCCAGCAGGATACTATATAACTTCTCTCTTTTAATTGAATCATATGATTTTTTGAAGTCTACATATAGTTGATGTACAGTACAATTATATTCCAATTTCTTTTCTAAAAACTGTCTTATACTAAAAATCTGATCTGTTGTAGACCTGTTTCTTCAAATGCACATTGATGATCTCCTACAATGTCATCAATATAGGGAGTAAGTCTGCTTACTAATATATTTGTACGAATGTTGTACGAAGTTGAATGTAATGAGATGCCCTGTAGTTGTTGCAATCAGTTTTATCTCCTTTCTTATAAATTGGTATGATAATTGATTCTTTCCATTCATCTGGAAGAGCTTCTTTTTCCCAAATCATAGTAAGCAACCAGCGTATCTTGTCCATCAACTTTTCTCCCCCTGATTTTATCAGTTCTGCTGGGATCTCATCTGAACCTGATGCTTTAGCCTATAGGCCTACATCTTCAATTTTTCAATCGCCATTTCAACCTCTAATGCACTTGGCTCTGCGACTAGCATTTCTGCTGTCTGTAACTTATCCTCCTCAATGTCCTGTTCTGTATGTACATTTAATAGCTGATTAAAGTAACTTTTCCATCCATTTAATTTACTCTTAGAATCTGCAATCATATCCCCATTTTCATTCCGAATTATGTTTGTTCTAGCCTGAAACCCTTTCTTCTCTATACTAATTCCCTGATATAATTCTCTAATGTTCCTATTTTTTGCGTTCATTTCAAGATCATTAATCTTCTCTCTCAAATATCCCCTCTTTTTACTCTTTAGTAACTTGGTGGTTTCCCGTCTAATACTACCCAATTGCTCTAAATTTACCTCATTTGGCTCGTGTAACCATTTGATTTTTGCTAGCTTTCTTTTCTTTACAATGTCGGCACATTCCTCATCAAACCATTCTTGTTTTGCCTCTTTTTTAAACAACCAATGCTTTCTGATGCTGACAATTTAATAGTATCTCTTATAGCCTCCCATTCTTTATTTATAAAAGTTTTTTCTTCATTTGCCACATTCTCATCTGAAGATTCCAGTACTTCAAATCTATTAGCAATTTTGATTTGGTATTCTTGCCGCATTTCATCATTTTTCAAGTTTTTTAATTCAAATTTTACAGAATCATCTTTAGCGTTTGTTCCTATCATAAGCGATAGCCGTTGTCTGATTTTCACTCTGACCAGATGATGATCCGAATTGCAGTCTGTCCCTCTAACTGATCTAACATCGATGATGCTACTGTGCCAGCGTTTATTCCTAATACATGATCTATCTGGTTCCGTGTTTCTCCATCTGGGGACGTCCAGGTGTATTTAAGAATATCCTTATGCTGAAATGTTGTGCTCTTAATAATGAGATTCTTCGATATGTCAAATGTGACTAATCAATCCCCGTTGTCGTTACTCTCTTCATGAAGACTGAATTTACCTATTGTTGGTTTGAATGTATCTTCCCGCCCCACTTTTGCATTAAAATCTCCTAAGACAATTTTCATATGATATCGTGAAAGGCTATCAAATAAGCATTCTAATTCTTCATAGAACTCATCCTTGATCTTGTCATCTTTATCTTCTGTGGGGCATATATATTTACAATTATAAAATCATGTCGTTTACCTTTTAGAATGATGTGTGATATCCTATCACTAACAAACTTAATATCTCGGATAGCAGATAGGATCCTCCTTCTAACTAATAAACCCGTTCCAAATGCAGGTCTTTCTGCACCCCCGTAGTATAATGCAAAGCTTCCTGATTCCTGACTAACTTCTGCTGGCCACCTAACTTCCTGTAAAGCGAGTATATCCAAGGGCGATTTATCTAATTCCCGCGTTAATATCTCTAGTGCCCCGCTATTGTCCTAACATTCCATGTTCCTAGGAACATGTCCCTGTGTTTGAGCCTTTGGCATGGGTTAGCTGAAGTTGTCCCCCCCCGGAGAACCGAATGGGGAACTATTTGACCTCCGGAAAATTTTACCCCAGTTGAACCCATGTCTGTATTTCCTGACGGTTGTATTTTTACGGTGAAAGATCATCACTAAACGACCAAGGTACTTTTTTCGTCTGGCTTATCACCTTCGACCAGTCCGGCATGGGTAACCCTTTCAGCAGCAATGCTACCGCCGGCATAGCTCTCATGATCATTTAAGCACGCAAGCCACTCCACCACGACAAGGTAAAGATACCATCGCATCTATGAAACTTAACTGTTTTCTTCTTACATCTGGTTTTCCATCAGCACGTAACTCACTATAATGTAGCCTTATCTTCTTCATTCACCCTCGGCTCTCTTGAAAATGTTAAATGGTATGTTATTGGGTAAATATTTATATATATATATATATATATATATATATATATATGTGTGTGTGTGTATGTGTGTGTGTGTGTGTGTGTGTGTGTGTGGTGTGTGTGTGTGTGTGTGTGTGTGTGTGTGTGTATGTGTAAGTCTAATTCAATAGTGAGAAACACACTAACATATGGGACAGACTTCTGGCACTTCGCAGGACTTGATGGAAACGAAGACAATGAAAATCGTCGCCAGCAACAGCAACAGAACAACTCATGACAACGTATACCAAGGCTGTCCAAATGGAGACCCTCCAAAGCCTTTTAAAATAGCTCGCTTTTTGTAAAGTGATTTAATCATTACCCCCCCCCCCCCATTAATACTTCAGTTTTAAAAGGATAATAACAGCTGTCATTCCATTTATGATGTACATTGTTTTCTATTTAATAGCAAAATATATGAAACTGTTAAGCATTACCTATATTAATGAATGTACGTTTTAATTTATTCTGAATTTATCGATTATGTACTGTGATAAATACGTTCGTCCACCGAACAACCCCTAGCAGCGAGAGAAAGTTTAATTATGGAATCATGCCATGTCAGCAAGGGAAAGGTTAACGAAATGAATTCTATCCCTCTTCCGTGTGACTGTGTTTTCGAATAGTCATATTGAATGCGTAGTCTATGCTACTTGTAAAAATTACGAACTTTTCTTTCGTAAGTAACTTACTTGTTGAAGAAGTAATTCTTTACCCATGTTTTGGTGACATCTTAAAGCAGTAATTCTCTTCATGCCCGATGTTATAGTAACATTTTGAAGAAAGATTGGTGTCCCAAAAAAAAAATAATTACTGGTTCAGGTTGGATTTAGTTTTCGGTAGAGCCGGATTCTCTTCTCAAGGTCGGAAGTTGGTACACTGGATAGGAAAACACTTCACAATCATAAAAAATGTTTCTTGTAGAAATATTTTCACATTTATTCACTTTGTAAAGTTCCCAGCAGATTAAGTAAATGTAGGTGGTATTATTCTTCACCGTCAATTAAAATTAAATTATTTTCTTTTCTTGAATCAACTATTCTTCTTGTATTAAATATCACATTTTATCTGGAGAATTCTTATTGCTTCTATGTTTGTTGAAAGTTGTATGCAGAATGACCAGTGTAATTCTTTTATAATTTTAAAGAACATTATTACATCACATGATAGTAATTTTAAGTTCTATTGGTTAATAGCCCATTAAATACCAGGTTTAAATTTGATTTGTTAAATTAAAAAGTTAATTGTTTTAACATTCAATCAGAATTTTGTATACTTTCATTTTAAAATATGAAGTTAAGCAGGTGTTCTTATTACAGTTATAATAGAAAGCTATATAATTCTGACAACAATGACTTAAAACAATTTTTAAAAGCATTATTTAGAAAGACTGTTATGTAATATAATTTCTTTAATTGTTACTGAGACATTTTTATTCAACAATGAACAACAATTAATTATTTAGATGTTTTTTCTTTATTTAAGTTAGCCTATATTTAAATATTAAAAGAATTTTAAAGTATAAAATTATTAACTTTAACTTCCATACTTATTATGATATTAAAATCCTGCTTTATTGTTGATTATAATTTTGCAAAAATTTGTAATCTTCGGCCCTCTACCTGATTACAAAGCATATTTCTGGCCCCCCAGTTTCATTATAATTAATTAGACACCACTGACCTACAACAACTCCTAAACATATCAGATAGATCCCCCCCCCCCTTATCCCATTGGCCTAATTATATCCTCACCCAATTCCTGACAAACCATTCCTCCCTTCTTACCTGTACAGGAAATAAAATAATTTTCCCACTATATAATTGAATCTGCCGCAGTGGTCTAGTGGTTATGTCCCTCGTCTCTAGTCTCGAGGGTCACGGGTTCAAATCCGGCCAGAGTCGATGGATTTCCAGGTTGGAAAAATCCAAGGGACAAGAGCTCCGGGAGGGATTTTAAGCTGTGGGCCCTGAGTCTGGAGATTTTCACGTTCGTAAAAGAACCACAAGCCTGAATAAAAATGCTCCTGTGCAAAATTTAACCGACCTTCATCCATCCAAGTAATATCTTAGTAGACTACTAGATGTCTCATTGAGGTGATGCCATTCTTTGACATCTGTAAGCAAATAAGCGTTAACTAAATTAGCTAAATTAACGTGGTTAAGAAACTCCCGCAAGGGAGCACCATTTCTCATGCGAGGCGTAAAGGGTATATTCATCCACTATGTAATTGACATGAGAGGCTATTTATCTCAAGACTGAATATATCTTGTTTATAAACATCAGACTACAGTTCTAAAATCAACACCCCTGCCGGTCATAGGCCTACTGAAATATTAGGCCTACATCATCACAGCCGGACTCAAGACTTCCTCAAATACAACTTCCGCACTTTCAAAGATTAACAGATTTCATCTTCCGTATTTTATGTAGTTTTATGTAATCAATTAAGACCTAATAATGTGTATATATATAGCCTATGTAAATACTCAACCCATGGTGAAACATTTGGATTATTTAATAGGGCCTATATTATGTATTAGTTTATTTTATTAACTAAAAAAATACATTCACATGTGTTTGATCTGATCTACCAACCTACCTGTTTATCTATCCAGTCATCCCTTGAAGAACTATTATTTTTCCCATCATTTTCAATAAGCTATAGAATGTTTATAGTTCGCTAGTATATAGTTTTACAGTAGGCCTACTATAGTTTACAGTAAGTTATACAATAAGCTATTCACGAATTTTGGCTGTTTTTGAGGACTCTCTTTTTGCAAATTATTATTATTATTATTATTATTATTATTATTATTATTATTATTATTATTATTATTATTATTAATTCTTCAATAACATGATGCACTTCATGATTCAGCAGTATAATATAGGGATGGCTATCGCATGTTGAATATGACCAGTCCGACCCCTTGAGTTCAAACTCTGCGGCATTGATTATTCTCCCACCGCCCTCATACAAATTTTGTTTTTGCCAAACATTTTTCTTGTCATGTTTCCTTGTCGTGTGGACAGTTAACTGCTCTTCCATCACGCAGAGTTACCGTCATCTTCACTCGTAATCTCGGTTACAGTACATTATTTCTGCAACTTTGCAAAAGTATAAAATTATAATATGATTTGCATATTACAACTAGATGTCTTGTGTGCCAACGATTTATGACAGTTTAACATTAAACTTAGTTTACCGATGAATCAAGAATCATGTCTAAATTTTCATTAAAACGGTACCGTAAATTAAACAAAAAGTCATGCCAAATCCCATTAATATAGGCTATTCAGAATACTTTTTTATTTAGCAAATTGAGTTAGATTTTACAACTCAACTTATAATTTTAAATTTGTTGAAGACTAGTTTCGATACATCTACGTTTCATTTTCAATTTCATCTAACTAACTAGAAGGATTTCAATATGATACGTAGATGTATTGAAAATAGTCAAGAAATCTTCAATTATGGAATGAGTTGTCAAATCTAACCTAATTTATTAATTAAAATGTACCTCATAGTGTCACTTCCTATAAATATTAATGACACTTACCTATTTTTAATTAAAATGAAGTAATAACAGCAATAATTTTATATATGGCTGATCTGTTTTAGTATTATGGATAAGTGTAATACATTATATATTATATTGTAGCATTTATATAACTGAGAAGATTAAAATGGCTTGGGCATGTTCAACAAATGAATGATAAAAATTACTGATTATGGATGAAAAGAAAATAAGTTGTAGAAGAAGAGGGAAACCAAGACTTATATAGACCGATGATGTGGAATAACTGGGAATAAAAAATGGAGGAATCTATCTCTAGATCAGAATTAGTGGGCATCTGTCATCAGAGAAATTGAAGCCAGCCTCAAAGATCGTAATGTTAAAGATGATGAAGAGTAAAAGTGATCCCACTACAGGCCTCAGGAGGCCCTTTGGGGTAGTAGGAGGTTAAGGCTCCCACTTTTTCTTGACAATCGGCACTTTATGTCAGCCGGGTTGTCAGCCCTGCCACGATAAGATATATTAAAGTGATTTTTAGTCATTCCCAGCGGAGTTGCAAATTTAAATTGTAAAATCTTCGATCTCTAGACTAGGAGTCATGGCGATGTACAATTTTTAATTGCTAGATTGTGCGCAGATGCCTGGATTAATTCCAAATCACCCCGTAGTTCATATGTCGGATTTATCCGTCGGATGGGGACGATAAGCCTGGCAGTCCCCTTGGTGCTTTACACAGATATAACCTAAAGTTAGCACTGGATATCATCTTCTCCCTCTTCTTCATTATAATCCCTCGTGCAATTGCTACACCACAAATGAGCATAAACTTACACTCATTGAATGGTAATTTTAGAAGTAGGATCTACAATCATAGAAGTATGTAAATTGACATTAGAACATACATCATTTCAGAAATCTCGAGACGTTTGGTCCCTCAAGAGATTTGCATTTATATAATATCATTATCTGAATTTAGTATAGGCCTAGACAATTAGAATTGTATAGAGTTTAGTCATGTCAGAAGAATCCGGAGCAGAAATTACCTAACGTGCTTGATTTAACTTACAAAGGAAGAAAGGAGAAGAGCCGAGAAAAGATTACTAGATACAAGAGAGTAGAAGATCAATAGTGGATAATTGATAAGGGGAAAGAGAATGGGGGAAAAGAAAAAGAATGACTGAAGAAAAAATAGAGGACTTTGGATACAGGAATATGTTCATGTATTTTAAGATAATCATAACTGATAAACACACATTCAAACTCCATTCAGTTGGCAACTACATTATTTATTTTAATGTAAATTATTTTCCCACTTATTAACTCATGAAACAAAAAAATAAATGATAGTTCTATAAATGAGTTTTGAGCTCACGTAAATACTCCCAAATTTGGAGCCTAAGAATTATTTGACATTCAAAATTATTATTATTAGACTACTTTGTCCCGAAAGATCTACTAAAAACTATATGAAATTAAAAGTTTGTTTGTCTTTATTTTAATCAGACTCTATGTACGTATTATATAAACAAACATCAAAATTCTGTACAATGCAATAATATGTCTAAATGCCTAGTTTTCTCTTCATTTAAATATGTCTATACTATGTATTACGAGTTTATAAAGTTTTTATATTTTATAAGTTTATAATTTTAAGTTATGATGCTCATTGAAACGCCACATGACAAGTGAAGATATACCTAAAGAATTGCAAATTAAACCCCTCTTGTATAAAGTTAAAACTTAAGAACAAAAAGGATTCGACATCTTGAATTCAATGGAAGAGAGTCGAATATAAAAAAATCCTGGAAATATGTACCTCTAGACAAGATATCCCATGGAACACCATGAAGGCGATGGAATGAAGAACCGGAACAGGACAGAAAGCCTATATCATAAAGTTGATTATTATGATGACAATAAAAGTTTTTATGTGATCAATAATTCAATAAAAGTTTATTTTCTCAATTTTTGAGTAAATTATTTTAGATTTTTATTGCTATAATAATTATGTTGTTAACGTTATTAATTTGTTATGTGAGGAGTATAAACTTGTTTTCTTCCTATTAATTTAAAAAAAATTAGTTCCTAATTAAGCTTTTCACATTTAATTTCAGCAATTTAATTCCATTTATATTGCTTATCATTATTTATAAAATGATTGGGCAAAGTATTGTACTGTAGGTTCCATATTTTCTAACCTGAATACACTAATAGGCCCTATATATATATACTAGCCAATACACAGTGTGTGTTGCTACGCCTAAGTAAATTTAATATTAAAGGTTTATTAAATTGTTTGGTATACGCTGAGACGAACCAAACATGGCGGTTATTAGTTTTTAATTTCGGATTTCAGGTAAACGTCCACATGTAATTGTCGGGTTTCGCTTATTTTTGGATAATACCTACCTCGGCTTATTTTAATAGGATATACTGAGTTTTGTTGTGAAACATCAAAAATTGTGACCTCTAGAGTGATTTTTAAATTTTCACTTCATGCGAACTCTTACATGTAATGGTTTTAGACGATCAATTGTGAATCTAAATCATCAGACGTACACAAAAAAAAAAAAAAAAATCTAAATCGGCCCTGTAGTTTAGGAGGAGTGACAAACTCACGTACAGAAGAATTTTATATATATATATATATATATATATATATATATATATATATATATATATATAAATTACCTAAATTAATTAAAACGGAGACATTTATGTGATTATGGATGTGTTGCATCTTAGGAAAGTTAAGGAACCTAGTTAAACGAAACATGCTGAAATTAATATATCGGTAGTTTGATGTGATACGTATAATCTAGCAATAAATAAATTAAATGTGTAGTATAGAATGGAGTAGCTTTATTTAGAGTTTGCAGGAAATTCAACTGTTAAAATTTCGCTAACGATATTATGAAAATGTATATTTTGAAAGTATAGCTCGTTATTTGCTTAAATATTCAGTTTTATTTATGAACAGGTTTACAATGTAATAAAACATATTTCTGTGCCCAAAACTTTTTAAATTTGTATCTTCTTTCTCCATTCTTCTCTATCTTCCCATTCCAATTCTTCCAGACCTATCTCCCTCATACCTCTTCGTACATCATCCATCCATTTAAATCTAGGTCGACCTCTCTTTCCTTTCCTAGGTGGGATCCATTCCAAAGCTTGTCCAAATATTCAGTAAAGGCTAAATTTTGTAAATATGGTTGGTTATTTCTTGTTAATCGTCGAGTTTAATCGAATTCCTAATTATAGTCCGAAGCATCCCATACTATTTAGTAGGCCTACACCTATTTTAATGGTGGGACGTGAGTTTAAAAAAATAAACAGCTTATATTAATGAGTCATTTTTTAACATCTTACCTCATATTTTATGTTTCTTCAAACACGGGAACTAGTTTTCGAGGGAAGGATCTCTCTCATTTTCAACCGATATTATGACTACCGGATTTTCGTTGGAATCGTTGGAATCTCCATCAATAACTTTGCCATCTGGTGTTGATTTGATGAACTTTGAGATGAGGTCACGTTCATCAGGAATCTCGAAATTCATGGATCTAAATTTGTTCTTCTGAATAGGCCTATATATCATCTCCCAAATTGTCAATTCTAAAGGTTTTTGCAAATGTTTTAAAAGTAGAGCTCCTTTTTTTAATTTAATGATTCTCCTATAAACTATGTGCTGCAATAGCTGATTTTTCAATTTCACCATTTTTAATATTTCTGAAGTGTTCCTTAGTGCGAGTGTCCAAATTACTTTTTGTTTTTCCTATGTATACTGTATTGCAGTCCTTACAATTAATTTGATAAATTCCAGATTTTTTGCTACCTGGGGTGTTCAATTTCTTATTAGTTATTAATAGATTACCAAAGGCTAAATTTATTTATCGGTGCCAATGTAATATTGAATTTCTTGAAAAATGTTTGAAATTTGTTATGTATTTCAGGATGATACGTAATTTTCTCAAACTGTTTTCCTTTCTTTGAATCAGATTGCAGGGTAGTGTATTCTTTCAATCTTTTTTGTTGTCTGAATTTCTTAAAACTGAAAAGAGAAATAATAGAAGAATATTTAATTCTTACAAAACTTTGCATTGATAATATTTTCACCTTCAATGAAAAATTTTACAAACAAATCTCAGGTCTGGCTATGGGTAACCCACTTTCACAATTTTTGGCAAATTTATTTATGGGTTATTTAGAGTCTCATATCACCAATGTTTATCCTTGGATACTCAAATGTTGGTATAGATATGTAGATGATATTTTCTCTGTGATAAATTCTAAATTTATTGAAGATGCATTGAAATTACTCAACCTTCAAGATGGAACTGTAAAATTTACTATGGAATTGGAAAAGATAAACAAATCCCATTTTTGGACCTTTATTTAATAAGGAATGAACTACAAGGAAAAATTGAATTCAATATATATAGGAAGGATACTCATACAGACAATTATATACAATCTTCAGGTTTTAATCATATGGCACATAAACATGCAATTTTCAACAGTTTGATATATAGATTATTAAATGTTCCATTAAATGAAGAAGATTTTAAGAAAGAATACAACCACTTTTGAACATAGCCAATTTAAATGGTTTTGGAAAAGAAATAATTGTAAATAAATTAAAGAAATTCAGACAACAAACAAGTTCGAAAGAATACACTACCCTGCAATCTGATTCAAAGAAATGAAAACAGTTTAAGAAAATTACGTATCATCCTGAAATACATAACAAATTTCAAATTTTTTTCAAGAAATTTAATAATGCATTGGCACCGATAAATAAATTTAGCCTTGGTATTCTATTAATAACTAATAAGGAATTGAACACCCCAGATAGCAAAAGATCTGGATTTTATCAAATTAATTGTAAGGACTGCAATATAGTAAGTTATACATAGGAAAAACAAAAAGAAATTTGGATACTCGCACTAAGGAACACTTCAGAAATATTAAAAATGGTGAAATTGAAAAATCAGCTATTGCAGCACATAGTTTATTGGAGAATCATAAAATTGAAAAAGAAGCCCTACTTTTAAAACATTTGGAAAAAAAAAATTCATAAATATGAAAATCAAATAAAACTACGTTTTATTTTTATTTAATTAATAAATATGGATTTTCATCAAGTAAACACTAACTCAATTGATTATTTGGAAAAACCTTTATAATTGATAATTTGGGACATGATATATATTCAGAAGAACAAATTTAGATCCATGATTTTCGAGATTCCTGATGAACGTGACCTCATAACAAAGTTCATCAAATCAACACCAGATGGCAAGGTTATTGATGGAGATTTCAACGAAAATCCGGTAGTCTTAATATCGGTTGAAAATGAGAGAGATCCTTCTCTCGAAAACTAGTTCCCGTGTTTGAAGAAACATAAAATATGAGGTAAAATGTTAAAAAATGACACATTAATTTACGAATTAAGAACCTCATAATGTTATTTCCCATATTTAACTATGAAACAGCTTATAACTTAGATTATGTTTTGTCTGAACACCTTGTACCTGCTTCTTCAAAATTTCCCTCAATTGACATTAACTGGCCATTTCCATTATATAATGTATTTATATCCATCCATAGTAATTCTGCCCGAAGGCAGGTCGTTCACTGCAATCATAGCATTTTCATGCTATGCTTGCAGCTTTACTAGGGAATTGTAAGTGTGGTAGCTTCCCGTTGCTTTCCACACCGGTGAAGGATGATGAAGATGATAATGATGATGAAGATGATAATGGCCAGATGATTTCGGGGACCGTTTGGGCCTTAAAGTTTCCTGAGATTTGTCTTACAGGTGAGGAAAAACCCCGATAGAAACCTCACCCAGAAAAACTGCCCCGACCGGGGATCGAACCCGGGCCCGCTGGGTGACAAGGCAGCACGCTACCTCGAGACCACAGCGGTGGACTTGTATTTATGTATGTGAACATATATCTAGTTTTATTGTTTACTTCCAATCCCAATTTCTTAGTGTTATTTACATTATATAATGCATTTTCCTTAATAGCCTAAGTCCATATATCCTTCTGAGTATCTTTCTTTCAAAATCAGCCAGTTGAGATTTGTCATGTTCAGTCAGAACCGAGGTTTCACTCCTGTAAGTTAAAACTGGTTCAATTAGTGTTTCATACAATCTGGTTTTTGTTTCTCGCTTCAAATAGGCCTATTTTGAATCTAAATACTTTATTTATTAAAAAATAACATTTCTTAGCATTTTGTACTCTCTTATTTATTTATTCCCGGATATTATGTTTATTTAGTCCCATTAAACATGAGTCCATAAATTAATCGGTTATGAAGTAATGTCAATTTTACTGTTTGGCACTCGCTGATAGGATGTGACAATTCTAACTAAACCATCACAGTCTTACTCAATTCCAGTATCATTCCTGACACAAAGAAATAACTTAACCTTAAATTGGCGAAACTATAATTTCTTCTGCCTGTTATTTAAATATTCCGGACCGCAAAGAAAACAAGATCATGTAAAACTCAAGTTATTATAGCCAACATCCGGCGTGCGCTGCTACGCTTAAAGAAAGGAATACGTGTTTTTTCTTGAACAATGTTGATAGATAAAAGTGGGAAAATGCTATTAAAAATTACAGATTTATATATGATAGAATAATTACTGCGACATTCAAGATACCCCGAGGAAATTGGACAATTAAGAACTTATGCACCGGAAGAAGAAAGAAAAGAAGAAACTGAAAAATGTTATCAAGGCCTACAATATACATACAATTCAATTACTAATAATGATTATATCATAATTAAAGGTGATCTGAATGCTCGTGTAGGAAACCAACCAATTCCAGAAGTACTAGATTGTTTTGGTGAAAATAAGCTCAACGAAAATGGAAAAAAAGTTGATTGAATTTGCGAATTATAACGAATTTAAAATTACAAATACATTTTTCAGGAAGAAAGATATTAACAAATACATATGATGTGCTAGGTGAACTAGATCCTTAATAGACTATACAATAGTAAACAAGAAATCTAGAAATCTCGTGCAAGGTGTTCATGTATATAGAGGTGAACACATTGGTAGTGACCACTTTCTTTTGAAAACTAAAATAAATATATTATCACATTGGAAGAAAAATAAATCAGAAAAGGTTACTGCAAAGATAGATGTTATTAACAAAGAAAGATCGATAGAACACTATAAAGATTTATGGTGTAAAGAAGAAAAAGAAGACGAAGAAAAACAAGAATTGTATCCAGATAATGAAACAGGAGAAATTCAAACTGATATAATTACATTTGATGAACTTCAAGAATCCTTAAAAGCTTCTAAAATATAGTGGAACATTTCTACATTGGAGAATATTGCATTTATTTAATGAATGTTGGAGAAACTGCAGAATACCAGAAAGTTGGAATATAGCTGAAGTCATATCGTTATTTAAAAAAGGAGATAGAAGAGAATGTAAGAACTATAGAGGAATTAGCCTTCTTAATTCAATTTATAAAATCTATGCAAGGGTTATAAATAAAAGACTTAAAATAATAGCAGAAGCAATACTTGAAGAAGAACAAAATGGCTTTAGAACGGGGCGATCAACAACAGATAATTTATTCATATTACAGCAAATGTTTGAAAAAAGAAGAGAACATAACCTATAGACGTATGTTGCTTTTATTGATTTTGAGAAGGCATTTGATCGTGTTGATAGAGATAAGTTATGGAAAATTATGTAAATTCATGGCTATCCCGCAAAATCAATTCATGTGATAAAAAGTTTGTATGTAAAGTCTCAAATTATAATAAATATAGGCACGTCAAAGACCGAAGCCATTTTAATAAATAGAGGTGTAAGACAAGGGTGTAGTTTATCACCTACACTTTTTAATCTATGTATTAATGAAATCATCCAAAATTGGAAAAGTGTTGTTAATATAGGTATAAGAATGGACCGTTTTAAAATATTAAAGTTTTAATGTATGCCGACGATGTGGTTATTATTCAAGAAAATGAAAATAATTTACAGTACACTTTACATCAATTAAATCAGCTATGCCAAGAATATAATTTTAAAGTATCAAAAGAAAAACAAAAATAATGGCATTTTGGGGAAACGAGCATATAAGATCAAAAATCGTAATAGACAACAAACTTCTGGAACAAGTAACAAATTTTAATTATTTGGGTTGTAAATTTACGAAAAACACAAAAACTGAAAGAGACATAAATATGAAACTGTCGAAATTTCAAATGATATGCGGAACTATACATAAAACATTAAAGAATAAATCAAGAAGAGATATAGATTAAAGTTTCATAAAACATTGCCAGTTCCTGCGTTACTTTATGGGAGCGAAACTTGGGTAATGACCAAAAAATTACAAAGTAGAATACAGAGCGCAGAAATGAACTTCCTTAGAAAAACAAAAGGCTGCACAAGATTGGATCGGATAAAAAGTGAAGATATAAGAACAGAGTTAAATATATATATCCATTGAATGAGAAAATCAGAGAATATAGAGAGAAATAGTTTACACGTGTGGAAAGAATTAACGTAACAAGATTACCAAGAGCAGCATGCAACTAGAAGCCAAGAGGTTCAAGGAATGTAGGAAGGCCAGTGAAAATATGGACAGAACAACTGTGAGGCTGAACAGGCAATTTTTGCCTAGTCCGTGAAGTAAAGAAGAAGAAAAAGAAGATACAGGTGAATAGTATAAATTCAGAAAAACGAATATATTTCAATGTATATCTTCTGCAAGAAGAAAGTATCAGAATGCTATATCAAAGCAGGCTTAATGAATACTTAGTTAAAGATGAAACGAGAAATAGAGAAAGAGTGGTTAAATATCAAATACATTGTTAAAAAAGCAGCAAAAGAAGTAATAGGTGTTAGGAATAAGAATTACACAAGGAAAGGAATAAAGATCTGGACAGAGAAATTGAAGGAAGTAGTGTTAGAAAAAATAAAGAATACAAAAATATGTTACAAAACCCCAGTGAAGAAAACATAATGGACTATAAGAAGAAATAGGCTTTTGCAAAGGCAAAGATTCGACAAGCACATAGAGATAGCTGGGACATATATATTTCCCAGTTGGAATATGATGCAAATGGACAAGAGTATGCATATAAAATCTTAAAACATCTTAACAGGAGTGAAAAAGATACTGCCCAATTGAATATGATAAATGAAATGACCTGTCTTAGATATTACAAAAAATTGTAGTACGATGAAGCTATCCAAGAAGACGATACACTTGAATACAGTGTACTTTGTAGAAGGAATATACCTATTGTCACTGGAGAAACTAAAATTAGCACTGAGATTGAGTAAAAATAGGAAAACCACAAGAATAATTCCTGTTAATTATTGACGAAATTAACATGGAATTGTTTAAATATGTTGGACTGTTATTAGAACTTCGACTGCTTCATTTCTACAATATGTGTTGGACTGCTAACAAAATCCCAGATGAATGGTGGACTGCGATTGTCGAACCACTTTTTAAAAAGGGTGATAGAACAGTTTGTTCTAAATATAGAGGTATAAAACTATTGACAGCTGGGTACAAACTGTATAACAGAATAATATCCTAGAGATTAAAACATAATGCAGACGTCATGATAGCTGAGAATCAGAATGGATTTAGGAAAGGTAAGTCATGTACAGACAGTATTTTCACTCTAAAACAGATAATAGAGAAGAGAAGAGAGATGAACTTACAAACACATAACGCCTTCATAGATTATGAAAAGAACTTTGATCGCGTCAATAGACCAAAATCATGGAAAATGATGTCCTCAAAAGGAATCCCACAACATATAATGCATGTTATTAAAGGCTTATATGATAATACTCGCATCTGCGTTGATACAAAATCAAATCGGGAAAAATGATGAGACAACGAACCAAAGTGTTCGGCAAGGCTGTAGTTTATCAACCACATTATTTAACCTTTGTTTAGACGATATGCTGAGTGAGTGGAACCAACAAGTAAGGGTAAAGCAAGTATCTAGAGGAATAAATGTTAACAGAAACAAATACATTAATACACTGCTGTTCGCGGATGACCAAGTACTCATTGCAGTATCTGAAGACGAATTACAATACAGCATACATACTCTAACAAGCAAAGTAACAGAAGCATATAATTGCAAGATTTCACCATCTAAAACTGAGATAATGGCTTTCAGAGGAAAGGATCTTGTAAGATCAAACATTGTAGTACATGTTTTACTTAAACACTATCACACTTAAATTATCTGGTAAACAATATATCTTACGATTGCGATAAAGACCTTCAAATAAAACTTTCCAGATAACAACTTATGTGTGGCACAATTAGGCGAACACTTGGAAATAAAACGAGGTAGGAAACACAGTTGAAATTTTACAAGATTATGGCAGTCCCTACTCTATTATACGGCAGTGAGACTGGGTCCTGAGACAGAAAGAAATTAAGAATATCCAATCGACAGACATTAAGTTTTAACGAGCAGTTAAGGGATGTACAAGACTAGATCATATAGGGCCTAAGGAACGAAACTATAAGAGAAGAACTAGGAGTAATGCCAATAATACATCAAATCTATAATTACAAGAAGTGATGGACTAAACACCTGCTACGATTGGATAACAACAGATTTCCGAAGCAGGCTTGGATGTACACACCACGGGAGAGAATAAATGCTTGCAGACCAAGAAAGAGATGGAGTATTGAGCCTGAACAGGCCATGGAGCCTATACCGTGAAGATGATGATGATAATGATTTTAGTTGAATGAGTGAACTTACTTACTTACTCACTGGCACTATCGAACCCGTAGGTTCATGGCCGCACGGACATAAGCTCTCCATACATCCCTATCCTGAGCTAATGCTTTCCAATCATTCCCTGTATAATCTACTTCCCTCAAATCATAGTTAATGTTATTCTCCCACCTCATTCTTGGTCAACCAACTGGTCGTTTTCCCTCTGGCTATCCTACAAGAAGCTTCCATGCAAGTCTTTCATTCCCCATACGTGCAACATGTTCTGCCCATCGCAGTCTACGAGACTTAACTGTTCTTATTATATCCGGCTTCCTATAAAGACCATGTAGTTAGTTGAATGAGTGAAAGGAAAAATAATTATAAATTTATATCGTAATTATTTTTAGATAGGCTATCCGTGTTGATTACCCGTCGTTGCATGGGAATCTACTTATCCCAATCTTCATGGCATAAATGAACTGAAAGACGAAAATTAACGCGTTTTTATGTTTAGTTGAATAAATGAGAGAAAATATTTATCATTATCATTATCATGATAGTCCATTCACGAAATTAGGTCATTTGTTCGCCTCATTCGGCCTCAAGAGGAAAATTTTATATCGTAAATATTTTTAGATGCCCCGTGCTGATTACCCAGCGTTGTCCGGAATTTACTTATCCCGATCTCATTGGCATAAATAATCTGAAAGACAAAAATGAATGTGTTTTATGTTTCGTTGAATAAGTAAAAGGAAAAATGATATTTTAATTATTTTTAGATACCCCGAGCTGATTATCCGGCGTTGCTCGGGTATCTAATTATCCCGGTCTTCTTGGCATATATGAGCAGAAATACGAAAATTGATTTGTTTTTATGTTTAGTTGAATAAGTAAAAGGAAAAAAAATAGATCAATATCATTCTTAGGTACTTCGTGCTGATTACACAAGTCTGCATTTTAAAACCTTTTCTCAGATGATTTATTTAAAATAGGTGTTTTTAAATCAATTTTTTACACTGATGCCAGAAATAATTTCCATTTTTCTCTATCACGTTAGGTTTTTGCACAAAATATGAATTTATATTTTGGCGTTTTAGCTACTACAAGCACAAATATCCAAACTTTATTACACATAAGATAAATTTTTGTTAAAAATACATAATAAAAATACTGTAAAGAACTATCCTAATAATTTCTGGGCTAACTTGTAACAAAACAGAAAGTAAGTGGTGTTCCATTAAATCTGAAACCTTCCCATCTTTGACTTCCTTGAAGTTCCTCCATTTTTAGTCTCACTCATCAACATCCAACAATAGTTTCATTCTGTGTTCCCTGGTACCTCCTCTCCATCTCTTTAATATCCTGGTGAAAACGTTCACCTTGCTCTTCACTATAATGTCCCAGATTTTCGGGGAAGTAGTCAATATGAGAATACAGATAGTAAACTTTCACACTCATGTTAAAATTCAACTTTTTTAAAATTTCCAACATATTTTTCGCAATTACCTTATAATTAGGATATTTGTTATTGCCTAGAATGTTTTCAGTAGCAGATAAGAAAGCTGTCCAGGCTTATTTTTCTCTTTCACTCATTGTTTTAATCAATATATTCATCCTCAGCAGTTTATTTATTTGGGGACCAACAAAAATTCCAGCTTTCAATTTTTCTTGAGTGATGGACGGAAATTTCTTATAAAGCTAAGTTACTTGAAGCAAGGCCCATCCTTTGGTAGAGCCCTTACAAACTGCTTCATCAAGCCCAATTTGATGTGTAGTGGTAGAAGCAGAACTTTTTGAGGGCCAACAAGTGCTTCATGTAGGACGTTTCTAGTTTCAGGCACAACATTCCTTTGGCAAATTCAGATCACGAACTAGATCACGCTGTAGCGTAGTGGATTTTTAAACTGGCCCAAACCATTAGGTGGAACCATGGTGCTGGGGTCGACTCAGCCTCTAACTGAAATGAGTACCAGACGCTTGTTCTGAGGGTAAAGGCGGCCTTCACGCAGGGCTTACAACTCGGCTGAAATCAAGTGCCGATTGTCTAGAAAAGTGGGAGCCTTAACCCTCCCACCACCCCAAGGGTCTCCTATGACCTGTAGTGGGATCACTTTACTTTTATGTAAAGGTTGAATATCATAACTCTCTTATTGCCTATGTTCATTCCGGGAATCTCCTGAACATTTTGCAAAAAGCCTCATCAGAATCGGATGAACGGTATGGCATAGCATAAAATACTAACAAAACAAACATTCATTTTCATATATTAGACTAGCTAATACCCGGTGTGCGCTGCTACACCTAAATAAATGATTTAATTTTGCATTTAGTTGAATAATTAAAAGGAAAAATAAATATAAATTTGTATAATTATTTTTAGATACCGTGCTGATTACCCGGCGTTGCACGGCAATCTACGCATTCCGATGTACTTGGCATAAATGAGCTGAAAGACAAAATTCGTTATTTTGAGTTATCCATTAAAGAATACCGGTACCCGCCGTGCGCTGCTATGCTTGCCCGGGAATCTACTTATCCCGATCTTCTGGGCATTAATGAAAGACGAAAATGGTTATTGTGAAGTATCCTTAAAATATAAACATATGCTGTCGCGGACTTATCTGTAGAGTTGAGATATTCAATTCTGTGTACAATAATTTTGTGTATTTGTTATGGTTTAGGCAGCGTAAATCATTTAAGTTTGCAAAAAGCGATATTTTTCACTAAAGAAGGTGATTTTTAAGTGTGAAGGGCTTGAGCATTTAAACTCTCTTATAACCTATAACCTTCCCGGGAAAATCCTGAACATTTTGCAAAAATCCCCATGACAATCGGATGAATGGTATGGCAGCACATGCTTGCCCGGGAATCTACTTTATCCCGATCTCCTTGGCATCAATGAAAGACAAAAATGGCTGTTGTTTGTTATCTGTAAAAGATAAACATATGCTGTCGCCGGCTTTTTTGTGGAAGTTTTTCAGATATTCTGTGTACATTATTTTTGTGTATTTGTTATGTTTTAGGCAGCGTAAGCCATTTAAGGGTAAAAGACGGACTTTTTTCACGTTTTTCACTAAAAAGGGTGTAATTTAAGGGTGTAGGAGTTGAGTATCACAACTCTCTTATAGCCTATGTTAATCCCGGGAATCTCCTGGACATTTTGCAAAAAAACCCATCACAATCGCATCAACTGTATGGTCGCGCATAAAGTGCGAACAAACAAACAAACATTCATTTTTATATATTAGATAGGCCTATATATAATATATCATTTTTTTATGAATCAATAATCAAAAATGGCAAAGAACTGCCAATAATTCAGTACTTTTTTTGCCAGGAATAATGGAAGGAGTTGTAACAAGAATAAGTAATGAAAGCGGCCATGAACTATCTTACATTATTCTACTGTCGGTATTTATCCTGTAATTACTGTAAAAGCGAGTATGTCATTAGAATAAGGTGTATACAGACCCTGGGCATTGTATGGAGATTTTGGCGGACAATTGACCATATTTGTCATGACGTCAAACTTCACACAAAGAATTTAAATAACATACAGCATGTTTCATAATATTAAATTTACTTTAAATTGAAAATAATGATTTTATATGATAAATCTAAGACCGCGTGGTCTTTCCTTTCACTTCATCAAAGTTAAATTCTAACAATAATCATTAATTAGGTATAATTATAATTAAATGTATAACTCACGATACACAATGTAAATGTAATGAAAATATTAATCAAATTTAAAACAATAAACCAACTTAAAACTTGATTAAATTCAGTATTGATTTAACGTTGATAGTAGGTACATATATGGCAGGGGTCACCAATTGGCGGACTGCGGTCCGGATCCCGACCCTGGGGCTTTTGGATACCGGTTAAATATCGAATTAATACAAATTTGTAAAACCGGTTAAACATCGAATAAAACCAGTTTACTAAATTTCATGTAATGATAGCCCGGTTGGCAGTACTGCTTATGATCAGAGATTTGGCTGAAGATGAACGGGATTCCGTTTGAAACCGGTATCGTGGAAAACACGAAATTTGTGAGGTGAAATATTTAAACATTAATGAAACCGTATGTTAAATTTTTGTCATAAATTTATTAATAATATTTGAATTAATAACTGTATAGGCCTACTACTGTGCTGTATCCTTTTAGTATTTACCATGTGTTTTGTTTAATTTTTGCAATTATTACCCATAACATAATTTAATTAATTTCGTTATAATATGAATTACTTAATAAAATCTTTGTATATTTAATCAACTGTGGTTCCGGACCTCGACTGAATTTACTACTTTGAAAATAGACCTCCATGAATTGTAATTGGTTACCCCTGATATATAGTGACGTCTGAATTTCCATGAATTTCAATAAAGCGTGGTGTGTAAATTCTCTTACAAACTCAGATTGAAAGTTATTAGATTGAGTCGTCAAAATTGTGTTAACTTTTGCGCTAACAATAAGAAAATCTTTGTTATGAAATGTATAACTGCGAGTATTGACGTATAATCCATGGAACCACTAGGAAACGTATCGAACCACGGCAGCGCAAGTATCTTTATGGTTACTAGCCAACCTCGATTAGTTCCACAAGGACGACTTGGTGTGCCTGTACCATCCAACACGGACGAGAGGAAGATCACCGAAGCTGCAGCATTTCTGGGACTGCCTCACCGAGTGACGCATTGCTGGGTTGAATTATGAATTTCACGGGCGGGGGCGAGAGTCGAGTCTCGCCTTCAAAATTCAACCCAATAATATGACACAATATAAACGAGTGATAATTTTTTTTTTATCTTTCAATGACATTTCTGGCTTTCTCCGCTGGCATTGGCAGAATTGTAATCCATTTCTTAGGTTAGGGCACCTGCAAGGCGGAGTTACGTTACACCGATGATATGATGGATGATATGTTATAATGAAAGGCCAGGAGAGTCCTTAGCCTAAACGTAGCATAAATTCCAGTCCGTGGGCAACCACAGGAATAATATTTTCTTCAAGAAAAATTCCTATGGTCTGACAGGGAGTAGAACCTGGGATATCATGAACTGTAGTCAGAAACTCTGATCATTATCCCATGAATCTGACCAAAATTATCCTATAATTATGATTCGGTTATAAATTATAGTGTTTGAGGAAGAGTTCTTAAGCTTATTTTTTAACTACTTTTTGAGTCGTACAGTATATTGACATAAGAGGACAGGATATTTTGTCTCATACATCGAGGACTGCCCCACATAAAAAAATGTAATAATGCTGTAGTTGTTTTTCTCAGGTTCTTCTAACCCAAGTTCATGAGAATAGTTGGGTTTGTTTGCGTCTGCCGTTGGTCATCCTACCTATGAGTACTTTACCGTGACAATAGGATTATACCCAAGTTGGATGGATGCTACCATCGAGGAATATTTAGGCCAATGCAGACGCCTTTTGCGTTCGCCCTTTAATAGAGACAACCACCATTACCTTGGATCTGGGATCCATTGAAAAGTACTAACAGCAGGGCCAGCTGAAACCGAGAACTTTTTCTAGGTGTTCTTCTCCTCTCCTCCTTTTCCAAACAGGTTTAGAGGACCGTCTTTGCCGGAATTACAATAATAATAATAATAATAATAATAATAATAATAATAATAATAATAATAATAATAATAATAATAACCGATACTTTAAGAGAGGAGAAATGATTGTGCGTATTAAAGAAGAATAGGCCAGATGAATAGAGAAAACTACAGTACATAGAGGCTAGTGGAATCAGATGTGACAAGAACAATTAAGTTCATATGTTACGTTAGGATACGTGCACGAATGAGGAAAATGAAGATGGAAATGAATACTTCTTGTTTGAAAACTAGAGAGAAAGCGCCCGGTAGAGAGACCATGGATGAGGCGGGAGGAATAACATTAACCATGATTGGAGGAAAGTAAATTGTACACGGAATAATAAAAAAATATTATGATATGGCACTACTGTATGAAAAGGTTACGTTATCGCGGCCATGAATCTTCGGGTTCGAAAGTGCCAGTGAGTTAGTAAGTTAATTAATAATAACGATAATAATGACAATGTTAGGCCTGTAATTATTATGGTGATGATTATAATAACAAAGAAAGGGAATTAACCTTCCGTCGGGCGCATCTGATCTGAGAGGCACAAGTTGTCAATTTTGTCCCATTCCACTGTCATCAGACGGCTTTGACGACTGGGCATCCGAGTAGCTGTTTCTTTTTTATTATTTATTTAGCCTGGTGGAGTTAAGGCCATGTGGCCTTCTCTTCCACTCACCAGAACAAGCATATGTTACATATGAATAAAAAAAATACAATAATAGTCATATAAAACAGGACAAACATATGTTACACATGAATACAAAAAAATTACAATAGTAGTCATATTAGACAGGACAAACATGTTACATATGAATACAAAAAAAGTTACAATAATAGTTATTGAACAATTCATTATCTGTCATATTGAATAATAATGAAATTAATGTCTAATAATAGAATGAAACTAAATACAATTAAAATTAAATTAATGATACAATGAATAAAAAAGGAATAACAGCTCGAATTTACTATGCATAAAAAGAAGAGAAAAAAAATACACTACAATGAATTAATCTACGCTTTTTATACAAGGCATTAGGTAAATATATTAACAAATCCTAAGTCTATTTTTATTAAATAATGCAAAAACGCATTATTAATTCTTAAAAAGTAGTATTAGTGAGTTGTTTCTGTTAGTGATTTTATTTTCAATTTATTTCTGAAAGATGGTAAAGTTTGGCAGTCTCTGACATAGGGTGGAAGTGAATTCCATGTTCTAGCAAGAGAAACTGTAAAAGATTTCGAATAATAGGTAGTATGATGAGGAGGGATATAAAGGACACTGTGCTCAAGGGATCGGGTATCTAAGTTATGTGTATCAGAGAGTTTAGTGAAGCGGTGTGGATAAATAATAAGGTAAAGATGTGTGTAATATGTTATAGAGTAGGCATAGGGAATGGATGGTTCTACGATCTTGAAGACGAAGCCATGACAATTGTTCCAGGGATGGTGTAACGTGATCAAATCTACGTATACCACAAATAAAACGTATGCAAGAATTGTGAACACGTTGAAGTCTTTGGGTAAGAACAGTATTTAGGTCAGTAAAAAGAGTATCACAATAATCAAAATGGGGCATTGCGAGTGTTTCTACTAGCATTTTTCTTAGAGAAAAACGGTAAACAATTTCTTATACGATTTAATGAGTGTATTATTGAGAAGATAGTTTTGCAAATGTTATTTATTTGTTTATTCCAAATTAAATGTTTATCCATAAACACTCCTAGATTTTTTACTGTCTCGCTATAAGGGATCTGAACCCCATTAAGTGACACATGGAATACTGCATTTGTGTTAATTGAGGATAATAGTCTCTGATGGCCCATAATGATTGCTTGTGTCTTTCTAGGATTTAATTCAAGTCCATATTTCTCTGTCCACGCCGTTAGCGAGTCAAGGTCCTCATTAATTTTGGTTACCGCGTCATTTAAAGAATATTTGTCTGAGTGAAGGTAGATCTGCATGTCGTCCGCAAATAAATGATGTTTGCAATGTTTTAGGGAGTCAGATATGTCGTTTATATAGGTTGAAAAAAGCAATGGGCCGAGCACCGAGCCCTGTGGAACTCCAGCTTTACGGTTTACCTTCTATAAACGACCACCCCACTCAGTTAGCTCTCGACCTTTACCATGGCGGGTTGTAAATATTTTGTTCAGAGAAGCTCATTGTGCCCGAAGTCGTTACATTATTGAAGATGTGTATTTTGAAAATATTTGTAAAAAGAAAATTATTTATTTAACTTATATAGACTAAATAATGTTATATTCTTGAATAATGTTGCTAAAAAACATAGGCTAAATGTTGATAATGTGACCTATTTTCAAGTATCACTGAACCTAACTTGTTCTTACTTTTATATCATGTTCTTTGAAGGCTTCTTACAAATTTGTTTAATCAATATTATGTCCAATAAAAAGTTTTCTAGCAGCAGAATTTGAATATTTTATCCTTTAACATTTCTTCGACTTCCCGTTGTTCAGATTGGCAAACAGTGTGTTAAATAAATTTATTTAAGCATGTGCTGATCAGGCACATTGCGCCCGACGAACGGACGGTTAAAGCAAAACAATTGAGACTACTTAGCAGGCTTCACTCTGGGAACACAAAAAGAATGAAACCATAAGTTCAAGTCAGAATTAAAAAAGTAGCATTTTAGAAAAACTGACGAATATCTTCTTCTTCTTCTTCTTCCTTCCAAGTATTAGGCCAAGGCCTGTTACGATCCTATAGAAAATTTTCCCTCCAGCGTTTCATAGGACGGCCCAGTGATCTTCGTCCTCTTGGTATATAATTATAAACAGCTTTGGGGATCCAATTTGAACTCATTCTTTCAAGATGGTGTTTCCAATTTAGATGGTACTGTTTAATATATTCCAAAATTGGCATAGTCTTCAATTCTTTTAAGATGTCGGTGTTCCTTTTCCGATCCCATCTGGTGTAACCCGCTGTTCTGCGCATGAATCTCATTTTACAAGCCGTTATTCTGCTTTCATGTTGTTTTTTTAGTGTCCATGCTTCACTACCATAGGTCAACACTGGTCTAGCCAAAGTGTTATATAAACGTAATCTGGTGTTTTTTTGTACAAGGGATGGTTTCATAACTTGATTAATAATTCCTAAACTTTTATTATAACTAGTAACTTTTTCAGGGATATCCTTTTCATCCCAGATAGAGAGATAATATCCAAGATATTTAAATTGATTAGATCTCTCTAAAATTTTATTCTGGAGACAGATTTTACTTTGTATGGGGTCGTTCCCATGAAATGCCATAATTTTAGTTTTGTTAATTGATATTTCCATATTAAATTTGGCACCTATTTTTTGTAAATTATAAATTGATCGTTGCAAATCATTTTCGGAAAGTGCCAGAAGAGCTAAATCGTCTGCAAAAAGAATAGCATCGAGTTTGAGGTTCCTATTGATGGGTATATATCCTCGTTGTGTTTTCCTCCATTCATTTACAGAATATTTACTGAACTATTATTTAAATATGCCTATATGGTAAGGTTGCAAACTCTGTGATACTTTTTTTACATTTTTATGTAAATATAACATTGTATATCCATCCATTCATAGTAATTCTGGCCGAGGGCAGGTCTTTCACTGCAGTCATAGCATTTTCATGCTACAGTTTGCAGCTTTACTAGGGAATTATAGGTATGGTAGCTGACCGTTGCTTTCCACACCGGTGAAGGACGATGATAATGGTAAGGTTGATGATGATTGCCGGATGATTTTTGGGGACCGTTGGGCACTATGCTGAGGAATCGAACCCAGCCCGCTGCTTGACAAGGCAACACGCTACCTCGAGATCACAGCGATGGACTACATTTTGTATAATGGTTACAAAATATTAATACAGGAACATAGTATGGATCTTCCACGAGATTATTTATCGAATCCACTCCGAACCGATGTGCAGTTGTCTCCAAATGCCTAATTGTTTTTATCCAAATCAAGGGTTCCTAAATAAGTGATATGGTTCCTAAATCCTTGGTAGTGATATCCTGACTCTAGTTCTTAATTCCGTGATACTAAAACAGAAGCTTATAGTCTAAATTAAAAATAAAACTAAATTTGCCATTTATTAAAGTTGAATATTTAAATTATACCCAAATGGTAGTCAATGACCAATCACGTTTCACTGAATTTTGTTTTACAACCAATGGCAGTCGTGTTTCACCTCGCTCTTTATCGATTTATTTTTATCAGCTCCTGCTTTTGTGATAAAGAAAGCTCTTCCTTTTTAATATTCTGAACAGGTCAGAGCATTATTTTGCAGTGACCGATTCTCCAACAAATAGATTGAATGTAGCTAATAATGAACAGATTCCTCGATTTACTGAGTTGTTTAGTAAAAAAATTAAGTAATAACCTATAATGTTGGTTATAATATACAGCTTAAAGTTTCATTATTTCTCCACTAGGGTGCATTCTTACAATATTGCGATCCTATTTGGCAAAAAATAGGCCTAATATGATCAAGGTGCAGTGAATAAACATAACCTCACATTTCTGATTTGTTTTCAAACATAGCCGTTTACATTACATACAAATATATCATTATCATCATCATCATCATCCGGTATCATGGCAGCTGCCGCCGTCTTCCGAAAACCAAACGCCATTCCTCTCTGTCCATCCATTGATCTTCCTCCAATTCTCTGATATTCATAGCCGCTTGTACCCCTTCTATCTAAGTTTTCTTCTGTCTACAGTCTAGTTCACTTCCTCCTTTCCATTAGGATCCATTCCATAACAATTTTAGGCAAAGGGTTGTAAGGGGTAGTGACGTGCGTATAACCTCTCCTACCCAATTCTCATCCTCACCTTCTCGTGGTACAACCCGTTTTCACAAACGAGGTTCTGAGGACCGAGTCACGGCGGTATAACCGTTCCATCAGGTACTGAGTAAATGCGGTATCCTAATGTCTGTCCAGAGACTAAAAGGTAGCAGCCCTACCACTGGATTACTTAGCGTCGGGCCAGTAACCTGTCCTAAGGAACTTCAAAACTACTTTCAAGTCTCAACACGAAAATCTTATCTCTATAGCCTATAAATAGTTTAAAATGCCGCTAACTATATTTAAATAGGCCTAATGCTTTTTGAGTAAAGAACTTAATTTTATTCGTTGAATAGTCCTAACAAATGCCACTCTTGATTTCCAAATCCTCTAGATACATTTGCAAATCACTCGTGGCATTACTTATGACTATTTATCTAGCCTAATTGATCAATAATTTAACCTCTTCCTGTTGATAAAACTTCCTCTTCCTGTTCGTAATGAGAGATATCTCCACAAATTAACTTCATTGGCAAGGATGATTTCGATTCAACAATGTACGATCGATACATATGGTACAGCAAGAAATTCCAAAAGAGAACAACTTCAAAAATTACCAAAAAAAAAAAAGGTTAGTTCTGTCGCTCTAAAAAATTATTAAATGTTGTATAATGGACCTGCATTATTGTTAATACGGTAGTTATTTCTCATAAATCATCTGTTATTGATTTTTCCCAAGCCCAAAGAGATATAAGAGTAGGTAAATATATGCTATTTATAACTACGTATACAGCCGGCTTAGAAATCGCCCGGAAGTAAGATCGGAATACATAACCTCACATTTGGTAAATATTAACTAACTCACTGACACTATCGAACCCGTAGGTTCATGGCCGCGCGAACATAAGCTCTCCATACATCCCTATCCTGAGGAACTGCTTTCCAATCATTCCCTGTATAATCTACTTCCCTCAAATCATAGTTAATATTATTCTCCCGCCTCATTATTGGTCTACTAACTGGGCGTTTTCCCTCTGGTTTTCCTACAAGAAGCGTCCATGCACGTCTTTTATTCCCCATTCATGCCATATGTCCTGCCCATCGCAGTCTACGAGACATAACTGTTCTAATTATATCTGGCTAACTATAAATACCACGTAGGCCCTAGTTCACTGTGATGTAGTCTTCTCCATTCACCTGTCTGTTCATCTCTCTGTGGTCCAAAAATTTTCCTAAGAACTTTATTCTCAAATACTCGTAATCTTCTTTCCTCCTTTAAAGTAAGGATCCATGTTTCGCAACCATCTAATATAACTGGTAGAATAATAGTTTTATATATTTTCATTTTTACGTTTTTTTATAGGGGTTGGTGACGTCAAGAGTTTCTGTAATGCATAATATCACGTAGGCTATTTACAGAATTGAGGCTATGTTTAATTTCTTTGTGCATCTCATTCCTGTTTGTGATTATTGTTCCCAGGTATTTGAATTCAGCCACTTCCTCCAAATCTCCCTCATTTGTCATTGGCTGTCCATTTCCATTATATAATGTATTTCTATGTGTGACCATATATTTAGCTGTATTGATATTTACTTCCAGTCCCAATTTCTTAGTGTTACTCAGTAGTGTGTCATTTGGTAAATATTGGACATTATAATTATTTTTTTAGCTTCTTATGTTGTATTATTCGTTAAATAGTCACTCAAAATCCAACGCGAGGTAGAGTTTTTCATTAAACAAAATCACCTGCGACTTTGTCGCTGGTGATTTTTTCAGAAATACACAACCTCTTGTTATGTTACTGTTGATAATAGCAATTAACTTTAGAAGCTATATGAGGGCAAATACAATAACTGCATAAGTTATATAAAACGGTATTTAATATTTAGGCCTATTTCTTTCTAGAATAAACATCATTTTTTTAGTGTTATGCCGGAGGGCAGGTCTTTCACTGCATCATAGCATTTTCATGCTATGCTTTGCAGCTTTACTAGGGAATTATAGGCGTGGTAGTTTCCCGTTGCTTTCAACATCGGTGAATGATGACGATGGCCGGATTATTTTCGAGGTCCGTTGGGCACTAAGCTTCCTGACATTTTGTCTTACAGGCTAGGAAAAAATCTGAAAAAAACTTTCCCAGGAGCCTGTCCCGACCGGGAATCGAACCCGAACCCGCTGCGTGACAAGACAACACGTTACCCCGAGACCGCAGCGGTGGACATAAACAACATTAAATAAATATAATTAACAATACTCATGGTTATAAAATGTCTGCAAACAAATATTCTAGTCCCCTATTCTAACAAAAATATTGTCCTCTACAAATATACGTATGAAATAATAATAATAATAATAATAATAATAATAATAATAATAATAATAACATTTTCGGGAAATAACAATGAAAACTGAAAATACAAAAAACTCAATAATTTAAGGAACAATGACGAAATGATTTTAGAAAATTGGTTTCTATCAAATATCTACTTAACACGTACACTTGATTATTATAGCCCTGTTAATGAGTAAAATATGGAATTTTAATATAATTGTTTTATACGTAATATAAGCCTATTAATATTAATAAGTATTATCTTCTTATTCTTCACCGCTGTGGTCTCGAGGTAGCGTCCTGCCTTGTCACGCGGCGGGCCCGGGTTCGATTCCCAGTCGGGACAGGCTCCTGGGTGAGGTTTTTTTCGGGGCTTTTCCTCACCTGTAAGACAAATGTCAGGAAGCTTCGGGCCAAACGGTCCCTGAAAATCATCCAGCCATCATCAACCTTCACCGATGTGGAAAGCAACGGGAAGCTACCACGCCTATAATTAACCTAGTAAAGCCCCAAAGCATAGCATGAAAATGCTATGATTGCAGTGAAAGACCTGCCCTCGAGCAGAATTACTACGGATGGATCTTCTTATTGTCTACATTCACACGTTAATTATGAGAGCGCCATATCATAAGAAAACCTATTAAGAAAATTGAAAATTCGGAAGCTGCTGTACAATTATTATCCTTTTGTGTTTCTAAGACTCATGTATCAGTTGGTTCAGTTGATATTAAAAAAAAAGATTAAACTATTATATTACTATTAAATATACACTTATCCGAAACAGAGAAAATTTCTTTGAGGACAGTCACGAGAGACAAAAAATTACTTATTCAATCACTTTCTACTACTTGCTGGCTTTTGAGGTTTTGTATTGGTTTTCAACAGGCAAAGCAATGAAATGTAAAGAAGAAAGCTTATGCCACGTCTGGAGTAACCCAGAACGTACCTTTTAAAACATTTAATTCCGTGAATACAAATACAATTTTATCACGGAATTAGGGATATCAGGGAAATAGGAATCTTCATCTTACAGCCAACGTCAATAATCAGAATTCAATTACAATCATATTATTATTAATATTATTAGTAGGCCCTATAAGTAATTTTTCGTGAAATAAATAGAATGGGAAATTTGTAAACAGTTGTTAATATAAAAACACAAATTGAGGTTATCAAAACATTAAGAGGTCGTGACTCAAGAAGATAAAAGGGAGTGACAAATGACAGGCGACTTGGGATTCACAGCCATGATGTAATTAACTACTTAACAATTCATTAAACTTTGTCGTTTACAGACAGCTTGAGGCAAGTTTTTTTCTACTCATTGTCTTATTTCACTTTTTTTTTCTTTATTTCTCCCGTTGTTTGCATGTAATTTAGATGTCACTATAACAAAACTTCTGAACATGCTTTCATTAAATTCTTATATATTTTCTATTTTATAATTTAAAGACAATAATTATTTATTTTACTAGTGATCCGGGACTTGTTTTATCTATGAGTTGAAGATTCGAAACGCAAGGCATAACCACCGTATTAGATTCCGCGAGTAGGCCTATAACTTATAGTCCAAAAAAATGTATTGGTGCACTTGTGCAATACAGAATTTTTCAACTAAAATATCTTAAAACATACTTACTTACTTACTCACTGCCACTATCGAACCCGTAGGTTCATGGCCGCACGGACATAAGCTCTCCATCTACCAACTGGGCGTTTTCCCTCAAAGTAAAGTAATCCCACTACAGGTCTTGGGAGGACCTTGGGGTAGTAGGAGGTTAAGGCTCCCACTTTTTCTAGACAATCGGCACTTGATGTCAGCCGAGTTGTCAGCCCTGCGTGACGGCCGCCTTTACCCCCAGAACAAGCGTCTGGTACTCATTTCCGTTAGAGGCTGAGTCGACCCCAGGGCCATAGTGCCGCCAGAAGGTTTTGGTCAGTTTAAAAATCCTGACCCCACCGGGACTTGAACCCTCGACCTTCCGACTTGTAGCGCAGTGCCTTAACCACTACGCTACGGCGTGCCCTAAATTTGCTATTTTTTAAATTAAAATATAGGCTAGGCCTAATTGAAAAGATCTTTTGAGAAAGCTGCTACACAGTTAATAATGTTGGCCTAATATTCTCCAATTTTCTCAATAAGTAGTTGGCATACTTGTAATTAAGTGAATCATTAAGACGCTTTCAGTGCCACATTATGAATTCAGAGGGGGGATATTTAAGAGTATTGTCTATATTAATATAATGTGTTGAATGCGATTTTGGTTTCAAATAAGTAATTTGCTTACATTATGTTATTCAACAAATTCTGAAGTAGATGCATATACCATCCTGTGGCAAAACTTGATACTAGAAGCTTGCTTGTTGGTGAACAACAACAATGATATAAATTGATGCACACATATTCATATTACAGTTTTAAATGAGGACAACAGGGTTAAAAAAAAGGAATGTCACATAATTACGACCATAGAGATTTCCTGATATTTTTTTTTCTTCCTTTCAAGTGATAAACGTAGGAAAAACATAGAATGTCTCAGTGAAATTAACGCTTTAAGTTTTGCTATGATAGAGAAAAATAAGACTCGTCCAAACATTACAATTAAGTTAGCTCTATTCTTGGTTTTATGACATTCGTTGTTTTTGGGGACTATACTGAGAATAAAAGGATTATGGCTATAAGATAAGGTTCCATCCACAAGGAAGTCATAAATTCTCTGTTTACGCTCTTATTCGATGGAGGACTTTATGCGCAAAAATTAGTAATTAATTCCTCAAGTAGGTCCTATATTTAGAGAAAACTGTTTGTTCTAAATTTATATGGCAATCAATAGTAACACACTTCATGTAATGACAAATGTAGGTACATATAAAATTAAATTCCTGTCAGCCTGGAGCCCGGACTTCACGGCCTTCCGGGCTTAGGCCCTTCATATATCCATATTTAGAGCTAATTAAATCAGTGATAATATCGAACTGGGAGTTTCATGTCGTGTGGATGCACCGTATAGGTGCTGGATCAAACCGTTATTGTTGATAACTATTTTGATTGGAAAGCATAGATTGTTCAAATTGTGACATCTTTGCCCGGGCCCATAGAGACAAAGAGGAACTCAACTTTCTTTACTCAATTCTCCCAATATGTAATGTTTACGGAGTTATAAAATACAATCGTGGAAGCTTTGGGATAAAGGAACTAACACACGCTTAAGCAAACTTTCGGATTTTGACTTTGATATCTGACTTATGTTAACTACTGAATGAATAGGCACAGAGTAAGTAAAAAACACAACTAAAGCTTTTAATGCGAGTCAAAATATTTAGCCAGATATAATATAAAGATAAATAAATAAATATTCAATTTACAAAGAAAAGAAATCATAATAGATCATCTATACAAAAAGAAAATATGATATAAATCAACACTCTAGTCCAGCCTCGGGTTGGGGGAAATACTGTCCTAGCGTCTCCATCCTGGTTTACTGGACTAAACAAACAAAACCAGCTCTACTGAGCTGCTCCGACCAGACTCCAATGATGACTGAGTAGATGATGATTCGATGTTACAAAACACAGCTATTTATGAGAGTTCACAGGGAGAGGGGGGAGTGCGCGATAGCACAGGGTGCGCACTAGGAAGGGAAAGGATAGATAGGACAGCATTTAGCACTGTTCATAAAGATGACACTCGAGATGGAGACGCGATGACGTATAGTATGCGCAGTAAGATGTAATTCCTGTATCGAAATGTCCATTTCGGTACATGGACATAAGCTCTCCTTAAATCCTATCCTGTTCTAAATTTTTTCAGTAATTCTCTATATAGGCTTATAGGCCTACTGGTAAGTTCATTATTACGCCACATGAAATTATTCTTAATTTATATGGGTAATGATTCTATTAAATATAAGGTTAAATCCGATTGGTCATATAAGAAAGATAAGTGTTTTTAATTCCAATCACAATTTAGTTTACTTTCATTTACCCATGAGAGTATAAAGTTATTCAAGTTTTATTTTTGAAGATTAATAGAAATATTTAGAATTCTGACAATAATGAATTACAGCAATTTTTAAAAAGCATTATTAAAACATCTTTATCTAATAAAATATTTGTATTATTATTATTATTATTATTATTATTATTATTATTATTATTATTATTATTATTATTATTAGGCCTAAGAGAATTTTATTTGACAATGAAATATTTAGGTGTTTATATAATTTGTATTTAAGAATAAAAAGAATTTATTAACTTTAACTTTATTATTTAGGTAATATTAAAATTCTGCTTTGAAATATCTGAAAAAAAAAGCGTGTCATCTATTATTTTCATCAGATTCATAATCTGAACACTTTGATGTGACAAGATAGATACTAGTATCAGTATGAGTAATTTTTCCTTTGTCCATTGAGCGCTTTACATACTTTTATTATTATTTGTATCAGTGTTTAGATAGCTAGTTCCTATCGTGTGCTACACGCGATAATTTTACAGTCAATTATAAGGTTAACTTAACTTAAAATCACTTCTAAATACAAATACGCACTTGAAATGTCTCTTCAGTGGTAACAGATGAGTCAATATTTTAAGTCAGTAAGAAGTGCTAATTCATCTCTTATTTCCCTAAGTACAAAAATTGAAGTCAGGGACGCGCAAGATTAGAGTGCGCCAGTTATAGTTATTTGTATATCAACAAACATTGAAATCGTGACCTTAAATAAACACTTAGTAAAAAATTATGTAGGCCTATATAGTTTCATACATGGCAGAGATTACTGGGAATAGGCTATCCCAATTTACAAAATCTCTGGATCTTTTGGGTCAACATTATTAAAATTTTATGTTTTTAATAAAAATAAAAATGTGAAAACAATTACAAACATGTTGCACGGAGAGTGCAAGATTAAAATTTAACACTATATACTGTAGTCTAAGTCCTAACGAGCTAATAGGTCTGATGTTCAGATGATTTGTGAACACACACTAATATAATAGAGCTATTGTAATATAATAGATCTATAATAGAACTGCAAAAAAAAAAAAAACAAAAATCAGTCCTATCATAAGGTTAAAATATGGCAGCTATGACAATGCCAATAAGGAATTTCAAAATTCTTGTAAAATAGTTTCATTAAAAACAGGATTTATGATACTATAAAATAATGCGTCATTTCTTGCTTTAAAAAGTTTATTACAAAATCTAAGAAATTGTTGCATACGTCATAGGCCTATAATTGTCAAAAATCTCAAACTTATAATCATTTATATACCATTATGTACTTATCATTTTCTTGTTTAAATCTTATATATCACTTATGAACAATAGTATATTACGATGCAAGGTTGGGAAATGTTTAAAAACCTCGCTATCACTCGGTTTTTAAATTCCGAGAATCTGTAATATACTTCACAAACGTGCGTTGTATGTAGCCTACATTATTTATTGCGCGATGATGTTTTCAAAATAATAGTAGAAAAATAATACCTTTGTTGGAAATATGTGCTTTCATTATAAACAATTGAGTAACGTTAACAGTGTGCGCAATGTTTATTAGTTGAAAATTCAGAAGGCCGTGAGACCATTATTATTGATAAAATGGCCGCAAATACCTATTTATTGTCTTATATTGTTTCAAATAAAGTTTAGTTCATTTAGAATGCAGTGATTTGTTTCGTATAATGTATATTAACACTCCCTTTTGGATATTTTTTGTATAGGGCCTAAGTTATACATTGTACGTAGTATACATAGAGGGCAGTGGTTTTGCTTCCCGCACGTGGGTGTAAATGTAATATTACAGTATAGTTATTTAGGTGCAGAAAGACCCGCATTTGGAACGGGTTTTTTAGTCCGAAGGAGGAACTTATCCGCTATCCGAGATAATAAGTTTGTCAGTGATAGGATATCATACATAATTCTAAAGGGTAAACGGCATGATTTTATAATCGTAAATATACATGCTCCCACAGATGATAAAGATGACAAGATCAAGGATGAGATCTATGAAGAATTAGAATGCGTATTTGATAGCCTTTCACGATATCATACGAAAATTGTATTGGGAGATTTTAACGCAAAACTGGGGCGGGAAGATATATTCAAACCAACAATAGGTAAATTCAGTCTTCATGAAGATAGTAACGACAATGGGGTTAGATTAGTCACCTTTGCCACATCAAAGAATCTCATTGTTAAGAGCACAACATTTCAGCATAAGGGTATTCATAAATACACCTGGACGTCTCCAGATGGCAAAACTCGAAACCAGATAGATCACGTATTAGTGGGCAAATGCTGGTACAGTAGCATCATCGATGTTAGATCAGTTAGAGGGACAGACTGCAATTCGGATCATCACCTGGTCAGGGTAAAAATCAGACGTCTGTCGCTAATAAGAGGAACAAATGCTAAAGATGATTCTGAAAAATTTGATTTAAAAAACTTGAAAAATGATGAAATGCAGCAAGAATGCCAAATTAAAATTGATAATACATTTGAAGTACTGAAATCTTCAGATGACCATGTGGCAAACGAAGAAGAAACTGATATAAATAAAGAATGAGAGGCTATAAGAGAAACTATTAAATTGTCAGCATCAGAAGGCATTGGTTGTTTAAAAAAGAGGCAAAACAAGAAATGGTTTGATGAGGAATGTGCCGACATTGTAAAGAAAAGAAAGCTAGCAAAAATGAAATGGTTACATGAGCCAAATGAGGTAAATTTGGAGCAATTGGGTAGTGTCAGACGGGAAACCACAAGGTTACTAAAGAGTAAAAAGAGGGAATATCTGAGAGAGAAGATTAATGATCTTGAAATGAATGCCAAAAATAGGAACATTAGAGAATTATATCAGGGAATCAGGATAGAAAAGAACGGGTTTCAGGCTAGAACAAACATAATTAGGAATGAAAATGGAGATATGATTGCAGATTCCAGGAGTATATTAAATAGATGGAAAAGTTACTTTAATCAATTATTAAACGTACATACAGAACAGGATATTGAAGAGGATAATTTTCAGACAGCAGAAATGATAATCGTAGAACCAAGTGCATTAGAGGTTGAGATGGCGATAGAAAAATTTAAGCTGTATAAAGCATCAGGTTCAGATGAGATCCCAGCAGAACTGATAAAATCAGGTGGAGAAAAATTGATGGACAGTTGCTTAATATGATTTGGGATAAAGAAGCTCTTCCAGATGAATGGAAAGAATCAATTATCATACCAATTAAGGCATATAAGGAAGGAGATAAAACTGATTGCAACAACTATAGGGGCATCTCATTACTTTCAACTTCGTACAAAATTGTTACAAATATATTAGTAAGCAGACTTACTCCTTATATTGATGAGATTCTAGGAGATCATCAATGTGGATATAGAAGAAACAGGTCTACAACGGATCAGATTTTTAGCTTAAGACAGATTTTAGAAAAGAAATGGGAATATAATTATACTGTACATCAACTATACGTAGACTTAGAAAAGGCATACGATTCAATTAAGGGGAGAAGTTATATAGTATCCTGCTAGAGTTTGGAATTCCTAAAAAGTTAGTTAGACTTATACGTATGTGTCTAAATGGCACAAAGAGTAGGGTGCGTATAGGCAAACAGTTTTCTAATACTTTTGAAATCCACAATGCATTATCTCCTCTACTATTTAATTTTGTACTAGAGCATGCCATCAAATCTTTAGAGGATGAAGAAGGCCTACAACTCAATAGTATTAATAAGCTATTTTAATTTATGCTGATGATATAGTACTACTGGCCGATAACAAGAAGATAATAAAGGCCAACACGCACACACTACTGAGTAACACAAGAAATTAGGACTGGAAGTAAATATCAATAAAACTAAATATATGGTCACACATAAAAATACATTATATAATGGAAATGGACAGCTAATGACAAATGAGGGAAATTTTGAGGAACTGGCTGAATTCAAATACCTAGGAACAATAATCACAAACAGGAATGAGATGCACAAGGAAATTAAACATAGGCTCAATTCTGGAAATGCATGCTATTATGCATTACAGAGACTCTTGGCTTCCCAACTCCTTTCAAAAAAACGTTAAACTGAAAATATATAAAACTATTATTCTGCCAGTTATATTATATGGGTGCGAAACATGGACTCTTACTTTAAGGGACGAAAGGAGATTAAGAGTATTTGAGAATAAAGTACTTAGGAAAATTTTTGGACCAAAGAGAGATAAACAGACAGGTGAATGGAGAATACTACATAACAGTGAATTACATGGTCTTTATAGGAAGCCAGATATAATAAGAACCGTTAAGTCTCGTAGACTGCGATGGGCAGGACATGTGGCATGAATGGGGAATGAATGACGTGCATGGTAGATTCTTGTAGGAAAACCAGAAGGAAAACGCCCAGTTGGTAGACCAAGAATGAGGTGGGAGAATAACATTAACTATGATTTGAGGGAAGTAGATTATACAGGGGATGATTGGAAAACATTGGCTCAGGATAGGGATATATGGAGAGCTTATGTTCGCGAGGCCATGAACCTACGGTTTCGATAGTGCCAATGAGTAAGTTAGTTAGTTAGTTATTTAGGTTGGCAATCCCGAAATGTAGGAAGTTGAATTTTCAATTATGATGGCTATTGCTGTAAATACTACAAAACGCACTATCGCGCAAAAACTTACTTTA